>VZRE01010649.1:318541-522662 GCA_013396775.1 Cephalopterus ornatus
AAAAGTAGAAAGGCACTGAAGAAACCCAAGCTCACTCTCTACTGATGACAGTTTCACTGCTGCTGCCATCCCACCAGCGCAGACTAGGAATACACTTGGGAAAATGTACAATGACTCTGGGGTCTACAGCTAAAATTTTTGTGAAGACACCATGGAGAAGCAAACCCTACACAACAGCAGGTGAGGACTGATGCACATATGCAGTGCTCAGGGTTGGGACCCTTTCAACGGGTGAGCCACCACCTTCACAACTTACACAACTAAGTCTGCAACTTCTTCTTCATCAACCCTAGATGACCATGAGATACAAAGTACAATTATTATTTTTCATTCATTTTTCAATTTGAAGTATCCTAAATATTGAGAGGGTTGGGCCACAGTATGGGGTCTTGACAGTGGTGTGAGTTGTGTGTCCCTCAGCACGGCACAGGGACATGTGAGGGCAAGCAAGGACACAAGACTTGTCTTGAAGAATTGTCCTGGGTAAAGGGAGTCAGTCTGGTTGGAGCGGATCCAAGGGTGAACAATCCTATCTGCTGACAAGCTCTGCTTCCTGGGGGAAAAAGCTTCAGGAGAAAGCCTGGGTGAAAACTGGCACAGGTACAGTGAGGATGACCAGGACCCCAACAGAAAACAGAATAAGCCAGGCAGCTGATGTGTGTCACACGTACAATTCACACACATGGGTTTTACTAAAAATATCTTTTGCTTCATGAATACTTTAAAAAAGTCTGTGGTCTCCAGTGATGATTATGGTTCATTCCACTCAAACCTCAAAGTCCTTAATTGTTGACACAATGTCAACACTTAACCTCTTTTTCTTCCTCAGAAGGTTAACAAAATTTCTTACAAACTTATCTGGGGAAAAATTATACAACTTACCAGGAATTTAATATTTATTCTACATCAATTTATTATTATTTTTTAAAAATTGAGCCAGTAAGAATGGTTAATTGCTTGAGCATTCTTTAATTAACTGTTGTGGATACAAATCTCTCTATCCCTGATGGATCATGTTTAGTTGCAAACAGTAAGTTGCCATCACACTACAACACACAAATGGTCAGGCACCAACTAGTTAATAAAAGTTTTTACTTACAGCATGTGACCAGGGATACTAGATTAAAAACAGCAAGGCAGGCAAATATATTCCTTAAAGCCTCTGTTTGTAATAAACTACAAATATGTTCTTGATCTAGGGTATTTGTGAACCTCTGAAAGATTTTGGCAATAAAACAAACTAGAGCAGGTTAGAGGGAGAGAGGTGTCTACATCTCTGCTTTAGATTCCACTCCCCTCCTCCAGTACTAGAGTTCAGTGTGTGTTTACTAGGAGGCACCTATGACAGCTGTAGATCTAGAGGTACAACAAAGAAGAAAAGCAAGTTTCAACTCACTGTTTACAACCCACTGGTTAGTTGACTGGTTGTTTTTGTTCATAACCATTTATCAACAATATTTCATTCACAAAAATCCTGTTAGTACACCAACCCATTTTCTCCAAGTAAAATTCACACTTGAGAGTTTCAAGGTTTATTCCATCAAATTAACGAAGACATGAATAGTACTTAAAAAAAAAAAAGCCATATCAAAAGATACCATTTACATCTTTGAGAACATTCTATACCATCCTGAACTGAAGACAGAATTCAAAAATTTTCTATCATATTGTTGTGGTTTAGGAATGGTATTCACCAATTTAGTACTCCTGCTAAAACCACACCCTGCTCTCTCTCCCACACTCTCCAATTGGAGGCACCAAAGGCACCAGAAAAGAAAGGATTTACATGGAAAGCCCCTGACAATAAGCAATACCATACCTCTGTCTGCCACGTTTACCCAACTGGAAGGGATCTCTTCTCCCCAAAAGGGAATCCCTTTTCCCCATCACTTTAATGATGTGAGGTGGTATAGAATAATCTGTGTCTTAGCCATACCCACTCCCAGCTACTGCAAAAAATTAACCCTGTCCTGGCTGGAACCAAGAGTCGCATACACAAGATATGAAAGAAGCTGGAGTGATTGATGAAACCCTTCCCTGAAAACACAGTTTAGTATTTCAGTATGAATGGATACACCATCTGCCTCATTGATTCTGGTAATATTTACAATTTCACCAGAAAGGCCAAAAGAAATATAACAGTTCTCTTTTGCTTCTGTCACACCTTTGCAATTAGCAGGCAGCTATCAACACCAGTCTTTATTTCGGGCTGTTCTGAGTGCATTCCAAGGCCCACTGCCAATGGGCACAACAAGCAATCATAGGGAAAACCTATATTCACCAAAACAACAACAACAATGACAAAACCGATTTATCCATTCTTAATTATTAAAGGACTGTCAAAATAGAACAAATTGCAGATATTTCTTGCCTTCACAGCAGCCAAGTTTGGCAGGTTCCCAGACTCTGGCTACCTAGACACTCCTGTCTCTTGCAAAGATAAAATGTATGACGCATTTTCAATACAGTTTTCACAACTGCAAGGCAGGGGCCTTCTGCAACTGGAGACCCCCTGGGGCAGCACAGGGACATGGTGTCGGCCAATCCCAGCCCTTGCCTGCACTTGCTAAGGGGAGGATTAAGGAGCACAGCATTGTTCTTCTCAACATCACCATCACTTTACTTATCTGTTTGCTAGATTTACATATGTTGAGTTTTTTTCTTTTTACTTTTTCAAACAGTAGATTGGAATGTTACTGGTTTCTTCTACTGGCATTTATGTACCTTTCTCCTCTCATGACATTCATGATGAAATGTATCTCAGTCAGCAAAGTAAATGATATTTTTTTTTTTTAAATCTCCCTCAATCAGAAGTTTTGTCATCTGCTCCCAACCAAAATAAGGCATCTCTGTTCTTCCTTGATGAACTTCTGCAGCACCTTCCTCAGCTCATCTGTTCCTGGCCTCATTTATTTCAGCTCCATATTCCTGTTCTGAACTCCAGCTCACAGAGTTCGATCTGCTCTTCTGCACTATTTTGGCTCTGACCTGACAGAGCAGTGACCTACTGAAGCTATTATCCATCCAGAATGAGGACTGAAGAGGAAGGCTTGGAGGTCTGGCCGTTACAGCTCTGGAGATTTCAAACACTGCCACCTACCAAGTCCCAGAACTCCACACTCTTTCCAGTCACTTTGGAAAGGCTTTTACTCTCACATATATCTCCAAAATAGCTAAGTTCCACATTACACGTTGCAGGGCAAATTTCCGATATATTTAAATAACAAGTTTCTTCACTGTCTGTAGGAAAAAATTGCTGTTTTAGTGAGGCCCACATAAACAAGGGTTTGAGCTCCCTCTGCAGGCTCCATGTCTGTAATTAACGAAGAAAAGCTTTTCCCACGACCACGCAGTCATAAACGAATAATGATGATGTGCAGAAACAAAAATGTTTTGACAGGATTTGGAAGAGAGTAGTTGAAATTATCATTTATGTTTTTCTTTAAAATAAGACATTTTGAGAAAATCGTGGCCTAGGGTAAACAGGTGCACTCTACTGCAGTGAAAGAGCACCAGACACTTCACTTTGAAGAGGGTTTAGCTAATTTCGTGTTAATTTGAACAGCAACTTAAATAAATAATTATAACTAACTACAAGAGCTAGTACCTAGGGAAAGTGTTAGGAGAAAAGAGTGCCATCAAGACAGAACAGCAGGGAAAAAAATGTAAAAGGTTAACTTTTTACTTTAACTAGTAAAGCAGATTATGCTACTGCACCAGACTTATACTGATTTAGTGGTATAGAATATCTGGAGTGTACACAGTATTAAAATGGCAAAGAGATTTCTATCCCAAGTAGCATCAGATCTACACACTCAGGAGCTAAATCAGCTCTAAATTTCACTGGAGCTACCATCTAATGGGATTTCGTACAGGATTAGGCCAGAAATGTGGGTTTCTTTGACATTTCAAGTTCGATCATTAAAAAGAAGCCTCCTTTTTCAAGCTAATAGCATTTTTCTTATTCCTTTTCACACTGGGGGGAAAAATTAGGATTTAGAGATTACACACAATCTTGGGAAAATCTATTCAGATTACACAGTGATAAGAATATAAAAGAGAGAAAATATATTTAATAAACAAATATACATAATAATGTTAAATTGAAATACATATCTGTGTTTAGCAGCTCACCTCTGATCCCAACTTTCACTGCATTTCAGCCTCAGTCTATTCTGGCTGCGAGTTCAGGTATGAAGCCCACAAAACCATAATGTAACAATGCAGCAAAGAACTTATTTAACAGCCACAGACATCAGAAAAACCAAACATACAAAAATATTAGAAAACACAATGATATTTAAAAATTCATCTCATCTTTTTTGGCAAATGAGAGAAAAAAATAAGATTTTGACTAGATAGCACCAAGAAAATTCTTCTAGAAGACACCGTTCTCTCATCACATGTTTTTCATTAATCATTTCTAATTGACATTATTTTCTATGATTTTCTCTGTTTACATGTCATATTACACTCTTTTCCTATTCTTGCATCTTTGAGGTCTATGCATGCTAACATTTTTAGATAATTGCCCTATTTTTGTACTGCAGCCTCTTAGAGGTAAGACTGTATCACACTGTGGAGAGATCTGTAATCTCTGATATGCAGAAGCGCTCTCTCTGAGGCCAGAAGCATATTGAGGATTCACTACGGAAGCCCTCCTCTGCTCATCAGCCCACATGCAGCTGAGACACTCTAACACAGCTTTTTTTTATTTGTTGAGATAAGCTACATAAAAAACAACTGGCAGGCAGACACTAGTGGTGCTTCCTAGGGATGAGTATTGGATGGGACCAATACTGTTTAAATCTTTGTCAGCAGCCTGGGCAACAGAATGGAGTGCATCCTCGGTAACTCTTTGGATGATCCCAAATTGGGGGGTGCAGAGGGTATGTGGAAGCACTAAGGGGATGCTATTCAGAGGGAGCTCAATGGGCTAGAGGGGTGAGAGATGATGAACTTCATGCAGAACCTCACCAAAAACAAGTGCATAGTACTGCAGCTGGGGAGTAATAATTCCATATTGGAGGTAAGGAGTCACCAGGATACAAAGCATCTTTTCAAAGTAAGGTCAGAGGAGCCCTGATGGATAGTTGAACACGACCCTTCATGTTCCTATGCAATTAAAAAGGCCAGTTATATGCTGTATTAGCAAAAGTGTAGGCACTAGGTCAAAGGAGATGGATTGTTCTCTGTTTGGCACTTGTGGCAATGCATCTGGAGTTCTGTGCTATAGGCTTCTTTTTGCACAGGACACTGACATTTTATGGTGAGTCCATCGGAATATCATCAAGGTGCTAAGGGAGCAAGGACATAATGAATGGGGAGAATTTGAGAATAGTGAGTTTTTTCAGCCTTCAGAAGGGAAGGCTACTGTAAGGATGCCTTTACTGTCTTCAAGGACCCTCTATGGTAAGGTGTGGAAGGGTGGAATCACAGGTGCACAGTGACAAGAAAAAGGTAATGGACAGAAGTTGCAACACAAGAATATCTGATTAGACGAGAGGAAAAAGTAATTCACAGTGAAGTGGTCTAACAGGTCTCCACTCTCAGAATCAAAATCGACTAGTAAAGACCCTCATCAGACCCTGTTCTAAGTGAACTGTGCTGAGTGGAACACATCATTTCTAGAGGGCCTTTTCTACCTGAATTCCACCAGAAGCCCATGATCCAATAGCCAGGATTTCTAATGGATATCCTTAAGTATCATAGCCATTACCTGACTAATCTCTGCTGTTGCATGCAATGGCCAAAAGATGAATAGAGGTGTTCACAGAACTTCCCTGGGCATGCACAGACCAGCTCTCACACACGTAAGCACAGCAACTCTGCTGAACTAAGGACACGCCAGGTTTCCTGCTCATGCTCAGAATCCCTCCTCCAGCTTCCACATAGCAAGTCACATCCCTTATATTAGCCAAGACAAGCTTTGTGCAGTGGTGCTATGCTAAAACTGCATTGGGTAGTCTGCACAGGGCTGCAACAGGACATGCAGATCACATCATTCACAGCTAACTTGGATAGCTTTGCATCAACTTAGACAGCACTGTTCTGGTGACTCCTTCTCATTCTTACACTGCATCTATCACAACACATTGGAGCATCTGTTCCAAACAGCTTTAGACATGGTTTAAAAAACATCTACCTCCACTAATAATCATACTATACATATATGTTAAGTCACTTGAAGCCCCCCCCCCCGCAAAAAAAAATCTCTTCTTTATTGAAGCCTTTCATGTTTGTTTTGGTTAACCAAGGCTCAGACTTAGAAGAAATATTTTACCTGTAGTAAATCACAGTTACAAATTGCATAGTTTTACATTATAGTTACAAATTCATGAACCATTAGCTACCGACCTGGTGATCTGATACCCTGCTTATAATGGCCCCCACATTTTAAAAGGCATTTTTCATCAGAAAGTCAGTATCATTATCCCCATTTTTTAACAGATGAAAAAACTGAGGCATAAAATAAGGAACTGATTGGATCAAGGTCAGGTAGCAAGCTAGCAGCAGAGACAGGAATAAAAACAAGGTGGCCTAAGACCTAGTGCAATGTGCCTTACTGTCATTTCCTCACCCCAATGTCTCTTTTGTCTGGGTTCCTGAATTTCAATTTACCCTCTCTCGAGTGTATTAACTTACTTTGAGAAAAAAATATTCTAATTTTTTGGTTGCGTGACTGCTCCCTCTATTGTGATCTTTATAGGTACTCAGATACCTTTCTATATTGTTAAAATATGAAATAAAAGATATGCCAAATGAGATTATATATATGCTTTCTAATATTAATTTAATGGTGACAGAATCTTGATTTCCTCATCCCTGCACAGATAGTTATCATGTGCTGAAAGCTTTTCTTACTCTCTTAGTGCTGTTAGTGTTGACAACTCTAACCAATTAGTATCTTCTTTGGACTGTACTAACACACTGTTTAGGAGTACTCTGGATAATTCATTAAATAAGAGCAGAGATGACAGAAGGATAAAGGATTCACCAGTTGTTTTCTTACCTTATTGTTATTTATTGTCCTTCTAACCAGCTTTCAATTCTAATTTATTTGGGGTTAGTCTTCATTAAGTATTTTGCCAAAAGTTATAACAAAATGGCTGGTTTATTTTTTTTTTCTTACTTTGCTCAACAAATCAGTAATTCTTTAAAGAAAATAATTGTATTTCTTTGATAGAAGAGATGACAAATTTTTTAATACTGAAGCTCCTCAGAATCCATAGTGTCACACTTGGAAGTCTAAAGGCATGACTACACTTCGCAGTTAAATATAACACAAGCCATCACCATTCAGGCTGCAGAAGAAACCTCAGAAACTCAGCAGGGCTTTTCAGCATTAATACCAAAATGAGCGTCTCTGCACGGACATACAGCTGTGCTATATAGAAGTACTTGCGTGGATCAGTAGTAGCTCAGGTAGAATAAGTATGAACTACAGCACTTTCTATTGTACAACACAAATACATTGAAAGCATCTTTGAAAGACAGTCTCACTTGTCATAGACAAGTTGCAAAACAGCAATTAAGTGCCTGAAATACTTGGTGGTACTGAAGCCTCTAAGTCTGTGAAAGTAATCCAAAGCTTTGCCTCCCTGGATGAAAGGATGTCATCTAAGTGCCAGAAGGTCTGTTACTGCATATGCCAAAAGGCACCACTGTGATAGCCCCACACACTGAAGGTAGTTAGTGATTCACAAATTTGCATGTAGGACCCTTCAGAGCTGCAAAGCTCACAGGGATTATGCCTAGAAGCCAAGGAGAACAGTGCATCAACAGTACTGCATGGGTACTCTTCAAAAGTGCAGCAAGAAGAGGAGGGAAAAGTGGTGAAAAAGCTGCAAGCCCTAGAACAAGTGCTGCGCAGTCCTGCAAAATGCCACATTTGACACGGCAAATACAAGTGTTACTGAATATATAAGTAACTACACAGCTCCTGGTGGCTCATGTAATATCTACTTGCCTGGCATGATCTGATTCAGCAAGGTATTCAAAGCATGTCCGCAACTAAAACTTTCCACCTATTTCCACCGGCCTCACTATAAAGTTAGGCCTGTCAAGTTTCTCATAATGCTGTACTGAGGACTTTTGACATACATCCTTACCCTAAACTGAAACATCAAACACTACTTATTTAAAACTTCCAACATATAGATGTAAACATTGCAGTGATTATTCTCTTTCTTATCAATTCCTAAAGGAAAGATATATTGCACATTACAAATTGAAAAGGAGTTATTTTGCAATTCAGGAAACATTTTGCAATAGTAAAAAATTATTGCTTTGCTGTGGGATGAAAATAAGTTTGATTTTTAAATCAAGTTTTGTGGTTTTGGGTTTTTTGTTTGTTTGTTTTAATAGGAGATCATAAGAAACATCCCACCTATTCTGCAGTAACATATAAGAATTTTCATTACAAATACATCCCATTTGTCTTGGAGTTCATAGTCTTTATTACTCATGAAAAATGGAACATCTCCAGGAGAGATTAAAAAAAAAATGCTCTGCACAGTTCTCAGCATCTCAGGTGCCTCACAAGTGACACAGGAATTTGACAACAGGAATTCTTTCTTTTTGAAGTTTGATGAAGTGTAGTAACAGCTGAAAGCCCACAGTGATGTCCCTCATCTGAATGTTCACCACACTTAGCCCTACATAATTTCTCAACTCCTGGGGTTAGTAAGGATCCATTCATAATCCCAAAGTCACCATTGGCTGCCACTTCCAGGGACTTGGCAGCTTGATATGCACTAGTAAATCAAATACTTCCCAGAAACACTCTTGAGCACTAGAATATGAACGCCTAAATTTTAAATTGTTGAAATTGCTCTTGAAATGCTTTTCACTCATGCCAGCTAGCACTCTCCAAGACAATTTGGGGGCACAGTTCAGAAGTGAGAACATTGCAGGAACCATTCCAAATAAGCAGGTGGATCTTGCCACAAATTGCTTTGAAAGCTCAGATAATTTACACCATAGACATCAGCTATTCTGTGCAGTGGGACTCAGCACATGGGGATGATCCTGGAAACATTCTATTTAATAGTCCAGACATAGTGTAAAAATCCAGTTGCAGTGAAACCAAGGGTCATCCTAGTGATGAGCCTTTGTTACTTCTCTCAAAAAAGCACCAAACATTAGAAACACATAGCTACCGGGAAAAAAAACACACTTGCACACCTTTCCTTCCTTATTTTCCAATGTTCCTGAACAATTCTTGGGTACTAGACCATCCTGGAGATCTCTACCTCCTCAGGAACATAGTCTTCAGTATCCTTCTCTTCCGAAAGTGATTTCCCATTAAGCCAGGTCATTCCTTTCTGATAAGCCTAATCTGGCTGGACCATCACTTGATCCTTCAATATACTTGCCTTATCAATTATCCTTCTATGGCCACAGAACTTCACACAAATTGATGTTTATCCAGTTGGTAGATCATGGGCTTAGCCTTGCACTGGAAGATACAAGAAAGATTATCACCCACAAAACCCCAGCCAGTTACGTACCCAGCTGGAAGAGATGATAATTTAAGAAAATATTATTGATATGAGGATAAGGAGTGTAAAAAGTAGTTTGGGGCTCTCTATACTTTTCTGATTTTGGATATCTTAGTTTCTTACATAAGAAGAGCAGGTAGAAATTCATTCTTAAACCTCCTTGAATGTAGTATATGCAGAAAAAAAATTTTAAAGTTTATTTGAGTCAAGCTTACTTTATCTCAATATTCACGATGGGAAACAAATGAGACTGACAGTTACTACTTTGGATTTTAAGGCACGAGGGAAGAGAATACCCCTCTGTGAGCTAAGCATACATTGGAATCGATTTTTAATCTATTTTTAACAGTAATTTATCCACTCGCTGTGCATTATGCTACAGCACATCACAGTAAACTGCATTTTTACATGGCTGCATTACAGTTTTAGATATTTTATTACATAATCTATAACGACATTTTTCTTACTGTATTCATCTTGGAAGAACAATGCAAATACAGTTTTCATATCATGCCTGCTTAGGATACAGGGATAATAATGTTATACAGTATTTATTAATGCTTTCTCAGTCAATATGTTATGATTACTGAATTCTTTGTGTCATGGAGATTAATTGCTTAAATTTGGCAGTCAGAAGAAATTATAAGAAACAAAAGACCAAAGCTAATCAAACATAAATGTGATCCTAAATTTTTACTGACTGTATTTATACTCCATTTTATTGACTGTATTTATTTATAATCAGTGTTATCCATTAGGGCTGGAATTTCACTGAGAGGACAAAGGTGGCGAAGTGGTTGAAGGGAGTGAAAAAGACATGGCCCTTCTGCTCTCAGTCAAAAGAAGTCAAAAAGTTTTGGGACGGCGTGCTGTCTAAACTCCATTTTCATTGTATGGGACACATTATTTTAGAAAAAAAAAATAGTGCCTCTGAATGATAACATAGATATTTAAATGTAAAACTGTATTTGAGATATGATATGTATCATACGGCATACAGCAGTATCTTTATTAGCCAGGTATGAGATGCATAAAAGATGTGCAAGTGGACCAGGACTGGTACTCTGTATGGCATAACAGTGTAATGACCTTTTCTTGTAAAAATTGCCTCATGAAGGTTCCTAATGTTTGATCAAGCATCCTGTTCTAAAAATTATGTATTCACTTTTCACTGATTGTGCATCACTATCAGCCATATACATCTTTGATTTACATGTTTTAGACAGACTGTAATTATTAACTAGCAAGAACCAAAAAGTTCATTTTAAGAGTAGAAAGAGCAGCTTTCTTGGAACTAGTTCTTTTTAAACTATTACCTCAACAGATGCCTCAAGTGGACGCCTGGTAGAAGATACCAGAATTAGTTCCTTGTAGTATGTCTTCCTTTTTTTTTGAAGATAATCAAGGACAAGGTGGCACAAGATAATTAGCCACAAGTATCATTAGCTCCCTGAATCATCTCCATAACTGATACTAAGCTCCTGCAGGCAGCCCTGGCTTACAGTCTGAGACTCCCAGGGAAGGTATTTCAACACAAGAAAGAGGCCCTACATCAGGGAAGAAGGAGCTATGCATATGAATGACTACCTCTTGCCCGCTGATATGAGAACTCAGTATTTCCAGCTCCTCACTGCTGGAGTGAAGCAGTTTACCATAGGGACACCAGACTGTTTCTTTGGCCTCTGTCTTTTGGCTTTTGGAGTGTTTTCCAATAGGAACACCATTCAAAAAGGTATCCATTTATTAACTCTGGAATAACTGTGCAATTTTTTTTTAAGGAAAAAAACTCAAACCAAAACAAAATAAAAAACCCTCTCCTTACATCAATGTAAGCAAATAATTGGCCTGCAGCCTGCATTTGTAATTAATAACATCTGTAGAATGTTGTATTGGAGACAGAAGATCAGAGTTTTGCCACCAGGTTTATACCCCAATTTTACTGTAGTGTGGATGTCAATCCCTGTTTTGCAACAAACCTAGAGGCAAGTTCAGAATTCCCCTAGATATCTCAACAAAAGGTTCTAATTCTCAAAGGGGTGAAACAGTTCCTTAGTTTTGAAAAATAACACATAAATAAGAATTCAAGAGTTTAATTTTAGGCAACAAAGTTTAAAATTTTAATCTCAGTAATCCATTGTCTTAGTTTTTCCATCTTTAAAAGCAAAACTGGTGAGTTTTTTACAAAGCGTTTTTATTTTCTTGGATAAGAAATTATGCGTCTCGTATGTATTCTTATTTACTACTATTAAAAGGTGGTTGGTTTTGCATTTTTCAAGTCTTAACAAGTAACATGAAAGACTGTTTTTTAATTTGGCATCATATTTCTAGGTAGATATAATAGATATATAATAGATATAGATAATATTATAGATAATTTTAATACAAAAATTTCAGAATGCATACAGTTATGTTAGGACAGAATTTTTACAAGGATCCGTGAAAAATAATTACACTTTTTATTTTGCACATCCAGTTTCCATTCAAGTGATGCATATAAGAATGCATTATTAATCCTGATGTAAAACCACAGATCTTGTCAATACTTACCAGGCTTAGAAAACTGGAGAACGCTGTTGTTACAGTGAAGGGTATGGCACACACACAATTTCACTACAATGACTTTAATGCTTTAATACTACTACATCTTACCAGTAGGCAGCACTGTTACATCTTTTTAGACGTTAGCAATGTTAATGACACACAGTGCCATCTGCAACTTTCTACATAATATCTGACCTTTACTTCCTTTCAACCCTCATTATTTTTTCTTCACGCAGTGTTTCTATCACCCAGATTTTATTTCATAATAGAAAATAATAAGAAAATCAAAATGCTGGAATATTTTTTAGCACATCAAAAATGGGAAATGGCTACTGGAATGGTATATTGGAACTGCATTAATCAATTACTATAACTGTCACTGTTTAAAACATGGCAATATCTATATCAAATGATGAATTACCTTAGGCATATATTTCAGTAACAGAAATGATTCATTTCAGTATTGATTAAATCATTTAGACCTTTAAGATCTTAAAAGAACAAACTGATAGAATAAACAGTGGTTCTGATCCAGCAAACTCTTGTTCAAATGAAGAGCATGTGAGCCATCAGTTATGACAATCATATCTTAAATCAGACTTTCTTCTAAGAACGATTTAAAGTGTAAAATTCTGGACAAATGAGTGTCATAAATCAAATAACCTGTTCTTACTGCTATTTTGAAAATGGCCAAGCCTAAATATACAACAAGCTATGATGTCTTCATAACTACTCTGATCTTGTATATACAAAAAATTAAAATTCGATACTGAGATCAATAGGATTTTTAGACGTGTAAGAAAGGAAGTATTTGTACCGACTATATGTGTACTCAGCTGCAAAGGTTACTGGGAAGGGTTAATAAGTATACTGGCAAAGTACAGATAACAAATACTTACATTAGAATATGTATCTATTTTATATATATTTATATGTATAGACACACACATGTTCCCACACAGACATACAAACATATTTATATGAGTAAAAGTTTAAAATAAACCACATTGACTTAGTTCATTGGTGAACAAGATATACTAGTTTAAACATCTTAGCAGTGCCAAAGATTTTTTCCACTTTCTGTCCTACTTTCACACCAAAATTACAATTTCATATTTCATAAAAAGGCACTGAAACGTAAAATGGGCCAACATCAAAATATAACAAGGAAGCAAAGATAAATTAGAAGAATTCTTTGGTTCTTTCACTAACTAATCAGAGATATACAGAAAAGGACCTTTTAAGTTTAATGATACCTGCTCATTAAATGATGCTAAACACTAAAATACCAGGAACAGCAGGGAATTTCAGTTTACATTAGAGAAAAAAATAAAAGGGTAAAAATGACTGAAGTTGGCCAGTTCAAGCTGATAGGGCACTTCAAATGAATAACAGAAGAATAAAAGAGACACTCTAGGTTAAATTAGGTTCTCCTATGCCTTTTCTTGAAAGTGCTTAACTTCACAAATTTTATTTGAATTAACTAACCTGCCAAAATCAAAGACTTGAATAGGGGTAAAGTTAAACAAGCAACTATACTTCACAGTAAGTTTACCCATTAAACAGCAGATAAAACCTCTGCATAAGAAAAGATGGGGGGAACAGTTTTAGAACATGCATTTTTTTCCTTCTCTAGTCATGGAAATGTCATCCTCCTCATACTTTTGAAGTAAAGCTGTACTTCAGAATAAAATTATTCAGATATGAAATGTAATTAATTTAATAATTTGTTTATAAGAATCCTGTTTTTTTAAGTTCAGCACCGTTTTCTCTCTCTCCATTTGAAATATATAATACTTGAGTATTATGATTTTAGTACAGTATTAAAGATACTAAACAATTGATTACACTGTATTACCTGACTAATAACTTTTGCAAATACACTGTAAAGCATTTAAAGGAAAATAAGCTATTTGAAGAAATCAACAAAGTTGAGGGAGAAAACCCAAAATCTGTAAACAAGAATGTGGCTTCAGATCTTTCTCAAAATCTATGCTATGCCCTCTGTTAATTTTGTTTTAAGGTGATTACATTTATTGTTAAGAATAAAAAATATTCCATTCTGGTTTGGTTGTGTTTTTTTTTCCCTGTGCAGGCAGCTGTAACACAGTAATAAAAATATCTATTTCACATATATTCAATCTGCTCCTCACACTTCCATCGAATTTTCTTTCTGTTCTCAAATTAAAAAAAAAAAAAAAACAACAAAAAAAACCCAAAACCCAACCAACCAACCAATCAAAAAAAACCAAACAACCAAACCAATTTATTAAGCAGGCAAACTTCTCCTAACAGAGAAGTTAGAGATTTTATCTGCAAAAAACTCCAGTTATGAAAGTGGTTCCTTGTAGGCTGCACGACCTGCTTGAAAGACTCCACTCACTGACTAGTATTCAGAGTTTATTTTTTAGTACATACTGTGCTTCTAGATTTTGTTAGCTATTTCTAGCTAGCATTTTAGCAATTTGAGAAAGGAATAGAGTGAGAGAAAGAGAAGAAAGGAGCAAAAATATATTTTGGTGTATGCAGGTAGCAAGCTACTCTCCCTCTGGGTCTTCCTCAGGCAAAGTGAGTGTCTCTGTTCCTTACTGTCCCTCCCAGAAACCCCCCGCCTTCACAGATTAATGCTTAGCCTGAGGATGCAACATTGGATTGGAACACAAGAGCCATGATGTTGGTCACTTCTAGAAAAAAAAAAAAAGGGATTTGATTTTCAGAGATGACAAGCAGTTGCCAAGCATGGCCCATTCATCTCAGATTTAAATGGTAACCCACAAGACTCAGGTAATGGTTGTCTAGCTCACTGAGGGACTGTGTGATTATTCTCATTGGCTTTGAAATATTCCAAATGCTGTAAGTATGGCAGAAATGCAAACAAATACAATCCCGAAGTAAGAGGTGCCAAGATATTTGTTCTCTTTTGTCACTGACTGACAGTAGACCCTTCAGACAGCTACCTCCAAGGTGATGAACCCATGCCTCCATCTAGATAAGTGCAATCACCTTTAAACTTTATTCTCAAAAACAAAGCTGTTGCATCAAAATACCACTGCATAAAGGCACTGAGTGATGGGTGCTGTGTCAGCCTTAGAAGAAACGCTAGATTCCTTTAGTATACCTCAGCTATAACTGGCAAGATGCCAGAGAGCATCACTTATCTGGAAAGAATCTGAAAAACTAAAAAAGGCACAGTAGCAGTTGTACAATAACAATGTGTGTTGTACAATAACAGTGTATGAAAACTCCATATGCAGGGTGCTAGATGGAATCAAACATATGAGAAATATCTCTGCTCTAGAAAAGTTGCCATAAAAAGATAAGACAAATTAATGATGGGCATGAGATAAAGTAAATAAATAACACAATGACTATTATGATCTAGAATAAGTTTTATTCCCCACTTGAACTGTTTCTTCTGTCCTATCTTTAAGAAAACGAATAGTTCACTTACTGTGAAAAAGCCAGGCAAATCTTTTGGCCCTCGCAACCAATCTTACAGCATCGATCAAGGAACAATCTCATGGTATGCTCAGAAGTACATAAAGGCTCTCCTACAGTTCACTGCGAACGACTAAGCTTACTGTAGCATAAAGAACACTGAGTTACGTTTCCCCATGCCTTAGCAATACAATGAGAGCTAACAAGGTCATGGAAGCTCAGACACAACTTTTTATTCACACCTGCATCGGGTTAACTCAAGTGAATACACCCAAGCATCTCCCGTTTGTGTGAAACAGCAGTGAAGAACTTCCTCAGAGATATTTCTCCCAGTCAGAATACCATCAGCATGCATCAGAATAAAGCATTGGCTGCACTGTCTGTCTTCTCAGTCCATACCAGATAACACTGGAGAGCATTTCATGCTGAAGGCCTAAGCAGAACATGAAAAAGATGAAATAACCCTACCAATCTCTTTAAATTGAAAATTATATACCATCTCAGAATGAAATTTAAGGGGTGAATGTAGACTCTTTCATTCAATAAGAGGGAAGAAACTGATTTGATCTTTTCATGATCACCAACAGAATGAAGAAAACAACTTTTTAATTAAGAAGTATAAATTTACAGAAAATACATGAAATAAGGAGCTAGAAAAAGTTGTCCTTGCTTATTAGAAAAACCTAGCAATGGATTAGTTAGGCTTCATTGAGAAAGTCATCTGTAAGACAGCATTGACAACTATTTAATTACATCATCAGATACACTGACTTAACAGCTTATTCATTCTACTAGTAAATATGGATGAGAACGAACAGGATGTTATTATCTTTATTCTCATTAGTATCTTTACTACAAGTGGCTGGTAGCATCAGCTGAGAGGCCTCACTGATACAGGCACTCTATGAACCACAGCAAGAGACACCACCACCAAAGAATTCAGTCTGATCAAAGACATCTTGCAGATAAATTGAGAGGAACCTTATCCTTTTTGTAACTTTCACATTTGAATTATTTTTGCAGTATGTCTTCCAACAAATATTTCCTTATCTATTACTCTCCTTCTATTCTTAAATCATATTAAGTCATGTCATTTCTTTTCATCAGCAAAAATTCTGGCAGATCTGAGATTGTTCAGCTCAAAAGGACAGGAAGTTATAAACTAAAAATGCACCTCTTGTGTTCAATTTACAAATTCATCATCATATGTCTAAGTCTACCTGGTCCCCTGTTTTTTGCAAAGAGAAACTTGAATCCTGAATACCATCTGCCTCCCTGACTGCTTTTCCCTGTGAGTGTTTTGGGAATGTTACTGGTGTTTTCCACAGAGTTCAATGGAAATGCACAGGGAAACACTACTTACCCACTTGGGGATTGGAGAGGAGGAATACATCTTGAAGGAAGGTGTTCCAGTATACACAGAACTGATATATGGAAGGTAAGGCTAGATAAGTCTGATGTATGTGTTCTGAAGAAATCTTATTCTCAAAAAAATCCTATGTGCTTGGTTTGAGGTTATTGTTAGAATACTGCATGATACATGCCACTGCATTACATCCCACAAATATTCATACAATATTTTAATTAAACCCTTTAGCTGAATATTACATGACATTCAAGCTCAATGTCATATAATAGAATGTAGAGAGAGGAAAAATTTCACCAGTCCATCGATCCAGTTGATGCTACTCAAAAAACAATATGCTCTTTCAAAAAATCATGTATCAAATATTGTAACTACTATTGTGCTTTGTCAAAAGCTGAGAAGTGCTTTGGTGATGCAAGAATAAATGCACTGATATTAAGACTGGAAAATAATTTGCAAAACCACCTGCCTGTCCAAGAATATCCAACTACTTTAACCAAGTCATGAGAGCAATGGCTCCCCTTTAGAGGTGTAGCGGGTTTCTGTGGCTGGTTTTGGTAGCAGGGGGCTACAGGGGCGGCTTCTGTTAGAAGCTGCTAGAAGCTTCCCCTATCTGGTGGAGGCAATGCCAGCCGGCTCCAGGATGGAATTCCTGCCGCTGGCCAAGGCCGAGTCAATTAGGAGTAACACCTCTGTGATAACATATTTAAGAATAAAAGGTTGTGGTGCAGAAAGAATTCCAGCCAGGGAAGAGCAGAGTGAGAACATGTGAACAGCAACGTAAACACCAAGGTCAGTACAGAAGGAGGTGCAGGAGGTGCTCCAGGTTGAAGCTGAGGCTCCTGCAGCGCGTGGTACAGACCATGGTGGGGCAGCTGTGCCCCTGCAGCCCATGGAGGACCATCGGGATGCAGAGACCCACCTGCAGCCCATGGAGGAGCCCATGCTGGAGCAGGTGGATGCATGAAGGAGGCTGTGACCCTGTGAGAGGCCCAAAATGGAGCAGGGTCCTGCCGGGGACCCGTGGCCCGCGAAGAGGGAAGCCCACACGGGAGCAGGTTTTTCCCAGGTTGGACTTGTGGCCCCTGTGGGGGACCCACGTCAGTACAGCTCATTTGTGAAGGACTGCGCCCCATGGAGAAGTGGTCCACGGGACAGCAGTTTGGGAAGAACTGTTGCCCAAGGGATGGACTCACACTGGAGAAGTCCATCAAGGACTGTCTGCCATGGGAGGGACCCCATGGGAGCAGGGGAAGGACTCCTCTCCCTGAGCAGCAGCAGAAACAACAACTGACTGTAATCCCCATTCCCTGTACCTCTGCGGGGGAGGAGGGAGAATGTGAAAGGAAGGCAGGGTGGGGTTAAGGTGTTTTTAAGGTTGTTTTATTTCTCACACTTTATTTATCCTGTTAGTAACAAATTTAAGTACTGTTCCCACTTTGAGTCTGGTTTGTCCATGAAGGGAATCAGTAATTGACCTCTCCCAGCTCTTATTTCAACTCATGGATTCTTAGCTGTTTTTTTTTTTTTCTCTCTCCTCTGTCCAGTTGCAGAGGGGAGTGAGAGAGTGGCTTTAGTGGGTACTTGGCATCTGGCCAGGGTTAAACCACTACAAGAGGCCACCAAGTTACACAGTTCTAAACCTGACACATGTTGGATTGTGTGCAGTCTGTAGTACACAAATGAGAAATTCTATCTCAGGTTAATTTCTAATGGTTCTACTATTTTCTTCATTACCTCTGTTTTTCATCCTATATAGAGTTTTGTTTATACATATCCGATTGTTTGTTGGTCCTAGAATTCATTTTCTTTTCCACTGCCTGCATTCCCTTTAATGTCATTCTCCACCTTAGCCTAATTTTCTCACTCTGCGCTTTTCCCCTAGTCTGTGTTTTATCCAGTTATTTCTTTATTATGAAAAAGAAAAAATCACCAAACTTGACTTAATTTTGAAGAACATATTATTAAATGGTTCTTTCACTTCTAGTTCCCTTCTCTCTCCCCCCTTACCTTCTTCTGCCTTCCCATCTCAGTCATTTATTCCAGAGTTTCTATTCCTTTTAGTCGCTTCTAGCCTTAAAATCTGTGCATCTTTATTGAAAACATTACTTATTGGCTTATTTAAAGTTGTGAAAAAGTAAGAACTAACACAGACCTGGTCTAACTGAATCTAGCATCTAGCATCTTAACATGTACCTCAGAGAAAGCAATCTGAATGGCATTTGGCCCATCCTGAAGGACAGTGTGGTATCCAGTTGATTAAAACAAACACATCCTCTTTTCTGACCAAATTAATACCCATTATATTGGTAAATTCCCTCTTTGCTAACACAGATTGAGGGATAGTGTTTTCTTCTTTTGAAATAATTTATAAGCTTCTGATATTAACTTATATACAAATGAACCTAGTACATGTATTAGTGGTCACAATTCCTAGATATGTCACCAGAATATATTCCTTTAATAGGTAATTAATTGACTGAGCTATCCATGAATATATTAACTGGAATTCCTTTTGCGGGGGGGGGATGCTACCAAACTATACTAAGTATCATCAAACTGCTACCGACTGTGGAACAACCCCTGCATAGAATCAGATTCAAAGATTCCATACAATGTTGATTATAAATTACGAAATTACTTACACCTGAATGCAAACAGTGTGCTAGGTGCTTTTCAAACAGGGGAGAAGTGATGTGGCTAGCATGTAATTCCAGCTAAATGAAGTCACGTTTCTCAATTTGCAAACTGGTAATAATGGAACCTTTCTTCTTTAGAAATTACATTAACAAAGTGTGAAACCACCATTCTAGAACACTGTATTGCTATCACAACCCCAAAATTATTCTTGCCTAATGCTAAAATCTAAAGAGAATGTATATATTAAAAGACATAAAGCATTCTCTTAAAATGGATTGCCCAATGTGGTAGCTATGTACTAAGACTCATACTCCTGTTTCCTTTCACTCTCCCTACCATTATTTATTTGCTTCCTGCGCAGATTCTAAACTAACTTAAACTGCTTACAGTCTACGTTATTTGTAATAGGAGAGGCAAATAAAATCTTACAAAATCAAAAAGGAGCAGGAAACATCCCTTTTTCTTACTGTATATGGCAGTCTGTTGAAGCTGGTCATTGAGATAAAGAACACACATGATCATCTCAATTCCTTTAAAATGGGAGAGAAAGGTCAGGAACTTATCTAAGAAAAAGTCTAGATGAGGTGATATGGAAGCTTTCTTTATGCTGCTTTAAAGAACTTCATCAGAAAGTGGTATTTGACCCTTCCAAAGGTAAGCAGAGTTCAGGGATTGTCTTTAAAACTTAGTATTTCTCAGCAGTTACCTAAAAATTCAATCTGAGATTGTACCACTTTTCACTACAACTACAACAAAAAAAGACAGTGCATTGTTCCTTAACATTTCTTTACCACAATAAAAATTGATACCTGAGTTGCATCTTTTTGATCTGTTTTTCATAGATAAACCTTAGTCTTGCATCATGGAGAAACGTCTCTAATGGGTTATGACAGTTTTGCCATAACTAATTTAGATTTGAAATACTCTTCTATGCCACGGGAAAAAAAAACTGTCCGCATTATTTGGACTTCATATTTCCAAAGAGAAGTACAGAATCAGAATTTAGCTTCGCATTAAAGCATTAAAATTTACGTGCTAACATGTATGTTCAGTTTCTAATAATTTATTACAATCAAGAAAAATCTGTACTTTCTTCTACAGTCTGTACAGTCCATGGAGCCTAGGGAGAAATGAAACTGCCCATTCACAAGGGTTCTTAGCCAACTAAATGTAAAATGTTACTATTTCAGATGACCAGCATATCATGCCCAATTTTTAGCTGTCAATCCAGGAGGATGGAAGTCTCCCATTAGATCTGCTAACCTACTGTGGACATCTCAGATATCTAAAGGCATCTCTAGTGACACTAGAAATGTTTGTTTAGGCAAATAAATCCCATTCTAGACACCTTCTTAGAGGCAAGCAAAATCACTCTCCAGACTCATTTGTCTGCATTGTTTAAGTGGGAGCTCCATTCACTACAAATTGAAACTTTGCCATGTACTGGAAGCACAGACACCTATGACTGGGCATGTATATTCAGGTAGTTCAGTTTGAGTGCTGAACCTTATTCAAGATGCATTTAGGTTTGTCAGCTAGACAACACCACTAAAAAAGTATTAAAAATGGTATGCATTGAAAATAGAAACTGCTCTATATATGTCCAACGTAGCCCCATATGGAAGCTGCTCAAATGAACCTTTTTTGTAGAAAAGTGACATCCCCCTTGAACTTGAGTTTCATCTTGAAAGCTTTATCTAAAAGTGGCAGTGACCAAAGACAATCAAATTTCAAGTAGTCAGTCATGGTTTTTTGAGCAATGTTAAATAATGCCAGAGCCAGCTGTAGAGATTTTTCATTTAACAGGGATTTTTTTAGAGACCCATTTTTAACTAAAGCTTCTCTATTGTCGATAATGTATGTCTTTGCTACTACAAGTAGTGTTTGATAAGTCTAAGGGGCTCACCAGCATCAATGCAGGACTGAAGAAAAGAGAGAGGTCTCTTTCTGCCTGAGTTATAACATCTCTCACCCTAAGGAAAACCTATGAAGTAACATCTTTTCCTTATCTTCCATGACTCTATTAGTATCAGAAAAGAATATTATAGAAAGGGAAAATAAGAGGGAAAACATCTTACCTTTATCCAGATCAGGAAAAGCAGTTGGACTGATATTACAAAACAGAGGAGGGGAAGAGAAATGCTATACCACCACTGGTTCAGAGATGCTGTTGGAATAACAACTACTGTTGCTAGGGTTTGTCTCCCTGGAAAAAATACTGTCAGGATTCATGGGCAGGGACCTTAAGAGTTAGTGCACTCTTGGCCAATCCATGAAAAAGTAAGGGAGGACAGTGGTTCCTCATCTGAACTTTAGGAAAAGGGAAACAGAAGACAAATAGCGTATTTGCAAGAGACTCCAAAAGAAGTGTGAGTGCATAGGAAGAATATACTGGGAAATATATATTACTTCTCCAATATAAAGACACTCTCTGTAGAGTGTATCAGACTAAAAATTCTCCTTGTACATCTCCATCTTGTGGGGTTTTTTCCCACACTACTCAAATTCTCAGGTTTCCTTATGTACATTCACATCTGTCAGCATGATTGTCTTCCCTCGCACTTCAGAGCTTGTTCTGCCGGAGGTTCTAAGTCTGTACATCAGTGTAAAATTAAAAACACAGGAACCATTCTCACATCTACCACAGAGTGACCACTACCAACTCCTAATATTATCTATGTGTAAGAAAACATCTATACATCACATCTTATACACTAATAACCATACATTCATACTCATCGTTACACTTCAGCCTCATGTGAGGTTTCCTGATCTTTAATGGGTTTGGTTTCTTCTTTCCTCTCTGGATAATAACTTAAGAAGTCTTTTCACTTTTTCACAACTTTTTGAGGGTCTTTATCTTGCATAGATACTCTACAAAAAGAGCATTCACCTATTCAGATATTTTTCATAATTACTCAACTTACTAAAGAGAGCAACACTAAATCCAGTGTTGTCTTTCAGCTACTCTGGAAAGCAGACATGCTATGTACATCCTCTTTTATTTATATACTTTTTTACTGTTTGGGTTTTTTTTCTGCCAAAGCAGCTGATAGAATTCTTCATAAACCAGTGAAGCGTATGGGAAATTGGTAATACGAGATATGACAGGAATAGCCGTAACTCCATTCATGTCAACAGTGTTCATATGGACAGAACTCTTTTCCCAATCAGAAAAAATAAAGCTAGTGCATATCTGGAGGAGAAATAAAGCCTCCAGAAAAAAAGGTACTGCTCTGAAACACAGAACAATGCATATCCTTTATTCACAGAAGATTAGCACAAAATAAAATACAAAATGCTACCTTTTGTAATTGCATTGAACCCAGTGAGTCAATATTAAGGATTTGAGTAAAAGTAGCCACAAATACCTTGTAAGCTATACACATACTGCAGAATACTCAGAGATTACTTATCTCATAAAATTCAAAAGCAGCTAGAAACTCAAGGTGGTGATTAAACTGATTTTACAATTGATTTTGTTCTTTTTCGTAGCAGATGACAGTGATGCTAGAAATCTTGGATTAAAATGTGTGATTTAGGATCTCAGGAGAATGAAGTTAATACGACAGCACCGTGGGAAAAACAGGCAGAAGGGCAATAATGCTGGTCAGTGTTACACTGCTCTGGGTTTTCAGAGAAACCTACTGTCCACAGGAGGGATTTTGAGTATTATACTGGATAATAAGGAGGAGGGGAAGAAATCTGAGCAGGCTGAAAGGGCTACATAATTAAGATCTATTTCATAGGACTGCATTCACCAACAGTGGCCACACAACACTTACTCCCAGATATGTCTTTGCAGCGATTACCATTTGTTCCCTTTTGCTTTGAAAGATGTTTCCAGAACCTGAACTATGCTGACAAGTTCTAGAATAATCCCTCGCTTATCAATGTTTGGAGCAACTTCAGTAAATCTAAGACTGGATCCAAATGCTCAGTCACTAGCTACCTTCCTTGAAAGAAATACTATCCAACATCAACCACTTAGAACAGAAACTAAAGATCTTTTTAGACAGAACACAAAAAATGAAGAGCATGCTTGAAAGTAAGGAGAATGACCAGAGGCTGAGAGCCATGACTGATGTCCCCCTTGAGAAACTGATATTCAAAGGACAGCTCAAAAACTCTTCTTCCATGCAGGCTAGGGTAAGCACTAAATGCTTTATTTATCTCCTCTATCCCAAATAAAATTTGAGATTTCACCTGTGAAACAGGACACATTTAAAAAGGTAAGGTGCGTAAGTTGATTAGCTAATTAACCAAGCTCTTATATACAACCCATAGGGAGCATCTCAAATGCATAGGACGTTTTTTGTTATTAAAAAAAAAATAGGACAAGGAAGATTTATCATTAAAATATATTTCACTAATTATACCACCTGGAGTTCCTTCCACAAAACAAACTTTTAATTAGAAAATGTGGGTTTGTAGAAAATGTTTGGTATAAAAGTTTGATTGTTTATTAAAAGTAGAATGTGGAAAGTTCCTTGCATGCTAAGGGCATATCTGTACCTCTTCAGAGTGTGTACTTTGTCTACTTAAAAGACTCAGAAATCTCTTCAGAAAGTATTGGCATTTATTTTTTGTATTCTTTCTAGGAACAGGAGAAATCTGTTTTTCATGGTGGAAGAGCTTTGCTAATTGTAAACATACAAATTATTTCTCTTTACAGAAGTAGTAAAACCTGATGAGACATTTACATGAGCCAGCCTAAGAAGCTGAAAACTCAAGTCCATACAGGCCCTTTGCATCACCCAAGTCTTCCAAAGTAGGTGCTTTCTTGCCAGAAGTATCAATCACCTCATTCTCTGTGGCTGGAGAAACTCAGCTCATACGCTGCATTGCTCTATGTCTTGCAAAAAACAGCCTTGCCTTGCACCGGAGCTGTAGCTACATCTGTCATGTATAAAATCACTTAAATTGCTTATAGTGTCTTAAGGAAAAGCAGCAAAGTACTGCTTTTAAGACACGCTGCAGAAAACAGCACAGACACATGGGAGCATTTTTGATGCCCATCTTCATGCTCTTAAATAACACTTCATTTATTTCTTTTATTGCATGAATATCCTTTTCAAAATAGTATTAGTTGATTTTTTTTTTCTGAATAGGGTTTTTTCCCTGAATATTTGTCTTAAATAAGGAGTTATGAGAAAGTCACTGGACAGGCAGGGGAAAGCTGCATGACTCTCTATATGCGATATCAAAGGTACAAATCCCTATTTCACATATTCCCTAACTTAGTCCACATATAAGGGAAAAGCCATAAGGTCCCATCACTGGTGCTCGCAAAAGAAAGTGAACAGCAGTCCTCCAAAACCAGGAATGATCAAGGAAAGAACAATGACCTGCATTTATTGCTGGCTAGTGTTCCCAGTTGAGTTAATAAAGTTGTGGCCTAATTAAACTGAGCACTTCACATCTTGTTTTTCTTCTTGCATGGCCGGGACAATTAAGCATCCTTTGATGTAGAGTGCTCTGAGGAAATCTCCCAATTACTTTATGAACAATTTTTGTCATAAAGCCTGGGAGAATTTATTGAAAGCACCTACAGTGGAATGAGGCCAAAACCAATCAACACTGGATGACCAGACTTAGGGCTAAGAACTTGAAACTAGAGGTCACTAAGAGCACAAGCAACACATCATACATAGAAATTTAAACTCTGAAAGTGCTAGTTGGGTACAGTAAGCTGAAAAAAATTCTGTGAAGTTACTCAGATTAACTCCTTGAACAGAAAGTGTTGACAATTATCGATTTTCTGTGTACTGGAGGTTGTAGTATCCTGTGACAGCATTCCAACTGAAAACTAAATTAATAGCACACGTAACTGCCCTGCTTAATTGATTTGAAAAAGGTAATTTCTTACTTTTTACCAAAACTAAGCAAAGATACCACTAATTTCACATATTAGTAATCTGAAGTAGTAGTTTGTTATCCTAAAGTCAAAATGTTATGGACATAGAACAGTAAGGGTTATCTACCCCTTCAAACCTCCTGTTATCGTAGGCAACGATGCTATATATTTTCCTCTATGAACTGATCCATTTCCACTTTAAAACTAGTCAGGTTAACTAATGTATCTGAAAAACTAAAAATACAGGAGAAATAGTCTTAAAAAGTAGTATGCATAAGTATTGTAATTAGACATATTTAAATCTTAAACTGTATATTAATTAAGTATCATATACTCTATTAATTGGTATATGCAATTCATCTGAGTTCAGATGGACCATAAATATGACTTTTTTTTTAAGTAATTTTTTGATGGCAGTAATAGGGAAATAGTAATTAAAACAATAAGCAGCCTCAGTTATAATGCCTTCCAGCTTTAGGAAAACTACCACTTTACTACATGTTGTGCTAATGTCAAAAAAAATGTTAGGTCCACCCTATTGTGTCCACTCAGTGTCCATTTTTGGAGACAAAAAAGTGCCCAAAACCTAAGGAGAACAACTATGCAATTGGAATGCCAAAAATATACTTTCTCTTTAGCGTAAGGAAAGTATAGTATTTTCAGTTCTCATCTTTAATTACTTACTTTGTGCTTGAGGTAAAATTTGTTTTGTGAAATTTGACTGTCTGTATAACTCAGCTCTTTGACACTGAGTCTTTATAATTAAAATGTGAATTAAGTTTTAAAGATGGTGTTATTACTCCCTTAACTACACAAACTGGGCAGAAAATATATAAATAATAATAAACCTGCATAAAATCCCCCACAAGGCAATTAATCATTACTACACATTAGCTCTAAAATGCATCACAGGCAAGTAAAAAAAGCTTCAATTATTTTTGCCTTACAGTACAATAATGGGTCTTAACTTGGAAAAAAAGATACAGTAATGTTAAGATTTACCCACTGGAAAACACTACTTCTGCTGCTGAAATATTTTAAGACATATATTCCATTCAACCCCCCAAACAAATAGCAGACTGTACTTCAAATGCATTGCAAGACTATTAGGTAATCTTTTTCTTTGTTTAGATTCAGTAGGGTTCAGTGAAAAACATTCATCTTTTCTTTCTATAAAAGTTCCTGTTCTTTTGCTTAGTTAAGAATTGCCTTAGTTTTTAGTAGCAATTCAGAGTCTACTTCACCACTGATTAGCATCACACAATAAACTTTAAAAAAAAATGTAAAAATTATCATTTAACTATTTTAAAATTATGAATTATTTGTTCTATGTTTAGATCACAGTGGAAAGAGCAGTTATATCTGTAGGTAGGCTAATAGAATCAGACACAAAGCTTCTGAAATAAACCAATACCAGCTGCTCCCATGCCTCATTACTCGGCAGTGGCTGCTAGCCTGAAATATTGTACATTGCAGAATTGTTGGCTTTCAAAAGCCACATAGACTTTTGAGAAGACTTAGCAGTACAAAATAGAGACTTCCCTCAGACAGAAAAAAGAAAAAAAAAAATAAGACAAGAAAAAGAGAAGTCCTATACTTCAGGGTATGTGTGCAACTATTTTCCGTTCTAAGGCACACATATTTTCCACCACCATGTATTTTACTTATTTTAACAGGTGAAAGCAATTAGATCTTAAAATTATTACATTGTCAATGTTTCCACTTCTAAAAGAATCATTTAAAAATTCTAAAACTAATGAAATATCTTTTTGATTAGTAACACATACTTTGTGGTTACAGAAGATATTGAAGTAGGAGTGTATCATAATCAGTGTCTAACCATTTAGCTCACTAAGAGAGGATATAGTAATGGGGAAAAAAATTAGGCTCCAGATATACCATGCAGTCAAAAATGCTATGCACATGTAGCATTTTGTATGGCTATAAACACGCTGTTCAAAAACAGAACTTCCAAAAAATAATCACTTTCCAAAATCCTTATTAAATTAGTTGAGCTTCCTGTACTCTGCAAAAATTAGATTGCAGCAGCTAAAACTCTCAATAAAAGGTACTGTCAGACCCTCATCATCTCTAACAGTCATTAAGAAAGCCTAAAGAGATTCACCTTCTTGAAACACAGAAGTAATTTTAATGTAAAAGTTTACACAATTACAATTATAGAGGTTTAATTTCCAACAAGCCCCAAAGAATTCAATCTTTCATGGCTCTCAGGACTCATCTTCAACACAGAGGGTAAGTTTTAAACATTTATGTAATACATTTGGATTTAGAATTAAAAACTTGAGTATGTTTGAAAGAACATTTATATTCTAACAGGAATCAATTGTATACTTCTAATTTGCCTACTGTGAAGATAACGTTTTGATATACACAAATTAATCAGTTAGAAAAATTCAGGCAGACTTCTGCTTTATTGAAAAAAATATTCAACATGGTGTTCTGTAGGTACTCTAGAGTATCATTTAGAGGCAGTATGTCATAATATCATTCTTAATTCTAAAATACTAAAATAATAAAAAGCAAGTTCTGTGCTGGTATATGTTTCAGAACAGCATTCTATTCTTGTATCAATCACTAGGTGTTTGTTTCTAATATTTTATATATCTGAAATCATAGTCTACATAATAAAATAAATTCAACTCACCATTTTCAGTCTAATAAGTGCTACTGAGTATTATTTGCCTTACTCTCAAGTGGAAAATTATGGAAATGATTATATGAGATCTAAAACATAAGCAGGCACTTGCAGGAAGCATGTTAGGTAAGGCAATACCTTGTAAGTTCATCAGATAAATTGTTACATGTTTGGAGATTTTCTAGCCTTTTCAATAGGATAATATGGTCACAATTATACCTTAGACTATTCATCCGATTTTAAATCACTTTAAAGATTCACTCATAAATGAATCACAGAAAACCAAGTGAAAAAACCTGAATATTTAATTTAAAATATAATATTCAGCCACTTTGAAGAAATATCATTATTTTGGTAAAATGAGGCCTCTCTTTCTTCTGTATTTGTTGGATTTTAAATAAATTGTACTCAATATCCTGGATTGCCTTTGACAAATAAAAAAATACCTATGAAAATTATCATGAAATAATAGAGGGAAAAAATCTCTTGGGTCAGAGAGGTGGACCAACATCCAGACAGTACAGATCTGGACCAAAAGTGATTTTTTCACTGCTGGACACTCATCTTATGAAGCAATCAGGTATAATTTGCTTCACCTCTAGCAGAATTACAGCATAGCCGAGCTAAGGAGTCTGGCAATGAATCAGTTCAGAATTCAACATTTACAGTGATATCCCTCATAGTAATGACACATCCATGTCTCAAGGCCATAAATTCCTTACCAAGTGAACATAGAGAATGAGAGAGTGTAATTTTTTTTTTGTATACTGTGCCAATGGCACTTAAAAAGCAGCTGAAAGTATAACTACATTCCCAAAACATAAAGTTAACTAACAGAACCTGTTATTGTCAGCAGAAGTTTGGTTAAATCATGTCTGTTTCTCAGGAGCCCCAGTCCTATTCATACTTTTAGGGAAATATCTGTAGAGTACAATCAGAAAAGACAGCATATAAAAGCTGGATGTGTTCATTAACATAGTGTGAACACTTCATATTTGATTTCTAAGCAGGTAACAAAGCTCCATTAATAATGCTACAAGTGCAGTCTCTGAGGTATACACCAGCCAGATCCCTGAAGTCAAAGTTTTTAGCAAAAACAGTGTACTGGATTTGCATGGCAAGGTTTTGGTAGCAGGGGGGCTACAGGGGTGGCTTCTGTGAGAAAATGCTAGAAGCTGTCCCTTCCTCTAATGGAGCCAAAACAGCTGGAGCCAAAACTTGCTCCTGGGCAAGGCTGAGCCCATCAGCATAGTGGTACCATAGTGGTACCACCTCTGAGATAACAGATTTAACAAAGGGAAAAGGTTGCTGCAGAACAGCAGCGGCAGCCAGAGAGAGGAGTGAGAGTATGTGAGAGGACCAACTGTGCAGACACCCAGGCCAGTGAAGAAGGAGGGGGAGGAGTCAAAGGAATCAAAGCAGAGATTCCCCCGCAGCCCATGGAGGACCCCATGCCGGAGCAGGTGGGTGCCTGAAGAAGGCTGTGACCCCCTGGGAAGCCCATGCTAGAGCAGGCTCATAGCAGGACTTGTGGCCCCATTGAGAGAGGAGCCTACGCTGTAGCAGGTATTCTGTCAGGACCTGTGATCCCTTGGGGGACCCAGGCTCAAGTACTCTATTCCTGAGGGATTACACCCCATGGAAGAGACCTGCGCTGGAGTAGTTCACGAGGAACTGCAGCCCATGGAAAGGACTCAGCACTGGAGAAGTTTTTGGAGGACTGTCTCTCATGGAATGGATCCCACTCTGGAGCAGGGAAGAGCATGAGGAGTCCTCTCCCTGAGGAGGAAGAAGTGGCAGAGAAAATGTGTGACAACTGACCACAATCCCCTCTCCTCATCCTTACGTGTTGCTGGAGGGAAAGAGGTAGAGACTGTGGAAGTACAGTTAAGACCAGGAAGAAGTAGGGGTGGAGGAAAGGTGTTTTAAGATTTAGGTTAGGGGTTTTTTTTCAATATCCTACTCTGATTTTTGCCTGTTTTACCTATGACAGTAATTCATGAGTGATCTCTCCCAGCCGTTATCCCAACTCTTGAGTCTTTCATTATTTTTATCTCTGCCCTGTCAAGCTGAGGAGAAGAATGATGGAGTGGCTTTGATGGGCACCTGGTGTCCAGCCAGGGTCAACACATCATAGAAAAGCATATAAATAAGAGGAAACCCAAGAAGTGTTAATAAAAATCCACACCATTAGTGCTTAAGAAAATAACGAACAATTCTTAAAATGTATTTGGGAAAGAATAAGCATTTAGCAAATCTCAATTTGGGGAAAAGGAAGATGTTTCATTAAAATCCAGAGAGATCATTTATACCCCAAAAGTATTAAAGCCAGTGGAGAGTAATTAAAGCAAAAGAAATTCACTGAAACATTAATGCAGGATTTTAACAAATCCTGGAATACTCTACAAGATCAAGAGAATTACAAAAACTCACTGTTGTGTTTGTGTTTATGAAGATCAAACATGAGAAACTACAAGTAGACTGACATAAATTCTAGAAAGGTTGAGCAGTAAACAATTAAGAAATTATAGCATAATTCATTCACTTGTAAGCCTTGTCAACTAAACTCGATAACATTTTTTATGCTACAACAAGTTTGGCTAATAACATTAACTTGCATTGTTATAGTACACTTAGATTGCTATAAGATTTGATCTTGCATGACATTTTCAAGCACCATACAAAATCAATACTCTACATTACATGGATTAAAACTGTTTAAATACACAGATCTTGAAAATTCCAAGTAGAAAATTGTTAGACAGTGTAAGTTCTCTGAAGAACTTTTATTGTCCCAAATTTATTACTTCCATTGTAAATCAGAGATTAATTTTTTTCAGATGACCTCAGCCTTGATACAATGGAAAATATCAATCAAACAGATGGGCCCATCTTTCTCATTATAACTCATCTGAGCCTCACACAGCTAAAATGTACCTCTCAAATAGAAATATTAGAACTATAATCCATTTCATTTCTATAACAAAGGGTTAAGAGATAACTTGCTAACCAGCTGTAAGTATCTATAAGGCTTGAGATACTTTAGAGTAGACAGCTGTTTAATTTAGCAGAAAAAAGTATTTTGGAATCCAATGGTAGAAAGCTATTACTTGGCTGTATTCATATAAAAGTCACATTTCTTTATTTCTAAATAATGAAAATAAGTAAGCTATTAGTACCAACTGTTGACAGATATCTACATTTCCAAATCTTTACATCTTTCATATCTTTCTAAAAGAGATCTCACATTTCAAGTGGAAGTTACAGTATTAAGGAATAAACAGTCTTTCAGGAGATTCTGAGATCCACCCACACTATGCAGCAAGCTCAAGTAAATTAGGAGGACTAGGTTACCTGTCTTTTCATACAGAAACCCACCAAAAGCAAGAGAGAAAAGCAAAATCTTGACACACATGTGCCAGAAGTTAATAATGTAAACAAAATTTTATAACTACTTAATTATCTTCTGGTTTTCTCCACAAGATGTAGTGCTGCGAGTGACTCTACAACTGGAAAGTTTGACAGTAGTCAAATCTAGATTGTATTACTAGCTTCTCTACACCTAAGAATGCAGGTTTTTTATTTCAGCAAAGTAGTTTAGAGCAGTAGCCTTAAGAGGATTGGGCTGCCCCATTTATTACAACCCAGCTGTACTTTAAGGACACTGGCTGCCTAGTTGCACTACAGAGGCTCAGAAAGGCAATACAGGTTATGAAGGATTTTTACACACATCTTACTACAACTTCAGAAGCATCCATATTTTACAGAGATAATTTTTATGAAGATGGAAAGGAAAACTTTATTTGTTTTAATGTGTTCAGAAGGAAGGATGGGAAAATGGTAAGAAAATCTAAAGAAGACACAAGACTGAGTCTCCTTTCAGCAACAGAGGAATTTAATCTCCGACATTTACCAGAATATGCTAGGGATATATATCCATAGAAATAGACAGACAGATCTATCTGAGGAAAAAAAAAGGAAAACTGCATTTGTTATTTATCGGATTAACTTTCTAAGAGAGATACAGAAACTGCTAGACTTTTTGTGATGAAATAACCAAGTTTTTCTGTGGGCAGCCAAAAGTAGCCAAGCTCTGGTTTCTCCAGAAGGAGTTTGTAGAAATTTTCAAATGCAACCTGTATTGCTTCTTCTCCCTTTTTCCTCCAACTAATTTAAGTTCCACCCCTCTTCCCTAATTCCTTCACTTTTCCTATCTTATCTAGTTCATTTTCATAAGAGAATTGTCCCAGCTCTCTTGTACCTCTACTAACTCCCAGCTGGCCAAGAGCCGGCAGGTGCTCTGAATACTTCGACATAGACGTGCTCTTTGCCGCTGAGTAGCCATCTAGTAACTATGGGACTAAAAGAACAGCTTATCATAGTTATTAAGCAAAAATTCAACCTGGGTGTCATATTGACATATTGGTTAGCACATCAATCTAAAAATAACTTTGTTCTTTTTCCTGCTGGAGATTAGTTGGTTTAGTAGGTTGGTAAAAAGGCTTTTCAATTCATGAATATTTGATTCAAAATACCTCAATCTGATCACACACACACACACACACACACACAAAATCTTGGTTTAGACTCTACTGAACACTCTTATCACAACTGTGATGAAATTTGTCAATTCAGTCCCATGTCCCACAACCTGGAATCTCCTCAGAAATTACAAAAAATGGTTAAGTAATAGATTTGTGGCAGATGCTGATTAGAATAGCCATATTTTAAAATTAATAAGCATAAACACATTCCTCACTTATACACTCACTGACCAAGCCTTCTTTTTTCTTAACTGCCAAGCAAAACCTGTACTTCATATTCCTTTTAAAAATCCAGTTTTAAAATCCACCTCTTTAGGAAGTCTTTTCATGTTTTACCCAACTTTACCGCATGTTTGTATTACCCTGCACAAAATTACAGTGCTACATTTTCTTCTGCTGCTTTAAGTAAGGGTTCAAAAGAGAACTCAAACACTAAAGGATAACTGATTCTGCCAGATCTGCAAAGAAAATAATTTTGCAGGTAAAAGACAGGGGTTCTGGGGGCTTCCAGAGCACAAAGAAAGGTTTCGCTTTTGGCTGATGAGGAGGTCGTAAGTGATGGCACAAAACCCCAAAACAGTGAGTGAAATCTTGTACCAACAATTGGTTATTGTTTTGGGGTTGGGGAGGTGGGTGGATGTTTACAGCACTTAACTCATAAAGTTTGGTTAAGGGGCAGAAACTCTCTAAAAACATGCATTTGTGTTCTTGGGAAGCACTGTGGTATTCATTGGGGCTTGCGGAGAGACTTCTAAAAGAACACTTATTATTTATGTAGCCTCACTTGCATTTTTTTTATTTGAGCTTCTCCTCTTCCAATAAAGCTTTAGTGTATTCCTCTAAAACTTTCATGTATGTTTAAAACATCAGAGTTTTAAATGTTAATATGTATCTTTTAATTCAACTCTGTGAGTACACTAATATACTGGTATTACAAATAAAAGCTTTCTAGGTCATCCAGAAATACACCATACAGAAAAATTAGAACTTAAGTTCACTTTACCGTGGATAGACAGATACATATTGCTAGAACTATGTAAGAAAACTGTTAAATTCTTGCACATTTAAAGATTGATACTTGTGACTTTTAAAAAACTAGTTTGAAGTTGAATAATGCCAAATTAACCACATGAAATTGGTATCTGCAATTATTTTAGAATGCATTTTAAATACTCAAGAACTCTCCTTTTTTCCTGAAAAGAATGCATTCCTCACTGCTTATACTATGTTCACTATGAGATGCCCATATACCAAATCCATGTTAAGAATAAAGAACACCTCCCTACAGATCTCTAGAGTGTTTAAATCTCTTTTTATTAATGAAAGGTTTAAAAAATCTGTTACAGGTTTACAGAAGCCATTCAGAACTGAAAGTCTAGAGCTCTCAAAAGGGAAACGTATCTGTATTTATAACCATGTCTAAATGTATACATTTATATCTATATAAATAAGAATATAATCCACACTGATTAACACTCTGACAATGAAAAAGAGAATAATGTATTTTACTAAATTCATATTTTAAATTTTAATAAGAGGCATGTAAAATACATACAAAATTTCATTGAAAGTAAAATAGCCTATTTTTAAGTATGGACTCACTATATGACATTTACATATATTTAACAAAAGTATTAACAGTAAAGATTTAAAGAAAAAAAATAAAATCATCAATCCTTTGGAAATCAGCAAATTGAAGTGCTAGTCAGGCTTCCAAACCAGGAGCCTTTCAGGAAAGTCAAAATAATTTCCCTATTTCATTTCATACCAGTTCAGATCCTTACTAACTCAGTTTATCTGAATACACTAAGCAAAAAAGTTGAGAATGGTGAGACTGGAGGAGCTCTATTTTTTTTCCAAAATATTGCCAGAAGCATATCCACATCAGTTTAAACTAATCAGTCTAAACAACTAATAATATATAATATTGTTCATTAAATACTAATTTTAAAAGCAAGTAATTTTTGTGACAGATTTGTAATCAATTTTTTTTACATATCTAGTAAAGATGACAGTTTTTTTTTTTAAATAATTTTTAATTACTTTCCTTGCATTTCTAATCCTTCTGCAATCTTCTTTTGAATTATCAAAGTAAAGGTCAAAATAACGAGACAACTTATAAGTACTATAAAGAGTTTGATTTTTAAAAAGCAACATCACTTCTAGGAAAACAACTGAAGGATGAATGGTTAACGATAAGTTATAAAATTAAACTGAATTGGATCATGATTTATTAAAGCAAAAACATTTGTTCTCATTTTCTTTTAAAAAAAATGTAACACTTGTAAATATGTTGGGGCAGTACCATTTTCAAGAAGTGACTCAGAATTCTAATTAAGTAACATCTCAATAAACATCCAGCCAATATGCAGAAATATTACCAAGTTCAAACTTGGTATTCCCACTCCATTAAGAGAATTTCACATTTCCCATTGTCACTTATCCCCTGTCTGCCATACAGGTCCTACCAGAAGTCACATTATGTTGTAATGATAAAACTAAAAATGCAACTACAAATGTTTCTGAAACCGGAAGACAAAATCTTAGAGTGGATAAAATTCAGGCACAAAGTTAAGCATTATCTTGATCCCGCTGTAAGTAATGTCTTCAAGAACTTTTTCCTTTAAGACAAAAAGAATAAATTATATTGTAGTCTATGTTTGTTATTTTATTGGTTGCTCTCAAGCAATGTCCTCCATGATCCTGTGTTCCTAACATCTTACATATTCCAGCACAATCACAAAACAGATATTCTTTCACATTCCCTGACACACAACAATTCCATTCAGTCTCTACTCTGACATATTCTGATTTGGACAATATTGTTACGGATTTTCCCTGATGAATTCCATGGTTAGTACTGAATCGTTACTCAAATTATTAATTAGGAACAACACAGTATTAAATCAATGGGATTCCTAATAAATAATTTGAAAAAAATACTGTCACTCACTCTAAGAATGATATTAATTATCAGAAGTCACATACTGTAATTCCTAAATTACAAGACTGAATTTGGCTCAGAATTCACCTTTTGTAGATAATACATTTTATGGACTGCTAGTTGCACTTACATTATTCGCTAATAGCATTGCTACTGTATTTTTGCCTGTTAAGTAAAAACTTTCCATGTGAAAGGGTTTTTTTTCATTTTGTTCCCTTCATTCTATTCCTCAATCAGGCTTAAACTGCCAATCAGTAAAAAATATGCCTTTGAGACAAGATAAAATTTGTTAAAAACTTTTGATTATCTTTAACCACAATGCAAAAAGAATACAACAATATTCAGATTTCTGCAGTATGTAATCTGGTATTGTTTAAGATGAAGGTACACTTCGAAGAACAAAGCTATTTTCAATGCAATTCACCAGCATAACATTGAAAAAGGAATTTGCATTTAATAGTGATTTTGAAATTCCTTTTTAAAAAAAGAGTAGCAATATACACTTTCTCCCTGTCAACCTGAAAGTAAAACATATGTTTCAAAGCTGTGCTATTTGTATTTTCTAGGTCATTCTAAAAAGTGGATATTCATAAAGCCTTGCATTTATTTTCAATTCACGCACTGGAATTAAAAAGTACTATTTGTTCTTATTTTGTAAATAACTTGTGAAAACATCTAAGAAAAAAATAGTAAAAGAATATGTAAGGCATTTTCAAACAAAAATCAGTCATTAACTTCGAAGCGTACTGTAAGCATCCACTGGAAACATTCATTCCAAAGACTAAAAGAAATGAACATTTTCTCAGTCGAATGGTATACTATGCAAATTTGAATATAGTCATCCCTTGAAATCACATGTGAGCTTTAATCAATATGTAATTTACAATTAAGCATTTTTTAAATTTATTTACAAGCATTACAAGCATAACAAATACGATTAACCTAGTATTTCAGACGCAAATTAGCTCAGTTAATGTACCCCACCTATATGCCACTATGGAATCTATGTACACTTTTCCATTTTGATTTTTAATTGGATGTGAAACATACCTCTAACACAGAAGTAAAGATCTAAAGCTAAATTATTTGAGTACTGATATGTTAATTTTAAAACAGTTATGCAACTATAATGTTTTATGTAGATGGACTATGAACCAAGTTAAACAAGTTTCTAAAGCAAATCAGAATACACCAACAAAATACCATATAAGTTCAAGGAAGTTACAAGAGGAAGAGTGATTAATTAAAACCAAATCTCCTTAAAACAAAGTAATTCCATTCTCTGTGCTTTAGGGGGTGACAATTAACAGTCCAGACATAATGTAGGCAGCCATTTCATAATCTAGCTCAAAGAGCTGTAAACTCTTTTACATCCAGAGACATCAAAAGCAGTTTAAACAGCTTTCTCAGGCTGAGATGAGCCCTCCTTTATAAATATCTACTTCTTTCCATTGACTATAAGGAGCGTCTAGATGGTGTTCTCAGATCTAGATGTCTACACTGTGGGCATCTGTAGTTAGGTTTTGTAAAGTCAGTTTCTGATATCTGTTTCTGATAAATTTTCCTCCTGCAATGCATTTGGCTATTTGACCTAGTATCTTATTCTTCAGGAGATTTTTGTTATATATTTTTTATTAACCTATTCCTTGTTCATTTGTTTAACTGTCCCTTGTAAATTAAAGTTTAAGAGGTATATAAAAGTAGTGTTTTTCCCCATCTTTATCTGTCTAAATAGAAAGAATAAATCAAAATAGGTATGTATGACTTTTGCAGAGTTCAAAAGCTAATTACTGTTTCAAAAGGGAACAGACAGAAGAAGGTTTGCTATTCAGTCAAGATATTTGGCAAAGATGTAGACATCCTAGACAAAAAAAACCTGTTAAAATTATCAGTGTATCTCAGTTTTTGTCCGTTGTTCACCCCTAAATATGGGGTGTACCAATTAATTTATCTTTTTCAGGATTGTGAAAGAAAACAAATAAGGCAATTGAGGTTCCAGGAAAACATTTCTAATTGAGTTCAAACACAATATTTATTTTAATTATGTCAGCAAAATAACTGATTTCAGTTCAACTGGAACATTATAAAATTTTAGGTCATCCATGAGTGCTAAGAATTTCGTGTGAAACAAGCTCCAACGCCATTTAAAAAAGCTTTATTTTTCCAAGCATCATTTTCTATAAATGTATGTATTGAATTCACAAGTTATTATCAGACAAGTTAGCCCTTATAAAAGAAAAACCCATGCAAACATGAAAATCTACACAAGGTTGATTAAATTCTTAAAAAAAATGAAGACTACATATGCTCAGATGAGTTACACAAAATAAATACTTTGGAGTCTTTTATCTTAATTAAAAATACTCCACCACATCACAGTCCCTAAATAATAAATAAAGTGTAAGATAGGTTAAAACAAAGACACTTAAATTTAGCTATCTGCATGAAACTGGCCCTATTCAAGAGGGATAAATAGATATGAATGATCAGTTACAGTCAAGCAAGCCTCTATTCAATTCAAATTAGGGGAGGCAAGAGAGCATCCCAGCGTAGTCTAAATTAAATGCCTGTTGAATAATCAGTTGTAGCACTGATATGAATGATATTTTCAAAAAACACTAAACAGTAACCTTCACCAATGCAAAAAGAAATTGGTCTTCAAGAGGACAAAGGAGAAGATAATGGCATAGAGAAAGAGTGGGATAAAAGATGGAAGATAAGAAAAGTTGAGTAAAATTAAGTTGAATTAAATTATTTATGAATTTAAAATAGGGTTCAGTGTCAGAAATTGCAGGATAAGACCGAGTTACTAAAAACCAAAACAGTGAACAGTATTCAAAAGAAATAAACATAAGTTCGTGTGTGTTGTTGTAAAAATCTATCCCAACTCCATCTACATGATGACAAGACATGGATGACCAGTAACCATTAAGGAATCAGGTCTTGGGTTACAAATGAGTAGAACAAAACCAACTTATTAAAACTGTGATCAAAAAAGAAAATTTGTTATTATCAAATGTCAGAAAACAGATCAATAGGAGATAACAGAAATCATTAATACACCTATTATTTAGCATTCAAAAAATAAGTGTTGTAAATAAAAACTTTATTTTTAAAAAGGCAAACCCACAAGATTACTATTCATAATTCAATTACTCCATTTTTAATGAATATGATGATATGGAAAGCTTAAAAATTAATTACTAATACCAGTTCAAAACTTCTGCTTAAACACTGCTGAGGGTATCATATCTCTTTTACAAGAGTTTTTATTTGAATATTTGAATTTTCTGTGTTACTTCTAAAGGCTAGGTAAATTCAAAATTCTGTATTTTATCAGTTCTCTTAGCACACAACAGAATAAAATTTCAGAATTTTTTTTGACTTTGTAGAAATCCAGTCTGGGGCAAAAATTATGTTGGACTAGTAATATAGATTTAAGTAATTAACAAAGTATATAGCTGCAAAGTTCCCAACACAGTCAGATTTCATCAAGGTAAGAATAATCAGTCACTTTTAATACTATTTATAATTAGACTTTTATTACAAACACCTTGTTTTAACTTTCTACATCTCACAAACTTCGATGGCTTTGAGACCTGATCAATGACGTTAAACCTCCACAGCTTGTGTGACAAGGAAGAAAAATTTTAATTTTATAACAACCAGGGTGCCTCTTTGAGGATTAGCCAGCCTCTCTCTCTTCTAAGCTGACTCACCACTGATCCGGTGGGAGGAAGCGTTCCCATTTAGTGGTGAAGATTCAGAGACATGGGACAAGCAGATTACTCCTGGATATGACAGTGAAAGAATTAAGAGAATAAAACTCAGCCTTCAATGATTTCAGTGGCAAAAGGCTGAAATCAATTTCAATAGGCACACCATTTCACCCATTCATGTGCACTGATTTTACTTTTCATAGCATAACTTTGGTGATGATACCGAGAGCTTTATTTGAAATCTCACAGTATTTGGTGTTTTCCTTAAAGCTTCAAATGTTGGTATCTAGAAATTTTTTTTTTAATATAAATTTACAGTTCGCAGTGGTACAAACTGAAAGACCAAAACATGAAAGGTTCAGGGACCAAAAATCAGATAAAAAGAATAAAAAATTTAAAAGCCTTCAAAATACAAGAACCAAAGCCAAATATCAAAATTTGAGGTGGCCAACTTGCGATTTTATGAAACTATTTAAATATAACAAAAATTTTTAACTGTCACCAGAAGAGCTAAAAAACTTCTTTTCTGTTTTCTTTCTTTCCCTGTTGGCAATATTTATGGCTATAATACTCATATAGCTACTCTTACATCTGATCCTCATTATGAGTGGAATCAATTCTCAGTCATTGTTTTCATAACCACACTCTGAATAGCAGCTCCATCACTAGCATTTAAGTGGTATTCAACAGTGATTCAGGGAAACCTGTTGTTTAGGCTTATTGTCAACAAAACACTTTCTCTGTCATAGCAGAACCTATATATAGAGCTGGAAGCACTACTGTTTAGCACTATTTTCTGTTTATGCTTTATTCACAGAAAGGAATGGCATTTTAAAAAACTTCAGTTTTTGAACCTATCTGTTCAAATAAAATTCAGATTAGGACTCAGTTGTGCTGGTTGCTATTATTTTTGCTATTTGGAACTTTTATACTGGTTCAAGATATAAATCATGAAATTTACTGTGTGACTTGACTGAATGAGCCAGACAGCAGAAATTGGGGAGGGCTGTTTGCTTGCCATCAACAGGTTGCAGTTTGCTGAGAGTGTTGGCTTCTCTGTTTCTTTTAGAGAAGGGTTCAAAATGCATCTCAGAATTGCTGACATGTGTGCTTATGAGCAAAGACTGGTGCTTTTTCATTAGAGACGTTCAAATGCTTCTTAATTTGTCCCTTCTGGAATCTCAGGCATATCTGAAAACATTCACATGCTCCTCAGGTTAACCTGAAACTAAGTATGATGCTCATACCTAACATGAAACAGTAATATAGTCACTACCACCTAACCAGAATACTGATGTTTATTCTTGTTCTGGCTTTATGCAAAAGATTTATTTGTCCTGGTTTTCAAGAAGGCCAAGAAAGAGGACCCCAGAAACTGCAGGCCTGTCAGTCTCAGTTTGGTGCCTCGTGAAGTTATGGAGAAGATTATTCTGAGAGGTATTAAAAAATACCTGAAGGACAATGCTGTCATCAGTCACAGCCAACACAGCTTCACGAGAGGAAAGTCCTGTTTATCAAACATGATTTCCTTTAATGACAAGGAAACCTATCTAGTTGATCAAGGGAAGCCAGTTGATGTAATCTTTTTGGATTTCAGCACAGCTTTCAGTGCTGTCTCTCACAGGATCCCTCTGAACAAAATGTCTAGCACACAGCTGGATAAACACATCATGTGGTGGGTGAGCAATTGGCTCACAGGTCGAGCACAGAAAGTCTCTGATGGGGTAACATCAGACTGGCAACCTGGTGTGCTTCCATTTTAGGCCCTGTGCTCTTTAACATCTTCATAAATGACTTGGATGCAGGACTGGAAGCAAGTTTTTTTACACAAAACTGGGAGGAGCTGTTGGCTCCCTTGAAGGCAGGGAGGCCCTGCAGAGTGACCTCAACAAATCAGAGGACTGGGCAGTCACCAACCATATGAAGTTCAACAAGGGGAAGTGCCAGATTCTGCACCTGGGATGGGGCAACCCTGGATATTCATAAAAACTGGGGAATGAGATGCTGGAAAGCAATGCCATAGAAAGGGACCTGGGGGTCCTGTTGATGGCAAACTGAATATGAGTCAGCAGTGCCCTGGCAGCCAGGAGGGCCGACCGTGTCCTGGGGAGCATCAGGCAAAGCATCACCAGCTGGTTGAGGGAGGTGATTGTCCCACTCTGCTCTGCACTGGTGCAGCCTCACCTTGAATATTGTGTGCAGTTTTGGGCACACAATACAAGAAAGATATTAAGCTGTTAGAGAACGTCCAAAGGAGGGCAACAAAGATGGTGAAAGGCCCCTGAGGGGAAGCCGTATGAGGAGCTGCTGAGGTCACCTGATCTGTTCATCCTGGAGAAGAGGAGACTGAGGGAAGACCTCATTGCAGTCTACAAATTCCTCTTTAGGGGAAGAGAAGGGGTAGACACTGATCTCCTGTTTGTGGTGATCAGTGACAGAAGCCAAGGGAATGGCCTGAAGTTGAGTAAGGTTTAAGTTGTATATTAGAAAAAGGTTCTTCACGCAGAGGGTGGTGGGGTACTGGAACAGGCTCCCCGGGGAAGTGGTCACAGCACCAAGCCTGAAAGAGTTCAAAAAGCATTTGGGCAAGACTTTTGGGCACATGGTGTGACTCTTGGGGATGGTCCTATGCAGGGCTAGGAGTTGGACGCGATGATCCTTGTGGGTCCCTTCCAACTCAGCATATTCTGTGATTCTGTGATTTTTGCAACCTATTCTATTGAGGAGAAGACTTAAAGAACACATAGAAAACACATAAAAAATTTGTCACAGAATTTAATACTAGTAAGACCCTTTAAATTTCATTTGATTTCTTTTACTTCACTATTTAAAAGAGTAACTCTATTTGCAAATGTATCTTATTACTCCATAGATTCCCAGATAGTTGCTTATATTTCATTTCTACAGAAGGAGGAACCCAAAATAGTGACAACTGGTATGACTGTTAATGTTTTGACTTAATAAATTCAAATCTACATTAAAACTTCCCAAAATATGGCAGAAATACAATTTCTCAAAGTATTTTTATCTGACATTATGGATAATCAGGATAATGCCCAACCAAGTTCTAACAGACTACTTTCTTTCTAGACAAGGAAAGGACAGGCAGAATATCAACAGAGAAAAGTAAATATATTTAAGTAGCAATAACTTTATCTTGATAAAGCATTTTAGACATTTGTCATCTTTCTTTAAAAATACTATTTTGTGACATTTGAATATACCTTATTCTATTATGCAAAGATATTTTAACGCCATATAGTAATATTAATCACCCACATTGTGAGACTAGTACTTTTTATCTTTATTTGAACTGTGGCTAAAGGACTTGGTTTTCTTTTTTCTTCTAAGTCTACAGTAGTTCCGCTTCCATATGGTATAATATAGATATAAGCTCTAGTATAAGGAATTGAACTTTTCACACCCTCAAAAGCCACAAAATCAGATGGTCTGTGGGTTTTGCAGCTGGTGCACTGCACTCATATTGGGTCGTGTCATATGAAAAATATTTCACTCCCCAAGCTCTAAACAGTCACTCATTAATGAAATGCAGGCAGTACAATGAGATCATATAAGGTATAGATTTCAACAGCCCTACTAAAAACAGTAAAGGAACACCGAACAAGAACACAAATCAAGTTCCTCTGCCAGAACAGGATTTTTTTAAAAGAAATGTCTTCTTAGATTTAACATTTGCTTTGAAAACAACTCCTAACCACTACCCAGAAAAAATTTCAGTGCAAGTGTTAGCAGACTAAACAATCACAATTTGGCAGAGGAAAAACAGTAAATAACTTCAGACATGGTTACATTACAGGATGTCTCACCCCAATACACCACTATCAAATCACAAAATGATTTACTTAATACCACATATGGAATCTGCTTACTTAAGAAAATAAGCTGTCACCAGCAAAACTTTGTTTAAAAATAATTTCAGGGCTGAGGTTTATCGAATTTCACTTTAGTTTGTTTTTACAGTAATCTAAAAAAAAAAAAAAAAGTGTGGCAATCTAGTTGCAAAAATATTATATTAAGCCCACTTACACAGAAAATGCGTTTTTATGCAGAATTTTTAAACTCTATAACTGGTACTATTCATGAAAATAATGACCACGACTTTGCAATGTATGTCATAATATTTTATTTCAGTAAAATGTATCAGAATATCTTATTTCACATCTATCTTTCCAAAAGGATACGCATCTGTTCTCCTCAATCTAAAAGTTTTCTTTAACTGAGAAAAGCCTCAGCAGCAGAAATAAACAGCAGACAATACAGCCAAGGTACTCTATGGACTAGATTCTGTTCTCACAGACTCTGATACAACTCTGAGACTTTAGTGGCCCAAATATGATAGCTGTAACTGAGCTAAGTGTCAGGCTCTGTGCAACTACTTTATAAATCTAAGGACTATAGCAGGTTTGTTTTATCTTGGGGGAAAGTATATCCAAGCAAAATAGATTATAGCTTCAAAAGCCAATGAGGATATATTCATAACATATGGCCAACTGGATTTTCATTTCTATTATATATTTATTTAACTTCTAACTTAACATCATTCTGAAGATGTCATGCAATTGGGATAACACTCTAATATAAAGACAAATAAAAAGGACTACCTCTACTTTAGTAATTGGAGACCAGGAGACCTGAGAGGTTTTTTCCTGCTGCTCATCACTCTTCTATGCTTTTCTTCTACAATGTAGAAGAAAAAAATCCACTGCAACCCTTTTGAGAAGCAGCTTTGTATTTTACACACAGGAAGTTATGGTCATTCTCTCTTTGCAGTAATTACTCTTGTAGTAATTTATATGCTTTTAATTGTCCAATATCAATCAGCATAGAGGAATTGAATTACTAAGGGCTGTATCTCTTAGCCAAACAAGTATACTGTGCATGAGATAAATTCCTCCATTTATCTGCATCTGTTGTCCATAAAATGTTTATATGCTGCATTTCTGCCACCTGGCAATAAACTCTAGCTTACACTTGAAACACTACACGGAGCTGAAATAATCCATAGAACCATAGCTCAATACAGAGAATTAAATATGAGCTAAGAATAGAGTTCACAAAATTCTGCACATTTTCCAGTCACGTATTTTGCCACAAATTTCCACAATTACAAATCATCAACTTAAAAAAACCCACAAGCAAATCCAACCCCCTATTCCATCCCCCCCCCCCAAAAAAAGAAACAATAAGGGTCACAAAGTCCAACTTATTATTAATAAGTAAATATTACTAATTATCATTAATAGTAATAATAAAAAACCCAGGAGCTGAACTTTACTGTGAACTTCAATGACAGACAGACAGCAGTGTATGTGATGTTCTCCAATACCTTTTACTGTAAGTACCGCATAAGAAATTGTATTTCACACTGTGAACACAATGCTTTTATAGATTGTTTATTTTTGAAGTTGCACAGTAAATATGCCAAGTTTATTTCAAACCTTCAGTAACAGGTCTTGTCGAATTAAATTCTTCTATAAATAACTTCAAGCTAGAAAAATTGTTCCTCACTTCTAAAAATTATATAAAATAAAATCATAAACAATTTTCTCTAAAGACATACTATTTCCATTATTTTGTATTTTCTATCAATACAGTATCATGCTTCTTAAATATAGAAGCTAGGAATTTTTAGAGTAAATTTGCTTGTATTAATAAAAATTCACCACTGTGTGTTCAAACAAAATATTAAGGCAAATAATCTACAGCCACCTTCTACTTACACCTGGTTTTAAGCAAACTATCCCACTTGACTTCAGTGAAAAATACTTTCTGTGTGTTAGCTTGCAGAGTACCATTCCAGGACTTCAAAGCAAGAATGATACAAAATTAATATCAAAAATATGTTATGGATTAGAATGGATTAGAAACAGGCAAATCAGTAAGTCTCAGAATGTAATTGCAAACAGGGAGTTATATTAAGGGCATTTGTAAGAGTGATCTGCCATGATAGGTTACTAGTCCCTTACTGTTTCACTCTTTTATCAATGACCTTCAAGAAAATGCACATTCATTACTGATGACGTTTGCTGACAATGCAGCAAATGATAATGAGGAGAACCAGCTACCAGAAGGAAAATATCTGAATCTCTGAAAAGGTTTTACTTGAGTACTTTTCTTGCCACCACGTGTGTAAAGCTGTACTTCTAGCTAAAAAGAAAAAAGTCCATAGTCAGAGGATGAAACGTGGCGTCTCAAAAAAATTTCAGACATGGCTTTATGATGCATAGCTAAATCCCATGGCACACTAGTCAAATGGGCAAAAACCCTTGACAGCATAAAGAATGTGAAAAGGAAGGTTATGTTTTTTTAAATCCCAAAGTAACTTAACCACTGCAGGACACTGCGACCAGGTCTAATATTGACTATACAGTGAAAGAGTTTAAAAGACGATCCAGCTAGCCTGAGAACATTTCTTATATATTGAACTCATGGAGTATTCCTCTATTCAGATTCTCAAAAGGAGGGTTAAAATCATGTGATAAACAGAAAGTTCTTCATTATCACAGGAACATCCAGTAACTGCAGATTGAATATAGAGACACTTAGATGAGAAAAAGCACTGCCTTCTTTAGCACTGAAATTATTTACAAAATGTCTATGGATAGAGCAGCATTTTAAAACTTCCCTTTAAAACTGCCTTCCCATACAAAACGTGATTGCCTATTGCACTCTCCTGCATTCTCCTGCAATCCCATTCCAAAGGCAGCTCCAGGGTACAGTCACCGTTATCTTTTAAGACAAAGATGCAGCTATTTAATGGTGGCTCCGGGAACGCACGATGACCCAGCTGCTATTCCTACTGATGTTAAAACTGTTGTAGGTATGTGGTCACTAGGAATTTGACACCCAGTCAGACAATACAGTTACTGAGTGAATCGAACCCTTCTGTTCCATAATGGACAAGAGGAGGTGCAATCTGTTACATCACCCACTATAAGTATCATATTTACAGTGCACAAAATGTAATCTGAAAATTTAAGCATACATAATAAAAGAAGAAGTAGGCATAGTAAAATTTTGTAGCAGTGATCTCTTCTGAGTAAGGAAATAGAATTACTTGAAAATGAAAATGAGTGGCTACTGAAGATCAGAAGACCAGATAGGAAAACTAAAAATCTTCCAGGAATACCTCATTGAAGCTGAAGGTATTGTATTCACATGGTACCTTCATTTACCCAAATATCTGATGGGTAGCAAAATAAAATCTCAGCACAAAATGTCACAGCTTATGCACAACACAAGCTTATATTTCAAGAGTAAAAAATCCCAGAAAAGCTTTCATATGCTTTCTTTCATAAACAAAACTACACTGTTAAAGGCATAATTAAACTTAAAATAATTTAGAAAAATTAAGTATAAGATAATAAATCTATGACTATGCTCCTAGTATACTGAAATATTACTTTTTGGGGACCTTAATTAGTGCAAAATTTTATGCATATTATGACATATTAATCAGAATATGATTGCATAGGAACTAAAGAACTAATGAGAGAAAGCAGAAGATGGAAAAGAAGTTTACTGATCTATCTACAGTCAGTTAGTAATTATCTTATGAAGTATCTTAAAGTACAAGATTCTAAACAATCTGGAAGTGAATGTGAATACTAGCACCAATATAGGCCATTTGTAATAAACTGGAAAAAAGCTGAAAACTGCCAATGTAAAGAGAGAAATTATTGTTTTACAGAAAGACCTTAAGGAAGATTAAAAACATCTGTTCAGCATCAAAATACAAACTTTTTCAACTAGAAGAAAAATTATTAAAATCTCAGGTTCAATGTGAAGGAATAACCCTCATAATAATGTTCAAACATCCTTCAGTGTGCTCCCAGATAGCAAATCAGACATGAAAAGGGATAAAATATTACAACATGGCAGAGGAAAGAATCACAACGCAGAAACACAAAAAGATACAGAAGTGCCAACTCACACATTTGGTAAGATATCACTCATGCTTAGCTGGAGTCTCAGTGTACTGTAAAGCTCTAGAGTAGCTGGACCCCCAAAGGACTGTAAATCTTAAGGGAAGTGATGAATTTCTTTGTTTTACTGCAGCATACAGCACAAGAAAACCTGTGATAATTAAAGCTACTACTTGGATTCCTATCTCAATGAATAACCATAGTAAGCCAAAAAAACAGTAGAACAATGACCAGAAGAAAGACACAGTAAAAAGAAGGACACTGAAAGATTGGATTTTCACAAAATATATGGGAATATACAAGCTCTGGATCTGACCAGAAATGTTCGATGTAAAGTAAATACCATAAAAACAGCTGGCCTAAATACCAATGAGTTACTATTTTAACTCTTTGTAATAAGCAACAGCCAGTAATTATATCTACTTAACTTCTTCATTTTGTAACAACCATACAAGATGCACTGACAGCTTCATCTGTCTTTCATGGAACAGGAAAACCATGCAAAAAAGCTTGCAAGAATATGAAAATACCCCCCAGGCCAATAAGACAATTTCATTTTTTCAAACATTTTATTAGCTTTGCATATGACAGTTCTTCACATATATGGATGCTGAGGAGACCTTCTTTTGACTTGTTCTCAACTATAACACTGGAATTCACAGCAAGGCAATGATCAGTTGCATATGTTGTGTGCACCTGTGAAAATCTAACCCAAAATATGAAGAGGATTGTTCAAAAACTCTGGACCTCTACAGGGATGAGATACCTGGTCTGGTTTCATCCTTTGAACTTTGCAACACTCATGAACTACATAACATGGCAGACATGCCTGAAAGCCAGACTATTTTCACAGTTTCAATGAGGCAATGAATATGTACAACTCTCACGTCATTGATAGATCATAGAAAATTACAAATTATGACAAATATAATTCCTGAAAGTAAGAGTCACGTTAGTTAAAGTAACTGAAACAGCTTGACAAGAACTGGCCTTACTAAATACCACAATATTGGTAGCTGCCTTGGCTGTTTCTGCTTCCAGCCCACTGCAGAGAGAGCGTTCTGAGCGGCAAGGCAACAGGGGCTGTTTGGAGGGTGGCACCACGTAAGCAGGGGCTCTTGAAGGATGAGGCAAAGGAATTCAAATAAGGGCAATCCTACCTCCAAGTCTCACCTTCTCCCAAGTCAGAATTAAAAAGAAGAGACTTCTTAGAAGATTTTTAGTAGGAAAAAAAAAAGGAACATGCAGGGGGAACCCAGACACAGGCTAGATGGTTAGAAAAAGCTGTAGAAGTAGTAGCAGCTGCAACATCCCTGGGAGAAATTTCAGTAGGTTTTAAAGAAGCAGCTCTATCCTATCTTGGTTAAACATTTGGACTAATTCTTTCTTATATCCCTCACATTTTCTCCCCATAAAACTTAAGCTCATACCTCTTAGTTTCTGCTACAAACTACATTTTGTAAATTTAGACTCTGAAGTGCTCACCACAGTGAATAGCACAGACCTAGTTTAAAATAAAGTGCAAAAAAGAATTAGTATCAAATGTAGACATAGCATTTTTGGAGGAGGTTTTTTTCATGTGCAAACTGGAAGGCACTGGTCTCAACTGAAAATCATCAGCTGTCAGACATTCAACTCAAATAATGTCCATTACTTTGCCCCACACTTATAGAACTTCTACTCAAACTGGGGAACTCCACTGCTTTTATTAACAATAGACATTAAAGGACTTGAGCTGAATACTGTGTAAAATTCATAATAACTAATATGAACTGTGGCAGAACAATCACACCATACTGCCTCTAGGAAAAAAAGTAGAAACAAACTATGGAAACAGATTAGGGAATACGGTTACAATCACTGACTGTACATGTTTAAAAGATAAAAGGATCATTTTGCCCCACTTTTCAGTCCTAATACTTAAATTATTGCAAAAGAAGAAAATAAAATGCAGAGAAAAAATCTTGAGTGTGTAAAAGAACAGCAATCTTAATATTGCGTATAAGAGCAAGAATAAAATCAAATGCATTTCATTTTCAGAGATTTAATAATCTGCCAAGTAGTGACAAGAAAAAAAATTTGAAGTGCCTCTATTTTTCACAGGAAGATCTTTTTTCTCTAAAGTTACTGAACCAGCAAAACAATTAGATTACTGAAGTCCTCTTAAAAATTGTTTTTACAAAGACTTGTTAAATAGACTTGGTTTAAAGTCGTGGCCAAAATGACAAGTTTAGAAAGACTCGGTGTATATTTTAGAACTGAGGCAGTTCTCCAAACTGTTTCATGTACATTACGTATAGCATAGCTTGAGTCAGTGTAGCCATTGTATGGAAAAGGAGGAAATATCTTTAGGAACTAACTGTATGTTTTCTCACTTTTTTACTCACCACAGGTGAAAAACACCTACATAAAAGGGTTTATGCTTTTCACTTATTTCCTTCTTCATGATGTAGAAATAGGCCAGAAAGAAATTTCCCCAGATTTCTCTCCCAAAAACATATGGAACAGAGACGGAGGTTACCCGGTTTCTTAGTTTAGACTCAGGAGGATAATCACACCTCTCCCTGTCTTTTTTCTAAAAGAGCTGGAAGTCAAATGAACTGGAATAGAAACTTTCAAGCTGGAGGGATGAAAATATTGTGGGGTTTGATAGTTTGTTTTTTTTTAATAAAACCTGAATTTGTTTTCCAAAGGAAAGCAAGTTAAATCAAGTTACGTTAATTGAAAGAATTCTAAAATTTTAGCAAATAGTCTCTCTCCTGTAACTTTCACTAGTACACAGTATGGTCTGCTTACTCATTTTCCAGTCTTCCAGAAAAAAACTGAAGGGAAGTTCTCCTAACAAATAAAATATATTAAAAATTAACAAACAAAAAAGAGAAAGACAAAACTTACAAGAACTGAATTGCTAAGGATCAGGAACATGAAATGTAAGAAATTGATAAGAATTCATTAAATATTTATATCAGGGCACTAGCCTTTAATAGCAAAAGTCTACATACAAGTCCTAATTTCAGAACTTGTAGAGTAGTAAATTATAAACTATAAAAGTAACAGTTTTAGGAAACTCAATTAATATGAGAAGTCATGCAGCAAGAAACATCTTTCGCAGAAGAATGCATCTGAACAACTATGTCAAAAATAGTTGATCAGTGAAAAAAAACCTATGGAGCAGCCAGCAGCAGGTGTATCTAGCTGTTCCTAGAACAGTCCCTGAATGGGAGGCAAAAGAATTTCCCTGTACAATGCATTCATTCATTGCCATTTTATAATCCCATGTACCACCTATATCTTGTGATGGATCAAAAAAATGATTAGACATCAGTTCACTTAGACCAGATCTGTCTGTTCCAAACTATTGTCCATGAGCTTTTCTGCTGGTCAGCTATCACCAGAGTACAACAGGAGACTGAGGTGGGGCAATCAGAAGAGTGGCCTAGTGTATTTATTTCACCGCATTTGTCAACTGATCTATGAAGCATAGCAGTAGTTTATTTTAAAGGATTGACTGTTTCAGAGCAATGCAGAAGTATTCTATAGTTGTGCAATAACCCCAATATTGGTTTTAAATGTCCATGGTCTGCGTGAAAAACAAATCAACAAAATGTATTATTGCTTATTACATTATTACTTGTAAATTACTGCATAGCATTATTTTATTTATAATTATTCTGCATTTATGTTACAAGGATTATTGTTATGATTGTTTTACAGTTAAATTTTATTTTTCTCATCCAGAATCAAGTTGAAAGCAGAAAGATTGTAAATCGTATGGATCAAAGACTATACATGAGTGTGTCACACACCATGTGGCATTGTGTTTTGCCAAGTCAAAGTTATGCTCCAAGTTTTGAAACTTCAAACAACTGAAATACCACAACATTCATAAAACAGAACTGAGCTACTGGGAGTAAGAAAAAAATACAAAAAAGGTAACAGACCTCAACAGCAGATAGTAAAATTAACATTTCAACAGTTCTTGCCTTTCATCTCAGTCTCCATAGTACATTTTTTCTGGAAAAGCTATGATTTAGGTTTAGCAAGATGCAGAATTACATAAAACATCTGGAATATGGGACAAGGAATATTGGCTTATTATCCCTGGTGGACCCTCCCTATGAAAAATTTAATAGGTCTGTTTTGGTAGTTTTAATCTCCAGAGCACCCCAAGCTATGTTATGGAAACATCATCTTGGTAATTTATATTAGAAAGAACACCTGGTGATGAAAGCAAATATACCCTCTTTAAAATTGTGAGTGATTTTTCTTTAATCCTAAAACTTTTCATCTTCTTAAATATATAATTTTTAACAGCTTGACTAAAAATTAGTTTTTGTATCTTTGAGACTGATCACATTGTAACCATTGTGAACTTAACACTATTTTATTAGAGAGCTACATTTCTTCATTCCTGTCTTCAGAGAACAAGTCATTTTGTCTTTACTTTGACATTGGCCTTTTACAGATTACAGAGGAAGCTCTTTTGAATCTTGTATGAATATCACAAAATCACTTAAAATGTTGTCTGTTTATTACTTCACAGCTTCGAATATTAAGGGAAAAAAGAACTATTAAATACATTTCTACTATTCTTGTTCCCATCTCTAATTCTAAAAGTAGAGTTAGCTATAAATAACAATAAATACATAAATTTTGTCACAATTTATTCTAGGACCAATTTCAAGTGACAGTATGCAGCATACATAAATTATATGAATTCTGATCTGTATTTGCTATTTTGGTTTCTCTTATGTTTAGTATACAATTTCAAAATAATTAGTAAAAATCTATATATAAAAACAGAACCATTATTTTCCATTAAAATCATTAACTGTTTTCCTCTGAATATAAATACAGGTAAAACGCTGTATAACTGAAAATTAAACATACAACTTTCTAACATCACACTGCCTCATGCTTTATTCTAAAAACACAATTTTGACTGTTGTTAATGTATCATTTTATCAATAAATGAGAAATTAATGAAAGTACTGGTCAATCTATAAAGGCAGTTACTAATAAAAATGCATTCTATACTTTCCAGCTACAATTAGATTTCCATTTATCAAATTTCTAAAGAAACAACACATGTACAAATTAATCTGTTTTTATCATTTAACATGCCTCACTTAAAATATACTCTAACACATATTTTGTGTTTTCTAACAAGAAAGCCCATAATATTATAATCTGTAGCTTATGAAGATTTTCAGAAACATTTTTTTATTATTTTGACACCGATACGCCTACATTTCTAATATTCCAACCCTGCAACATTTTAAATGCAATTAAAAGTGGTTATGAAAGAGTGTGGACTTCCTTGTGAAGTAGGAAATCACTCTTGTGATTAACATGCAAACGAGCTCATGCTGGCAGAATAGATTGGGGTTTTAAAACCCCAATTACTTTTGTATGATTATCTATTTACCCGTACACAGACTATTTTCATTTTTCATCTCATACAAAGTCATCCTGCTTACATTTTTGGCACAGCAATTAATATTTACAATAATTATGACATCAAGCACCATTGAGAGTAAGCCAAGTGAATCATTTACCATGTTTTTTAATATATATGTTATTAAAATAACATCTACGGTAATATATTGCAGAGGACAGAGATATATTATTGGCCTTTATACACAATCCGGCCTAATACAACATTGTATTGGCTTTAAATTTAGTTAAGGGGCATATTATTTTTAGTATCTGAGTAGGTCAACTGCTGTTCATTCAGATTACAAATGCCAAAACTCTCAAGTCTGTAACTGCTTTGTATAAAGAGTAAGGTTTGTTTAAACTTTCACAGTAAAAATAACAATAAAATTACTTCCTCACGTTTTTCTTTTATTTTTCCCCCTCTTTTTTTAGTAATAACAGACAATTCTTAACTTTCACTAACACACTTTGATTCATACCTGCTGCAGAGTGCACATATACACATTTTTTCCAGACTTCTAAAGAAAATTATAATGCATTAATGACAGGAACTATGGTAATGGAAAAAGGTCACCCTCTTTTGAACACCTTCTGTTTTAAAGCATTATACATAAAGACATTTGAGAAAGCAAAGAATTAAAAGGCAGCCTTTGTGCAACCCATTACTGAAATATTATAGAATAATCTATATCAAATGTAGTGGAATAGCAGATTCTTTTGGATCTAAATTTACTGCAGCCACAGAAATGCTTTTATGCTTATTATGTATCTGCATGTTGATTCAATTATTAAAGGGACACCTGACAGCAGACTTACTTAATTGAATTAATTAAACTGGGTGAATAATCACAGAATTACTATTGTATGAAATTTGTCCTGAGAAGTAACACTGGCATTATGAAATTGCAAGTAATTTGAATGGTAAAATACACTGAGCAGAGCAGTGTTCACTTACTGTATTCTGAAATTCTTCACCTCATACACGAACAAATAGGACACAAAAATGAATAGAAAGCTGTCAGTAATGAATGCTTCTCCCTACCTATTGTAATTTACTATGTGAGTCCAGCTACATCACTAGATCTTTTAAAAACTTTGCAAAAAGGATTCAAAATAACAGTAGTAATTTTAATCTCTTACTCTAAAATGATACAATGGAGTGGACTATCAGATATCACAAGAGAGGCACTGTAACACTGAAACACTTGTGTAAAACAGTGCTTCTAACTGGAAAATCTAGAAAATATTTTAATATGTCAAATTAAAATTATGCAAGTATTGTTTACTGACTAAAGCAACTAAATTAAAGATGTTATTTTAAAAAAAATTTATAGATTCATACAGTGAGCTTCTACCGCTGATTCTAGCAACAGGAGCAATTTTCTTTGGTGATTAAATGTTATGACATACTGCATATAATATATTCCTTTTAAGATCTTCTGAAACAATTTTTTGTATTATTAAAACCAGTTTACTTATTAAGTTCAGAAGAATTTATTATGCTGTCTTCTATTTAGCTGCATTTGATAATTCACTAAATAGAAGTCAAATTTTACATGACAGATTTTTTTTAAGCACACATTTTCTGTTACCCCTGCTTTCACACCAAAAAAGACAGAAAAGCCTCACTGCTCAGAACAGAAGTTTATACTGGCAGAGGACATTCCTGGAGTGCAAGCACCCGATCTGGCATATATCCAAGTCCCAGCTATTAGCTCTGCATCACCAGTGGGTATTTTTCTTATTTCCTCTTGCAAGGTTTTTGTTTTGGTTTGCTTTTGCAATAATCTCCATAATAGCAAAATGTACAAAATTGTCAAATTTTGTATGAGAGCATGGTGGGACTGGATATTTACCTTACCCTAAAGTAATCTCCAGCATAATAAAAGCACACCCACCACCGTTGTTTTTTTTTACTCATCAATTTGTTTTCTCTTGCTAAAATTTAATATTGATGATTCTACAGATAGAAAATATTAATTTAGAAGTTATTATTAATTTATATTACTAAAAAGAACATGAACATTTATGGATATTCAGTCAGAATATTTTAAAATTAAATAATACAACATCTAACATCTATATACTATAAATCACTGACTTTTTTACATTCATATTTTCCCTCATATTCCTACTTGAATATAATTCATTTTACAAATATGTCTGATCCTGCCTCTGACCTTACTACACTTTAAGCTCTTTTCTGCTCATGGAAAGCTAATTTGCATTTTTAAAAAAATGTGGCAGTATTAATGATCTAATTTACCACAAAAAGGCTTTATAATAAATACAAAAAGGACAGCCATTAGCTTTCTTTCCACAATAAAATCAAAACAAAAAATAAACCATCTCATTTACACAACAATTAACAGGGTTTTTTTCCTAACACAATACTAAATGAATCTGTACAGTTCAGCATCCATAAACATTATATATTGTGGAGTATTCTTGCTCTCCTATCAAAATAAGGAATATTATAAATATGCAAAGTTTTACAAAACACTTTTCTAAGAAAACTATACATCCATTCTAATACCTATATTAATAACCACAGTGGTTTGATTTTTCTTTTACATAAATTATACAAAGTACACTGGAATTACATACCATTTTAATACCAGTTTATTATAGCTTTATTTCATAATATCGGAGGTGGAAATGGAAACAGTGCCATCATGTGATACTTTTCAGGCTACTTCACTTTTTTTATTTCCAAGGACTGAGTCTGTTGCTGCTATACAAATAAGAGTTCCTAGAAAAGCACACAATGGCAGCATAATTTATTATATGCCATGCTGTAACTAGATCATTTTAGGTATTTTTATGCATCAAGTATTAAAAACACCTTCTAAATCTGCAAAGATAAATAAGAATATGATCAGTAAAAATATTACTTAGCTCATTTATTAAAAGTTCACAAATTATTCTACACAGTCTTGTGAAATTCCTTCTAGTTTACAGTCAAGATAATAATCCAAACAGATTAATTTTTACAAAGAAGCAGAGAAGTTAAATGGTTTTAATTAGTGCTGGGCAGACTACTTGGGAAAAAACCCTAATACGTGAAATCGTCACAGGCGTAGAATATCAAAGCCAAATCCAACTCGTATTATATTTACTTTACAAGATATTTTAATGAAATCAGACACACAGTTATTTTTTATTTTGTATCCATTTGATATTGAAATGAAGGCATTTTTCTCCCCAGTGGTCAGAATAAACTAGAAAATCCAGACTTGATTCTAAACACACGTATTTCCACTTATCTCTTCCGTTTTCCAGAGCTCAAGACAACCATTTAACAACTGCTTGGAATCTAGAAATACAAGTAATCTATTAAATCTGAAATCCCACTTTAATGCACAACTCACAGCTGCCAAATCTCAAACTACTTTACAGTAGTGGGGGTTTTTAAAATATGACTTTATACAAAATTAAACCCTTACAGTGAATTCATTGATGCATGGGTGAAAGTTGATAAAAAAATGCAGGAATTGTAACTTTTAAAATGAGCACAGATGCAAGATATTGCTTATCAAGTTTCAGATTTTATAGAATACGAACAATGACTGAATTCTCCAAGATTAAAAATCCTCACAAAATTTAACTGCCTACAATTGCATAAGAAAACTGTTACTATTACGTGTTTATTTTTAAGCATATGGGCATGTACAGCCATGTAAAAACATTAAGATTTCTTTATGTAGGACTCAAAAATTCATGGTATATGCATGCAAGCCACCTATATGAGTTATGTTCAAGAGTGTTTTGAGTCTGGAACAAGCAGGGGTTTTTATAAAAGTATGTTTCATATATTCAGAACTCCATTTATGGGTCAGCATTACAGCTGGTGAACATATCTTCTTTTGTTAAAAGGTAACAAAGCAAACCCCTCCACCCTTGAGAACCTTCAAAGAGCAGGATACAAGACTGGAAACATGAAATACAAGAAAAATACTGCAGTAAGAAAATAATAGGGAGAAATAATGTTATGCTCTTACTTAAATCTGATGTGTACTACTTATAGGTAACATTTTATAAATTGTTCGAACTAAACCAAATTGCATTTAGGAGGTTGGAAGGCAGCCCACTGGCAACTGCATAAGTACTGAATTGTATGATTGTTACGGGGAAGCTCATTTTTTATGTTTGCAACCCAACAAGCAAGTTTTTGAGGAACAGACTAAAACGTGAGACAGCTTTAATTACTGCCACTGTTACTTATTCTTCAATTGCTTGATGTTTTCCTTAGTGCCAGCAATAACCAGCTGGCCTCCCCACCTGACATTTCCACCTTGACAGGCTGGATAGAAAACTAATTTGACTAGAATGTTACCAGCACAAGTAAACATTGAAACTCAATGCAATCTGTACCAAGGTATTTAATACCTATTATAGGGGGTGATTCTAAATCTGTTTGGTTCTTCTTGGCAATTATCATCCTCAAATGTGATAAAAACTTCTCTTTTTCTATGGTTAGAGTTTAGACTCGGTCCCTCCCAACAATCAGTAACAATTTCCCATCATCGCGAAACACATAAAACCCACATCAACATTTACTACATAGTTTTATTATGCTGGTTTTGAGCTAGATGATGAGTATTAACAATATGACCTTACAAAACACTGTCAGGATACAGAATATAAATCAGACAAAATCATAACACTAACTAGATTAAGAACTAAGTACAGGAAATCATAATCTGGTGAGGCACTTGGTTGATCAGCTAAGACATTTGAGAAACCTGGAAAAGGAAGGCAAAACTGTCGTCATTTTCATATCCCTTCCCAGTAACCTCTTCAACAATCTGCTTGTTTTTTGTGTTCTGCTTTTTCCTGTGATGCCGAAAGCAGGTGCTCACTTAAGACAGTAATACTAGGCTGCGGATGAGTACTTTCAATGTCAGTGGAGGAGAGTATTCTACGTAAACATCTGCAGAAGTATTTCTACAATTGTGAACTAAGGGAGAGGCTGCACTACCCTCTGGGCAAAAAGACAAAATTACATTTCTTATCTGTATTTTTATTTCTCTACTGCTGAGATTCAGTGTTCTAGGCAGAAGTCAAAACAGCAGAATGAACACCAAATATTTGATGGGGAAGTTCTAATATCTCACATTCCTAATAGAGAAGACAGAAAATTTCAAAACTGTAAAAAATAGAGAAGTAATTTTTTAACTTATCAGAGCCAAGACCTTTAGGTGAATGTGTTGGGCAGGAATCAGATGGCAGACTTGTAGATGGCTAACCCAGAGGCTAGTACTTGTCTAACCATGTAGCACCCATCTATTTGAATAAGCCACAAAATCTGAAAGTAGATTCCAAAATTACTAATTAAATTGCTCCAATACGGAATCATCGGACTCGGATGGATCAAAATTAATTGGGTCAAAATATATAATGTAGAATTTCTCAAGAAAATGATTAGACATTTTCTAAAGTTTTGAAAATTTTAGAAAGCACAGTTTTGACCAGGTTCTGTGCACATGGTTATTTCATCTCCTTAATTCATGAAGTGACTGGAAACAAAAACACTTTCCTGTACTTGTCAAGGCAAACCTGAACAACAAACAACTTTAGCTACTGTGCAAGGCTTTCTCAAATAGAAAGAGTTACTCACGTTAACTGTCCAACCCAAACAAAATGCCAGATGAAATAAGATATACTGTCAGAAAAGAAAAATTAGCCATATGTGGTGGTTTAAAACTAGGTTCACTGATAGCTGCAGCACCGTATTCCATCACCTGAGAGCCACAGGTGGTCCTATAAAGAGAGTTACATTGTAAGGTGATAATGGCTGCCATCATTCACTGACATGGTCAGAAACTAGGCGTTTACTCAGCAGTTGTCATTAACGTCAAATGGAAGGAACTAAATGTTCTTTTGTGTAGGGACAGCTGAAACAAGGCCCTGAGTGGGGGCAGCATGCATATGCCCATGCAGATCTCCAGTTACAGGTTACAAAGCAATGTATATCAGGGTGTATGAGACATGGAAATGTCTCACTGAACAATGAAGCTCAAAACATCAGTCTCCATAAAACAGTCTTTCATAAGGAGCTCTAAAGTTCTATGGAGAGGAAAAGAAGTGTTAATTTAGTAATGACTGTACTGAGGTCAAAGAATACCTAAATGAATTCTTATTAACAAGCCAAGTCGAAAGTTGCACAAACTGTTAATCAGAAAATACCAAAAAGCTGTCATTATCAGAGTCAGTGTAACTGAAAATATTTTTGTATTTGATAATATTCACAATCAAAAGGCAGAGATGGTCAACATATGGCTAAATATAACTGGACATATTTTTCTATCTGTAGACTGACAGACAAAAGGAAAATCCCTAGAGGATGAACTCAAGCTTCAAGACAGCTTAAGTATAGAGTTTGATGTGTGCAAAAGACACAGGAGGTCAAGTAATCCCCTTATGGTTAGAGAATATATAGTAAAAATTCTATTTGCTTGTAAAGTCTCTTTATTTCACTGGTCTTTCAGATAAAGTATTATGATTAAGTGACACATGGTCTTTAGTGGGATGCACTGGTTTCTGGAACGGTATTTACTACTAGAAACCTGATAGAAGAAAAAAGACTGAAATAAAGAAAAAGGTCTGAAACAAAAACCAAACAAAAAGGGCTTAATTGCTAAGTCACTCATTTTGGAGCAGAACATTCCTTCCACTCTTACCTTAAGACTTTTTTGCTGACTGAACTTATCTGAGTTCTGCAGAACTTGCCTCTGTTGACTGGATAGCTACTGCCAACTTTCTTCTATTTGGACTCCTCAACAGGAAGAGGGAAAACACTTTCTTTTTCAACTCTTTTATGCTACCTGCAGAGTTTCTGTGGGGGTTCTAATAATACTTAATCGGAAAGAACACACAAAAGTACATTCTGTCTCTAAAGAAGCCTCTGATGCTGATCCCAATACTTAGTTACTCATTGCCACCTGAGGCAAGATTCTTAGGAAATTAATACAACTCTCAGAAGCAAGGAGAAGCTCAAGGTAAGTTTAAGTTGTCATTAGGTGTTTGGTTTTTGGTTTTTTTTTTAAAGCAGGAAAAACCACAACAAATGCAGTTTCTCTGAAAAGAAAACAAGTGTGTTCAGCTCAATACCGGAACAACACGAACGCAACATCAAACAGTTCCATGATGCTATTTTCAACTTCATTTAACAGAAATAAATCAGGCTGAAAAATATGGACATTCCGAAAGACAAATGAAACCACCACATATTATATCTCCTTAGCCTGTGAATATACGAGTAGAATTAGGTTTTAAGACTTGAAAACCAGCACTGGTTCAAGATGATACAGGTGATATTTTCTACTGTGAATCAACATTAAATCAATTCCCAGTTTTGCTTTCAGAGAAGCATACTTGGATTTTGGCTGCTTGCAGTATTTCAGATGAGCCATAAAACAGAATTCCTGAACACTTGTGCTCACAGATCACATTGCACTTCACAGCTGTTGTGTTTTACCCCAGCAGAGGGTGCATTTAAGCAAGTGGAAAAAAGCAATTTTCTTTTAAACATAGCTTAAAGTGCTTAGGGGTCTTTTTGAATGAAATGTAATGCATACATATATTATATTTTAAATATATTAAATAATTCATAGTGAGTAATTATTAGGCCTACCTGCAATGTTTATCTCATTTTCTTTTAGTTGCTCGTGTGCCACATTGAACAACAGCATAATGCTGCAACTAGCTAGATGGAGCAGTGAAGTCTGAGGAGTAGACCTAAATTTCACAACATCGTGATAAATACGAGGTCAGTAAATCTGTGTGAAGGAATTGCTACTATGATTACTTTTAAGGAAAAATTTTGACTAATCTTCTACATTAGAAGAATGCTGAGAGTGAAAAAGCAAAGCATTTAAAAAACAGAACATGCCTGAAGTAAAGCTGTTCATATGGCATTATTTCAACCTCCTCTGCATGAACTTTCCTCCATTCTTTGTTATTATGTGCCACATTATTTGTTTCCCCAGGACCTACGTTTCATCACTGCATTGGATAGACTAGTTTTGAAAATGAACTGGATTTTTTAAAGACTTGTACTTAGTCTTACTTAGTGCAGAAACTGTTGTCTCTGTCCTCTGTTCCCTTTGTTGCTGAAATTGTAAGGGAAATGGCCAAAGTATGCACAGTTTTGGAACTGGAGGAACTTTTTAGGGAAGCAGAATGCCATTTCAAAAATGGATTTCTGCCAAAAATAACTTTTCACCGAGCTCCATAAAATGAAAAAATATGAACAAATTACCATTCAATACAAATTCTTCCTTTTTGAGATTGTCATAACACATCTACCATTATGGTAGTTAGATGTAAATAAACGCAAAGCTTTCTTAAAAGTTCATACATATTCTCTTTTGCATGTATGTTCTCCAATGAAGTCTCATGAAGTAACCTACCTTCATAAATTTTTTAGTCCTGTGGCCAGTGTAAGTCAAAATTCAGAAAAGAAATAATCCACAATTATCTTCCGACTAATTAATCTTTCTCCTAAGTAAAAAAAAACCCTCACCTTTTCATGATTTAATGTCAGAATAAAAAAGAGACAGCTGTTATTCTTTATAAAACACAAACTAAACTGTATTTGAAGGAGCAGGGATTTCTACCAAATTGCACAGGATTAATTAAATGAAGCATTTTCAAAGAAGACACTTAAATAACATGTGGCTAGTAGTTCTACTTGGATTGGACAATGGCAATTGGACATGGAATGAATAAACAAAAAAATTACTATGGGTGGAAGCAAAATAAGAACAAAACTAGGTAGTTCTGTAAGCAATAGAACTTCTGAATGACATCATGGGCATTCTTTATGCTTTTTCCTCAGCAGATGCACTATTTTGCATGTTTCTTTTACACAGTCCATCTGTTTTCATGGGTATAAGCATCTTTGAGGCCTCTACTTCTCAATCAAAATTGTTTGAAGTTGGTCAACAGGTTCAAGATTTATTGTGGGGGATTGACGGATAGTATGATTGCATCAACTTACAGAAGTTCTGTTTCCTTACAAAAGTATGATAAAAATAGCAAAACTAGGCTATGTTAGCCTAGGAAATAGACAATTCCACAGCAGGGCACTTTCTGCAGGGAAGGCCAAGCCAGGAAGAACACAGGAATAGAGTGTCCAGGTCTAGCAGTAAGAATTCTCAAACTGCCATAACACAAAAAAAGGAGAGCAGATAAAAATATGCCCAGTACTACACCAAATATTAAAAATAAGATTAATCAATTAGAATATTTTAAGTAGCATGCTTAATGAAAAAAGAAATGTCATATTTTAATACATCATAATTACCTCTTGTAAGCAACTTTTGATTAATTCTTTTAGAAAATCTCAGGTAGGTCTTAACATAAAGAAGAGCTTGCTTCTTTGAATTCAAACTATAGCGTGGTATTGGTTCAGTAACAGAACATGACAGACCAAATTAATTTAACTGCAATACTTCAGATACAGTTTTATCAAGGATTAATACAGCACAATACTTCCAATTGTTATGACCATGTTGTCTTCAGTTTAGGTGCAGTAACTCCCCTTTTAGTAATTCAGTCATGCTTTGAATACTCCAGTACACTTATCTCACCTCTTATTTATCCATCAGAAGAAAAGCTCTTTGTAAAGAATGGCATGGTCTTGTTACAGGACAATTTATATAATACAGTACCTTCATTTTGTTTCATTCATTGTATTGCTTAGTATGAAATCAAGATTAGGTCATAGAAGACAACTGCCATGGAGGAGCTGCCACCTGAAATATCTTACATAGCATTACTGCCAGAAGTATCCTAAGCATCACGCTTATAAGGGTGACCAGCACTCATTCATTCATTTGGTTTATCTTGCTCCACATACAGATGGTCTCTTGATCTAATATAGTGCATTCAACACATTCACAAGCATGGAATGGTTTTTTCCCCTTAAGTCAGTGCCTCTGGTAAACAAGAGGCAGAAGCTATGTCTCCATTTGGTGCACTTATTGGGAAGAAGACTGCTGAAGAACTCATTCGTTCACACTGGACTATTGTAATGTATAAGCTAGTTACGTCACCTGACTTTCTAACTTTTCTGTACGACACATGAAATTCATACCCACCTTATTTGCTTAATGAATGGGTTTCTCCGAATATAAAAGTTACAGATACAAGATTTAACACAATCCTCAATGGCATCACAAAAGAGATGTACAGCTTTGCTAATTTAAGTAACTTTTTAAGTCTAAAGCAACTGAACTTAAATACGTAGTAGAATTAAATTGTATGAGAAGCAGCACATCATTATAAAAGATAGGAAATACAATAGTAACATGAGAAATGGTGAAACCATGAATTAAATTTCACAGTTGCTACACATGTTCAAGTAAGTAAACACCGTTTTCACAAAAGATTTTTCAAGTGGAAATCAGGAAAAAATGAGATGGAAAAAAAAAAAACAGCTAAAGAAATCTCTAACACTGAATTTCAACAGTTTAATTTCTTTTTCTTTAAATGCTCATTTACAGATAAAATTTGGAATGAGATCACATTCATCAAACTGTCCACTTAATTTAACAATGTTGCATCTCACTGACAAATCAGCCATCAATTAGAAGCTGTAAAATTTAATTAAACATATCCTAATCATAGCTAGCAAAGTAATGTGACCCACACCTATACATTCATTTCACGTATCACAACACAACAGCACTGCACTTCCTTCCATTTTTCCTGCTACCATATCGAGGACCTAAAATGAAGGTTTTTCAGAGACAGAAACAAATGGAAATAAGAGGGGAGGGGGAAACGAAGTTGCTGAAGCAGAAAGGCAGAGATAAATATACAATATCTGTAATAGAGGCAGACAGGAATTCAAGACATAGGTATATATGTTCAGAAATAAAACAAATTAAATACAAATGCTGAACTATGTGACTATATTTCCACCTTGATGTCCTAGCAAATACACAAAGTAGGAAAGCTTTGCTTTCATGCTTTCTGACCTCCTAAGAAGCTTCTTGATGGCATTACAGTTCACTAATCCATAGCTGCCTTGTATTTCCTGTAACAGTATTATATTATTATAGATGTTAAATGATATGAATAATATGTAATAAAACACAGAAGAAGGTTAATAATTTGAGGCATCATTGCCTGCTGCTCTAGAACTCTTACCCTTTAATCAGTATATATATTTTTATATATATTTCCAATAAAATGGAAAGGAATAAAGGTAGTCTAACCATCAACATCACTAGAAATGTCACAGGACACAAAGTTCAGCAGAGATTTTACTCATGGTCTTCACAGAACTTTAGAAGATGGCTTCCTGAATTAATTCACAAATGACAGAAGACAAGTATTACACACTTATTGACCAGACCTCTTCCAGCCTTGTGTCTTTCTTCCTTCCATTGTGACACTAGTAACAAGTTCTATTCTGTCCTTTGTGTTCCTGAACCTCTCTTTTACTGTGTCCCTGTCCTGAACAACATCTTTTCTATTAGAGAGCTAATAGTTATTCACCTTTCTCTGCTATACACACATCTGATTCCTTTTATACTTCAGAATTATTCATTCCCACATACATGATCCCCTCACTGCTACTTTTTCCCCTGTTCCTTGGGATCAGAACCAACACAGAAAGATCAAGATGGCTGAGAGACCACATCTAATGACTCAGCATCACTGCCTAGCTAAATAAAATATTTTTTTTTAACTTTTGTTTGTCAATAATTATGACTTAGCTCGATTAACACCACTGTAGTCATCATTGTATATGTTAATAGCTTCTTATAACACTATTTTCCCTACTTCTTAATCAAAACAACATAACACGTCATCACATCAAATATTGATTACTCATTCCATCCTAGAAAGCTGTCATTAATCTGGTTGATTAAAAGAAGAAAAATCATTGAAAGATTTGAACAGCAATACAATTTTCCCATCCCTGAAAGTGTTCAAGGCCAGGTTGGACGGGGCTCTGAGCACCCTGCTCTAGTGGAAGGTGTCCCTGCCTATGGCAGGAGGGTTGGAACTGAATGATCTTTAAGGTCTCTTCTGTCACAAACAGTTCTGTGATTCTGTGAGTCTGTATCAATTTAAAAAACCAACCTCAGTTAGAATAAGATATAAAATATCAAATATCAGACTAGCTGCATCTGTTCTGCAGGTACTACTGCTACACTTCTACTAGGGCAGAAAGTTAGACAGAAGAGAGACTTTCTCAAAGCTGGAGGAAAGCTGCATTAAACTCAAGTTCAGTTTTTCATATCCCTTTAAAAGACCTAGACTGAGGTTTAGGTACACTGCAGCCACTATTGCAACTACATTTTCCACATACTTACTGGAGCTAATGTGAAACTAGCCAGTCCAAGTGCTATGAGCCATCTAGACATAGCTCTGATGAACTCAGCACAGGCTGCAAAACCTGCCTGAGAACCAGAATAAATATGCAATTACTTAACTCTCTCTGTACCTCCTGTCCCACAGATTTAGACTCTGCAGGAATCCCAGATCACTATAAAGGAGAAAGTGACTGCCATTGAATGATACCCGAGTGCTCTTGGAATAAATCCAATACTGAGTGTTAAGCACAGAATGAGAAGTAAAGTAGGAAACAATGTTGCTTTTATAGTGAAACTAGCTAGTTTAAAGATAAATAGAGACACCAGACCCTAACATAACTATCATATACTAAAATCCAATAAAAAGTTAATAAATTTTGGAAAAGCAAGTTTAGTATTTGACATTATTATTTTAGTTACTTTTATATAGATATTCACATGGTTACCCAACTCTTATTAAAAATGTTACATTTACAGGAAGGTGTCTCCAAGATCTGACTATTTACAGTATCTTCTCCATTTTATGTGTTTCCAAATAAAAATTATTGATACTTTGGGACAGAAATACATGCTCCAAGATATAAAATGAACTTTTTATATCAAATAGTTACAACAGATTGACACAAAAAACTCTTACCTGAAAGGGACACTGTACCTCACAATGCTATTTTAATAAAACAGGTTCTAAAGTACTAATTACAAGAACTGATTAAGCACTACATCTTAAAAGAAAAATATTCTGCAACTCTCCACATGCACACTTTTAAAGCTATGGAACAGGAACTGAGAATTGGTGTGTAGCCTCAGATTTGGGACTTCACAAGATTATGTATCAGATTCAAGTAACTAGAAATTCCACATGGCAATCCTTGTTTATATGGATCACAAAATCCATAATCTCAGAATTTCTGTAACTTATCCATCATGTACAGTTTATTTTAATTGCCAGAAATTTTGAGCTTGCTTTGTTCGTTTGTTCCATTTTATTGAATAAAGAGGTTGGGGGAAGGAGAAAGGGAGGGCAGAGGGGAAGAGAGAGAAAATTATTATCTTGGACATTTTTATCTAATTATTTGATGAATAATTCCATAAAATACTTCAGTAAACCTGCATTTCCTATACACAGGATTCAAAAATGAGCAGTAATGGCAAGATTTTGATAATACGACAGTCCCTTCTGCTTTCTGTCGCAGTTGGACAAGCAGTGTAATAATAAAGGCTGTCACTCTTTAGGGGGTTTCTGTACACAAGAAGGTCAAAGCTGAGTCACAGCTCCACAGTCCCCTTCTATGGGTTAAGATACACAGGGTACCAGTACCTGTAGACGGTGCCACTGATAATACAAGGCAGACAACATTTTTCTTTAAAAGTGCTCTACAGCTACTCAGGTAATCACAATAAACATAAAAAGAAGAAAACAAACTAGCTCTGAAATAATATCTCTGGTATGAAAAGAATGAAGGATGCCGAGTTTCAGAGATATTGCTTAAGGCTTTCTTCAAAATTAGGATACATTTTCAGGACATGAAAGTATATCAAATGGTGAGTTAATTCAGTTATAGAGATACCCATAAAACACAGTAACATGCATTTCAGCAGGTAAGCACACTCACTGTCACCCATGGGCTAGGGCCCTAGTTAGGATTGTTCTATAGTTACTACGCAAAGCCTAGCCATGATGATATTTACTACACACTTCCTGCTTTCCAAAACAATGAGATAAAAGCTACCTCTAGCAGATTACACAACCTATGACTGTTCTCCTAAGTACAAAAACAATTTAGGGCAGGCAAGATTGCACAGTCATATTTCCATGATCATAATTTCCAGAGCATGGCTTTTAGTTTTCTGGGCTCTGGTTTGGTGGAATTCTTCTAGGTTTTTTACTTTAGGTTTTGGGTTTGGGGGCTTTTTGTGGGTTTCTTGGTTTGGGGTTTTTTGTTTGTTTTGGGTTTTTTTGAGGGTGGGATGTTGCTTTTTGTTAGTTGGTTTGGTTTTTGAAAGGAACTACAGACTCAGCATATGCTGAGTTGGAAGGGACCCACAAGGATCATTGAGTTCAGCTCCTGGCCCTGCACAGGACCATCCCCAAGAGTCACACCATGTGCCCAACAGTCTTGCCCAAATGCTTCTTGAACTCTGTCAGGCTTGGTGCTCTGACCACTTCCCTGGGGAGCTGCTTCCAGTGCCCAACCACCCTCTGGGTGAAGAACCTTTTTCTAATATCCAACCTAAACCTCCCCTGACACAACTTCAGGCCATTCCTTCAGGTCATGTCACTGGTCACCACAGAGAAGAGATCAGTGTCTGCCTGTCCTCCTCCTCTCAAGAGGAAGTGTAGACTGTGATGAGGTCTCCCTTCAGCCTCCTCTTCTCCAGGATGAACAGACCAAGTGACCTCAGTCACTCCTCATACGGCTTCCCCTTAAGGCCCTTCACCATCTTCGTTGGCCTCCTTTGGACTCTCTCTAAGAGGTTTATATCTCTCTTATATTGTGGTGACCAAAACTGCACACAATATTCAAGGTGAGGCTGCACCAGTGCAGAGCAGAGTGGGACAATCACCTCCCTCGACCTGCTGGTGATGCTTTGCCTGATGCTCCCCAGGACACGGTTGTCCCTCCTGGCTGCCAAGGCACTGCTGACTCATATTCAACTTGCCATTGACCAGAACCCCCAGGTCCCTTTCCATGGCACTGCTTTCCAGCATCTCATTCCCCAGTCTGTACATACCTCCAAGGGTTGCCCCATCCCAGGTACAGAATCTGGCACTTTCTCTCATTGAACTTCATATGGTTGGTGATTGCCCAATCCTCTAATTTGTTGAGGTCTCTCTGCAGGGCCTAACTGCCTTCAAGAAAGTCAACAGATAACCACGACTTTCCTCTTATGAAGCCATGCTGGCTGTGACCAACAACTGTGTTGTCTTTCAGGTACTTTTCAATACCTCCCAGAACAATCTTCTCCATAACTTTACCAGGCACTGAAGTGAGACTGACAGGCCTGTAGTTTCCAGGGTCCTCGTTCTTGCTCTTCTTGAAAATCAGGACAACATTCACCAGCTTCCAGTCAACTGGGACCTCTCTGGATTCCCAAGACTGTTCAAAAATCATTGAGAGTGGTTTTGCAATGACATCATCCAGCTCTTCAAGGATTCTGGGATGAATCCCATCACAACCCATAGATTTGTAAGGATCCAGCTAGAGCAGCAGATCCCACACAATTTCAGGGTCAACTGGGAATTGATCATTCTCACAGTCATGATCTTCCAGCTCAGGACACTGAGACTCCCTTGGTCCGTCTTTCGTATTGAAGAAAGTGTCTTGTCTCTGCCTTGTCTCTGTCCCTGTTTGTGAGATGACCATCCTCATCCTGGAGCAGGCCAATGAGATTTCTATATCACCTATTGCCATTAATGTATTTAAAAAACTCTTTTTATTGTCCCCCACATTTCTGGCAGCTTCAACTCCAGCTGAGCTTTGGCTGCATGAATTTTCTCCGTACAGCACAAGCAGCATCTCTGTATTCTTCCCATGTCACTTGACCTTGCTCCAACTGGGCAAGTCTTAATTCCAAGAGAAGATCCTGCTCAGCCAAGGCCGATCTGCCTCACCTGCTTGACTTCCAACATTTGGGAATTGCCTGCTCCTGTGCCCTTAGGAGCTTTGAAAAGTGACCAATACTTAGTTCCTCAAAGAATAATTTGTCAGCGTCAGCGTCCTGGCTGGGAGGTCTATAGCAGACTCCCATGACGACATCTGCATTATTTGTTTGCCCTTTGATTCTTATCCAGAGGCTCTCAACTGTGCCAGTGCCAACTGTGAGCTCCATACATTCTAACCTTACTACTACATACAGTGCCACCCCTCTGCCTCTTCTGCCCTGCCTATCCCTCCTGAAGATCCTGTAACCATCCAACCATCCAAGAGGACACTCCAGTTACAGGTCTCATCCCACCAGGTTTCACTTATGCCAATGTTGTTAAAGCTCTGGAAGAGAGTGAAAGCTTCAAGTTCCTCTTGTAAGGACCTACATGAAAACTTACTTATAGATTAGTCCCATCATGCCATCACACTACAATTCCAGCTAAGTATAATAAACAAAGAGTATGTTATCCTTTCTTGCAAAGAAGCAAAAACTTATCAGACTTAATTGCAAAGTTTACTTACTGTGCAAGCTTTCTTACATCTATTATTGTAGTACATATTAACTACAGCTGACAATAAATGTACATGGTTGTTCTGTAGGGGAACCAACCAAGACTTCTTACTTCATGAGTTTTGAAAGTGTACAACTACCCTCTCTGTACAAAGTTGGCTCCATTAACTCACTTTTTATGTTTCTGGATACAAATTATAATGATTTTACTCTGTCCTGAGATTTATTTCTAAAGGAATTTTAGGGCTCCCAAGATTCTTTTCTCCATGAAATAGGAAAGAATGGCATTCTAAATTCTGTTTAGTCAGAGGCCTTCCTAGTCCTTGACTCCAATTATCCAAATCACATATTGCAAACTCCATTACTTGGTGCTTCAAACAGCTGCAAAAATAGATATCAATGTGTAATATCCCAGATTATCGATTATGATATTGCAATTTTTGTAAATAAATATATGTAGTTTCCTTAACTCTGTTTTTCAGCTCAAAATAGCATCATATAGAATAAACTGGCAATCATATTTGGCAGATGTTTCTGGATACTATGTCCTTCAAAAGCAGACCTTTTCAATGCATTCCTTACTGATTCTTCTAGTTTATAACAGGACCAAAGGGACAAAAATGGTGTGATTGGTAATATTACCTTTTGAGTTCCATTATCTAGAAAGGGACAGGATGGACCCAGAGCATAAGTGCACTGGCCTTTTTCTCCTGTTTTTGTTTTCCTGTCACTATGGGATGACAGAACAAAGATACTAGTGCTTTAGGAACCTTGTTAGCATCTGTGTTTCATTGTAGAACCTCTCAGGAACACTGTCTGAAAAGAACGAGCTCACTTTCCCTAGTCATACTCATTCAATCTCTTCATAAAAGTACTATGAAAAGAAGTAATTTGTGACTGCTACCACAGCTGTCTAGAACAGCATAGCATAGAGTGGATGAGGTCTTTTCCAGCCTTAACGATCCTATGATCCTATAGGAATTCTATAGCATAGCATAGACTATATTCAGTTGGAAGGGGACCTACAACAATCATGTAGTCCAGTTGCCTGACCAATTCAGGGCTGCCTGAAAGTTAAAATGTTATTAAGGGCATTGTAAACACTGACAGGCTTGGTGTATTCACCATCTCTTTAGTAAGCCTGTTCCAGTGTCTGACCATCCTCTCCATAAAGAAATGCTTCCTAATGTCCAGTCAGATCTCCCCTCAAAGCATCTATGAAGCATTCCCAAGTGTCCTATCATTGGATCCGAGGGAGAAGAGATCAGCCTCTTCCTATCCCCTTCTCCTCCTCAGGAAGCTGTACAAAGCAATGACGTCACTCCTCAGCTTCCTTTTCTCTAAACTAGAGGAGCCCAAAGTCCTTGGCTACTCCTCATACGGCATTCCCTACAGCCCTTTCACCAGCTTTGTTGCCGTGCTCTGGCTGCATTCACAGACCATCACATCCTCTTAAATTGAACACAGTATTCAAAAGCGTTGCTGTACTTTGTCACTAATCAACCCTTTACCCCAACATCTACGGCACCTAACAAATGATGACAGAAATTATTCCAAAATGAAATAGTTATGGACTTTGCACTTCAAGAATATCTCACATTAAGCTATTTACTGCTAAGCAGTAATCAAATGAATACTGCTTTAAGAATGTCTTAAATGAGATGACTATTGATATATAAAGTCCTAAAAGATACTAAGTATATATCATAATTTACCTTAATTATTAATGCGTTTTGTATTATTTGATTTGCTAATTTGGTGAAAAATATTGTGAGTACAGAGAAAGGAATGAAATCTCAGAAACACTTCCTGTATTTCACACAACTTCATCTGACCTTGAACAACACTGGTGCAAAGAGCCCAGACAAATTAGATTTTACGTTTACAAGAATTCCACAGCATGAACATCCAAGAGTGTGAATGCCTCCTGACAATTTTTCCAGGTTGTTCTCAGAAGCAGGTAAGAATTTCCTTGCTAGAACATCAATCGGCTCCCAATGGGAGTTACTTTAGGTAGGCCTGAGGAATAAGAAGCTGAAGCTTCAGAATTATGGCCTTTCCGTCACAGTACAGCAGCTCAAGAAAAAGGACAAGAGCAAGGGATTAAGGAAGCTTAGATATTGTTCACAGTTCAAATTAATCTTTGAGTAGATGATGGGTTATAAGTGACAGATGAATAAGGGAGTAAAATTTTCAAGTAAATGTTGCTTCTGGCCCACAGCAGGGAAGATTTGCTTAGCTGAACTACAGTTTCCTCAATGCCTTACTGATGCAAGGACAAATAGCAAGGCATAAATTTAAGCTAAAAAGCTTACCCTCGTTAATAAAAGTAAAAGGAGAAATAGAGTTTTGCTTTCTTACTTCCTAAGCAGAAAGCTGGTAAGTCAAAAGAGCAAATCAAGCATGTAAAACTTACAGAAAAAAAACAGCAACAAACACCAGTGCTTGAGCTCTCCTAGAAGCCTCTTTCAGTCTTTTGGAAAACCCTTCTATCAACAGAAAGAGATCAGACAGGCATGCTCAAATAGCTTGTGTTAGAAGATTGCTTATCTATATTGAATAAGACCAGTACAGTACAAGCAGAGAAGCCCAAGTAAACATGAAGCATACTACGTGTAATTATTCTTTATGCAATTAATTATAAATTATCATAATTTTAAAATAAATTCATAGGTATTAAATTAGTCAAATAGGGACTGGCTTTATCATTTTCTCTTGATGTGTGCATAAATATCCTTGACAAGGGACCCATCAAGAAAACAAACCACAAGCTTTAAACAACAACCCAAATCAGTTAAAACTAACCATAGCTATTTAAACATGCAGAAAACCAAAATGTGAATAGTTTAAGCAATCATAGCATTTGCCATAGCATGTGTTGCTATGTCAAAGCAAAAAATCTGTTGTAGTAAGTGTAATTATTTTAATAAATGTGAATGAAACTGTTGAGGACAGACTTCCAAAGTTATATTATTACATAGAGAAAGGTAGAAGTATTTTTCATTTTTTTAATAAAGAGGTTTAAAATATTTGAATTAATGTCTTTATGTTACAGGATTTTGTATTCCTGAGAGGTAAATAAAAAAATAACTAAGTAAAGCTCACAGAATAACTACATAAGCCATTTTACAAGGAGGATATACTTTCCTTCTTTTCTATGAATGTATAAAGCTCTCCTTCAAGCTCTTAGAAATCTATTGATCTGTGAAACACAGTGCACTCCAGGGAGGCAATTCACTTGACGTTATATATCAAATGATGAGATGAATAATGATCATACCATTTGGTAATTAAACATCTTACAAACCTTTTAACTGACTGAACGTCAGAAAGGTCAAATGAGATCAAACCCATTTTTTTGTTGGTTTTAAATCTTTTCATATATTAGCAATACAAAAGTCATATTTAAAAGTAACTATAATATTACATGGCAAAACCAAATAATTAAACAATATATTTTTCATTCGTATATTATTAGGCAGTTTGAATACACAGAGAAAGATTTCCTTAATCCTACAGTCCTATTATGATCTTAATTTTTAAGCTTAGAAAGAAGTAGCCTCTCACCAGTATAGTGCAAATAACTAACAATGTTATTGGATTAAGGGAAATGAACAGCACATAGAGCAAATCTAAAATATACCTAAGCACCTAGCAATTCAAATAAATCTCCTTCATGACTTCCTGAAAAGTTATAGGAAACTGAGTTTTTATTAGACAGTGAGTAAGTCTATTTCAACAGTTTGAAGACACTAACAGTGTTTGTCACCTTACACATTCATTTGGACATTTTATCTAATATTATTTAGTAATAATTTAAATGATTGACACTAGAAATAAATCCAAAATATTTAATAAAGAAGTCACCTACAGCTGTAATTTCATGAACAATTCTGTATTTTGCCTGTAAATTTGTCAGTTGCCAAGGCAATCAAAAGATGCAGCAAACATGGTTTTTACTACAGATTAACAACACTCTGAAAATCACTTGCCTCAACAGCTAATGCCTCTGTCAAATACGGGGTTTCCAGAAAAAACAGTATTCACATATGACTACAGCATAACCTTATGGGTTACCATAAATCAAGGCCTTCATTGCCAGAAAGAATAAATCCCTCCATCTCAATGCAAACTATCATCAGCCCTCACTGCTCAAATAGAATCAAATCCCAAATAGTAAAGAATGTCTTAGGATTTTCCTTTAGCTACTTTCTTAGAAAATGAAGAAATCTTTCTTAGCTTGTGAAGAAAACATTAAAAATCTTTTTCAGAAAGAAATTGGGATGGATTCAGTCACCTTTCACAAATATACAATTGCACAAACACACAATCAATATGTGAAATAACTAAACACTTTCAGTAACAGCTTATATGAATGTGACAGTTCTGTCTTAGAGAAGAATGAACTGGCCACTCTCAAAAACCAACCTTAATCTACAGAGGCCAGTATCCCTGTGTTGCCCCAGATGCTTCTGCACAGATATACCTATTCCAGAAAACAGAAGTTTCTGGGGCAGAATTTGAGGGAGGATTTTTACAGGGCATCTAAAGATAAATTTGCCAGCTGAAGGACAGAGTTTTACTGGGGAAGTCTCACATCCATACAGCGGACTGGCTGTTACAATGGGACATGAGAAAGATGTGGGAGATACCTTGAAAATATCGATGGCCTATTGCTCGCAGTACTTTGTCTTTCTTTGTCTCAAGGCTGGGAACGAAGGTCAAGTTTGCAAAATGAAAAAGAAGTAATTAAATCACATGCTCTATCTTCTGGGATCTTTTAAGTATTGGGCAGGGTATTCAAGTCCATATCGTAATAACTTCAAAACATTGTCCTATCAAATACATTCAATCAATCCAATATATAGCTTTTTCAGGCCTAATAAATCAGGTAATTTTAAAATATCTTTAACTAAAAATATTTCTGAATTGCAAAACTAAAAGAATATAAATTATAAGATTGCTGTAACGTTAATACTTCTTCAGATCTCCATTTCTAATATTGTCCAAAAGTACAGCATTCAGCAAATTTTCAAGAGACAGAGAAAGAGCCAATTACTCATTTTTCTATAAGTTGAACATACAAAATCCAGGGGAAAACTGTTACTTTACAGTAACTAACTGTACCCTTTATAATGGAATGTAAATAACTGTGCAATTTGCAAAACAGAACAATTTCTGCTAGAAAAACAAACAGGTGCTCAGATCAGATTTTGGGAGAGTATTACACATGTGATTTAAGCACTGACCTGTGAAAAGATGTTCTGTGGAGGCTCAAGGGCTTCAACATATGCTCACTTAGCAAACAGCTGCAGCAGTTAAGGCTGCTCTTGCCCTCTCCTTCATTTCCCCATTATTTGTTACCCTCCCAGTGCCAGAGCTGACTGTTGCCACTCAGGCTGGAAAAATGACCATACAAAATGTCCATGACCAACTTTTCTGCGGAGCCAAGAAGCATGCTTTAAACTGCTACGGATTTTCAATGGCATCAGCTGGGGATTCTTTCTGCCTTCATTTCCAGTTTCCTTTTTCAAGTGACAGAAGTGAAAGAAGAAAGGATACAAACACAAGTTCTGGTGAAAGGACAATAATGAATTTTGGAGAGAGGGAAAAGACATCTAGAACTGTAGTACCTGTTCATTAAATAATTATGTGCTTTAGTTAATAGGATTATCAATAATGATGAGTCTAATACTTCTACAGTGAAGATGGAAGATTTACAAATTGCCATGCCTACGTTCTACATTCCTTATAATACTACTGCTCAAAAGGCAAATGTAAAATGATTCTGTAGTAAGAGAAAACTTTAAAATATTTTTCCATTCATGGAGTAATTCAGTTCAACATTTCAGCCTTATTTCTAACAATAAAATAAATAATAATGCTATAATTCATTTAGTCCACTTAACCAGTAGAGAAAAATTTGGCCTGAGACAAAATTTCAGTTTAGAAGTTCTAAAGTTCAGAAGTTTGTCGTGTTCATTTTTTTTGTAGTTTGTTGTTGTTGTTATTTTTGTAAGAAGAAGAAGGAATTTTAGAAGCAAAATTCCAGTTTAGTAGAGGAAGAGGGATGATGATGCAAATATTGCAAAATCCCGAACTTATATTTTTCAAACAAATAGTAAGGATTTCACAGAATATTCTGAGTTGGAAGGGACCCATCAAGTACAGCTCTTGAGTGAATGGCCCGTACAGGGATCAAACCCACAACCTTGATGTTATTAGCACCATACTCTAATAACTGAGCTAATCTTAGGGTCACATTTGAGAAAAAGTACACCCACCTAAAACTAAAGTAAAAGCCTTTGACTAGACTGAGTGGAAATTTTGTATACGATATTGTTTAAATTATTTAATATAGGAAAAAAAGAACTAGATTTCTATTACATCATGAAAATTTATCTTAGAGCAAAAAGTAAAAATAAATGGCAAATGGCCATGTAAGAAAATTTCCATCTGGAAAGGAAGAAAGCTAAATATTCACCAACTTGATTGTAGCACGCAGTATTCAGATAATAAATATTAGTTTCAAATCAGCTGTAAAATATTTAAGACAAGAGGTCATATGTCTTTGCCATAGCACATTATCCATCTGCTCTAATTTGAAATGTTTAGTAAATAACTTCACCCAAATAATACAGAATGATATTAGGCTGAAAATTCAACTACAGGAGCACAAGAACATCTGTATGAGCATATGTACCTCAATAGATCTAAACCAATATTTAACTTAGTTTCTCCTTCAAGTATAAAAACATTGAGTTGAAATTACAGTAAGTTTCCCATTAGTGTCATTACCTATAGAACTATACTTAAGCAAATTATATAGATTCTAGAATTAAATTTCTATTTTGTACATATTCAGGTACCATGTCTCACACCTAATTCTTGATAAGTCGCTATATATTGTGTAAACTCTACCAAGCAGTTGTAACTTTGCAGCCTAGGATTATATACCTCATATTTCTTTCACAAAACTTTTGCTGGATCGGTCATAATTTAATGAATCTTCATATAGGTACTCAAATTTACATGCTTACATTTGGATATAGGACTAGAACCACCATATGAAGCAAAAACATAACCCATTTTGCTTTGCTAGAAGACTCAAGCTTGGAAAAAAAAACAGTAAAAGTTTCTTCAAAAATTAAATTGTGAACATCTGAACTTAAAAAAAAAATCTGATGCAGGTAAGCATGGTTTTGCCTATCCAATCACCAGTAAAAACCTATCTCCTGCAGATGGTGACTGACAACAATTACCACTAAATAGCTGTTTTACAGGCTACATTCAAAATTCTGAGACCTAGTTGCTAAGGGACAGTGATCTCTGTCCAGTTCCTAGATGACAGCATCCACATTAAAAAAAAAAAAAAATCATTACTTCTTTCTTTGCTAGATCTCATAATGCATTTTCCAGAGAAGAGATCACTTTGCAAGACACTTAACAAGCATCACTTCCAAATACAAAACTCATTTAAAATCAGCTTTTTAGGGAGGCTAACTCTCAAACCAATCAAATAAACATCTATTCCATTTTCAAGATCCCATTTATTTTCAGGAATTAGATGTGATGTTATTTCTTCCATGTGCAGTTACTTGTACTGAACTGCTTTCTGTATTGCCTACATTTTTTTTTTTTTTAAATAAGGATTTAAAATAGCTAGTTCATCACATTTATCACGGACTGATTTCTGGATAAGGTAACTTCAAAAACATCTCAAAAATACAGATAATTTTTTTACTGTGTTGCTGGAGAACACAGGAAACAATAACAGACAAATCAGTCTTTCAGAATTACTTCAGATGTGGTCAAATAAGATACCATGCTGAGAAAAACAGCACAAATAAGTTGTTCTGAGAAATATGGGAAACCACATTTGGTTTTCTTAAGTTTTACAGAAATCCAAAGTAAACTACTGTTGAGGCTTCTATTTCTCTTGATAAAATTAGCTTTTATTCTGTCTAAATCAATCTATGTCGGAAAACTCATGGGTCTCAGATTTTCCTTTAAAGACTGTGGTAATGGCACAACGGCTTTCCAACTTAAGTAGAAAAACCTAAGAGAGAGAGAAAAGACTAAGCAACACAGAAATGAGTAGGGATTCTTTGTCTTGGATCTCCTAACAGGGAAAAAATGCCAAAGCAATTCTATATATGTAAATAAAATCTAATCAAGTTAATGTTCTGTGTTGCCTCCAAAAGACAGGACTTTCAAAGAACTTCATTTCAGAAAAGGAAAATGAAAGGGTTAAAACAGGGATTTCTGGTGGAGTTGAGTCTTTCTTTATTCCCTCCCACAGAAAGACAAAGCTGTTGATGACCCTTTTATTCTACTGAATGAACAGAGAGTACCATAGACTGAATGTTGAAATTTTAAGTCTGGAACTGCTTTGAGAGCATTAAGAGTTTGGCCAGACGTACACAATCATCAGTATGGTAACAAGAGAAAAAAGACCTGGTGCCACTGCTCTGCATTATAAGCACAACTGAGTAATTTTTGCTCTTAAAAATACAAACAAGATGGGAAACTCTGAGTGAGTTTGACATAATTAATTGTACTAAACTAAAATACAGGTGCATCTTGCTTTTTCGAAGAAGTGGTCCAACTAGCAAGGAGCCCCTCAGTGTAACTAAAAAGACCAATACTCATTGTTATCCAGATAAAACAATAAGAGTCATCTGTTGCATCTTTACGCACATATTATTATATATTATGTCTAAAAATAACACAGACATACTATAATGCTTATCTACAGCAATTCTTTATAAAATAGAAGTGTTGTGAAGAATATTTGGTTCTTGCTGACCATTATTCCGAGCAGTTTGTCACAATAGCTTTAGCAGCTTATTTTGTTACTGCGTCGATGTACTTTTAGAAATGCTGGGGCTTATTTTAGCAACTTTATTTGTAATATTAAAAATTATGTCACTTACTGATTATTAAATACCTATAAAAGTAATAATCTAATTTGCATTATTTGACAGAATTATTTTCTCCAATAATAAACTCATCAGTCTCTTAAGGATCAGAAGCAATAAGAAAATAAAATCAGCATATCCACTACTCTTACACTAAAAATAGTCCCACTATTTAGAAGCAACAATTTAAACACCAATGGTAATTCCATTGGAAATTATGATATTTTCAACAACTACAATTTTGGTAAAAGCCATTAACAGTTTAACATCAAGCCAGCAGACACTTTTTCCTGGTATATTGTGCATAAATAGTATTCCCATCTGTTTCAATGTTCTGGCTTTTTCATGGGCTTAAACCTGTCAAATTATTCCACTTGATTTCAGAGAATTCTCATATGGCAATCTATTTTATTTACTTTATCTTCAATAAAATGGTTGAGTGAGCATTAGCAACTATGAGACACAAGTTTCAATCAGTCCTCTGGCAAAGGCGTCAATCTACATTAGACCTCCTCTGCTGTGAGCTGCAGCCAGAAAGCTGCAGTTAGACAGGGCAACACTGAATGAGTGAGTGAAACCTAATAAAGCAGCAGTGAAGAGAGAGAAAATTCCCCCTAGACACTACCATACACTGCTTATATAATGTGTGTGCCTAGTTCAACACACCAGTAGCTCCTTAATAAAGCTGACAGCTAAAAAGGAGCTTTAGACTCCAACTTCATTTTACATGACAACTACAGTAATGGTCCTCTGTTCTCAAGCAGGCCACATCTAGAAACCTAAATTCAGTTCAGTTAAAAATTAAGAGTTCTCACTTTTCTCATTCATGTCACATCTTGTCCTCATTTCATACAATTATTTGAAAAAACATCAGATTTCAACTATTTTTTCCTTTAAAATTTCTGTCCTAGAAACCACAAAATAATCAGTGTATTTAAACAATAACTCATTTCTGAAGACAGTATCATTAAGGTCTGATTCCAACAAATGTGGGGGCATCACTCCTACATGCCATTAAAATACATCCCAAAGAACAAACTTTGTATTAAGTGATCCAAGTTCATATTTGATATGGGCTCTAAAAAGCAGATTATTGTAATAGTGCTCTCCACAGCAAATCAGACCATTGAGATTGTACTTAATGTTTAACTGGAAAGAAAAGCTGTCCAGTTTAAATCTATCATTTGATATTACATATAATCATAGCAAAAATGTACTGCATCATAGTTCCAGGCCACAAATTTACTTCTATCAATGTACACTACTTTTTGACAAAAGCTGCCTTCAAATTCCCTCCAAATCAGCAATTTACAGCTAAGCAATCACCCTGGAAAGATGATTCAAAATTCTACAATAAGTAGCGTCTCTGTTCTAATATAATTTCATTAAAATTTAAAGTCCTGTTTATGTTTCAGGTTCTTCCTGGTAGAAACTATATTGAAAACAAAGTTAATCAATACTTATCTAATTACTTCTTGAAAACGATATAACATCTTCTTCTTTCCAGGTTATGCTGTATCCTCCTCCCATTCACCTACGGCAGTATCAAGACTTATTTGCCTTCTGACCAGACACGTGGAAGGGCTAGACTTCTTTGTGGGCAAAGTTAATGTCAATCCATTACCATCATGTTTCACATGTTGGTCGTCAACATGGTCACCAGCAATGAGACCTTATGCAACTCTTGAGAGAATTTCAGTTCAGCTGCAAGATAACTATATGAGATACTCTTCTGTACTAATCTAACAATATGATGCTTGCCCTATGCAAAATAAGCATATATATATATATGTATATACTGAACATTCCATAGTATACAAAATGTACAACACATGCATGAGTCATGATGTTTAAAGTTCTGTAGTATCAGAAAGAAACAGGAATGAGCACAATCTTCTCCAAAGTGTGAACACAGAAGACTTACATCGATTTAATAATAATTAATATCAGGATTTATTTAGTTTTTTTTTCCAAAGCCTAATTAACTCAGAAAACACAGATGTACTTGTACTACTAAAGTCCCCCAAATTGTCCATTTAAATCAGCAGTAAAAAACTAGAACATTTTTCTCTGTTTTTGCTTTTTTCCAATATGATTTTTGTCTTGGTTTCAGTTTTTCCAACTCTAATTCAGATTTCTAAATCTTATTCCTAAACAGTTAAGTGCTCCATTGAGAGGAGAAAAAGCAGACAGAATCTTTATCTCTGATAATTAAAAATGTACTCGTAAATGCAATTTTATTTTATACATATCTATCACTACATTTATGTCCAAATCTCAGGTTTCAATCAGTGCAAAGACACCATATCCTGCCCTAAAAAACTATTAATTCTAAGTGACATACTGAAGAACTAGAATTCAGAATTTACTACTGTTTCCTCACAGACTACAAAAACATTCCCTCTCCACTTTCACATACTGCAAGAAATAGAAGGCAATGCTAAAAAGGCCAAAAAGATTTTGGCTTTCTTTACAGAAAGCATTTTTATAGATTGTATTTAACTTGAAGTTATAGAAGAAAATAATAGAGTAAACAGAATGGCAGTTACTTTCCTTCATATGCTTTAAGTTTCAGACATATTGGAATTCAATAAAATTATACTGCCAAACTATTATAGATGTATAAGTCATTATTACTGCATTTCTGGCATTATTTGGTACAGAACATAATAAACTTTCAGAAAAAATATCCTTTAAAAAATAAAACTCTCTTGCTGGCTCAACAGATTTCAATTACTACACAGTTTCTATCAAATCAAACAAAATACTGACACTGTCTACGAAGAAACTATCTAACATGACTTTGTACATTTTACACCATTCAGATGTTTACAAGTGTGTGACAGAAATCCAGACATATTCCCATCGCTATATAGACAGCAAAAAATCCAACCTTTTTTACTGTTTTCTCCATTGGGTAATGAAAGGAAAAACCACTGTTTTGCAAATATATTACTACATACTAACATACAGTCATAGAAAAATTTACATATGATGCCAATAATATCTAGTTTCCCTGTAAAGTGCTGTATATCCTTTGATTAACACTACTACAGCTAACATTTCTTCTACTTTACCCTTCTGGCCAGTGCCATAAGTCCTTAGAAAAAGGTGAAGTTAAATCAGAATAAAGGAATTTTCCTTTCTTATTACCCAGTGAGTAAAGACAGTCACAGTGAAACATATACCAGGATAGTCTTGTTTTGCACTACTTTGAATTAGGTTAAAAAGGTCTGTGCTTCCTCCCAGAGGGTGAAACTTCAAAAAACTTGTTATAAACATAATTTCAGAACTAATTAATGTCATCATCATTAACTCCTCTGAAAGTACTTCATCTGTTTTGCCCTTCTGAGGCATCAATACATTAAGATGGATATATCAATATTACGGAGCATATCATAATGCCTTAGCAGTCACTGCACATGGCACATAGGGAAACTACATATTTACTTCAGAAACAGTGGTGTACATAGAAGCAGTTGGGCCCCTATTATGATGAGTAAGTTTTTTGTACCCTGCGGAAATCTGCATCTATAAAATTTAGTAATTTTATAAATTACTAAAGGTCTCGTTGAGCATATTTTGCAATTTATATGGTAAAACATTGCCTAAAATTTTGAATTTGGAAAATGCTGGGAATATTCTCAAAAAATTTTCTGCTCCCATCAAAAAAGTAAAATGTGAACGACCACAACACTCAATACATAGATTAATTCTTTGTTGGAATAGCAAGTATGAAAAATCTGAAATAAATGTGACTGGCTTGCTAAACTTTCATCTTACACAAATTCCTTCAGAATCTCCTTTTGCAGACCTCTCTAAGTTAAAAAAACCTGATAGCCAGTTGTACATGATTCACTGAAGATAGCTGAGAAGGTCTGGAGCAAAGCAAGGTAGTGAATGCAGGCATGCCAAGTCCACAGGTGATACTATATCCACTAATGGTATGGCTTCACAGGCAGATTCAGCCTGTTCACACACTAAGTAGTTGAAACAAGATTTAAACTTATGGTCCTTGACATCCTGGAATATTCCCGGTTACCAAAGGAATAAAGATCATCCCAGTTTCAAGAAACTAGGAATATCCAAACCCAGGGATTCTTTACTATTTAATCTTGCCTTTTAAAATTTAAATTTATTACAAGAAATACAGACTAAAACCACTTTTTAAACAAATAAGCCTAATTTTTATACTCCTAATGCAGCTAACATAACAAAACTATACAGTGAAACTTAACTCCAGAGTTCCAGAGACCGTGGTCAGAGAACCATGTTTTTATTCATTTTTGTGGCAGGATCTGAAAAACCATGTATGGAAAGCCTAAATGACTTAAATATTCTCCACTATCTAGTCATAACAGAAGCAGTCATACATCTCAGTGAATCCGGGGAAGCAGAGACCAGCTAGTTGAATATGAATTGGTAAGCAAGAACAGCAATTCCAGAAGAAAAGCATGTTGGGAAAAAAAAAACCAAACAAAAAACACAACCGAACAAACTGTAAGATTTGTAATGTTTGACCTGTACTCACCTGCTTCTTCTAAGACTCAAAAAGACCTTTTAACTTCAACCTTGAACTGAAGTGATGTCCAAAATCAATTCCAGTACTACCGTCCTGACAAAACAGAGAGAAATGTTTACAGCTATTTAGACATCATTTAATGAAAACAACACAGAATCCAGCATTATCACTCCCTCTAATTAGTGCCAAATGTGCATAAGCTGATTCGCAAGTATTCTGAAACAAAAAGGAAGGAGTTGTAATATTCAGTGTTTTGATTTTGACATAAAGCTAGTTGAAAGACCGAGCAAGTTGGAAGAGAAAGATCCTCTTAACAAATAGTCAGCATAAATGTAGTCCACAAAGAAATATAATTGTTCACCAAGTTTCTGTTTTGCAGTAGAGTGACAGTTAAGGCATCACTCAAATTCTAGTCTTGTTATTTTATTCTATTTTTATTATTATGGTACCCAAGGGCAAAAAAAAAGGAGGGCTTCCCTGAAGTAGTTTGTTCCAGACAGGGAACTGCACACAATACCACTAAGGGTCATCTGAAGGAAGAAACAGAAGCTGGGAGACAGCATGCCAATGAAATTTAAATGTATACGCATTTTAGGAAGGACAAAAGGACGAGCAAAAAGAAAAAAAATAGCTTTGAAGCTGAGACTGGAAGACTGCAATGAAGAGAGAAGGTTGGACAAGGCAGAAGAAATAAAGAACATGCAGGTCCATAGAATATTTAGATTACATCTATGCCTGAGCACATCTCTCTTTCCTGAAATCAACTGGCAGAGATAAACCTACATCTATGCTAGTATATTCACATATGCTCCGAAACAGAGGGGCTGTATACAAATTGTCTAATGGAGATGGTCAAATAAATGTTTGGGAATTTTCTGGAACAATTTTAGTTTGCAAAAACCTAAACCATGGCAGAGACCTGGAAATATTTCCAAGCATTGTTTAATTTACTAATTTAGACACAGACTTAATGCCTGAAACCCTGAAATGCTACCTCTGAAGTGGATCCTAGCAGCCTCTCGATGGTGCCTCTTGGCAATTCTCTCTTGCTGACAAGGTCAGACAGAAGCACACTGAAGAGTAAAATGAATGTAGAATTTTATAAAGAAAAGACTGCTTTCCCACAGTTTAAGAAAAAAAATCTGTGTTCCAACTGGCATTATTAATACACACTTTGTTACAAGATGTTTGGCCATTTAAAAGAGCTGCAGTTCTAACTTCTTCCTTTGTTTGTAGAGTGTAACAAAACCTGCTGGGAAGGTCGAAGTTCCTAGAAAACTGAAAGCTACCTGGCAGCCTCTGTAGTAGAGCAAGTGAAGACAGAAGAGCAAAGAATGACAGGCTGGAGGAATAAACACTACATGAAACCCCTGCACAGTAGGACAGCATTGGGAAATGAGAAGGAAATCTTATGAGCCCTTAATACAAAGCAAAAAAGAGAAGAAAATGTTAAAAACAGGTAAGGTTCCTAAGGCAAATATGAGCAGGTGAAGGTGGGTGGCAATTCTTAAAAGTTGTTGGAAAGTAAAATACGTGTCAATGAAACTTTGCTTGATGGTCATGTGGTCACCCTGGATCCACAATGGAAATGTCCAACCAATTGAGAGAGAAGCATTCACCTTACTGTCCTATTTCCCATTAAAAGATTGCAACTTTGAAGCTTCTTGTGCACCTGAATTCTAGAAATACACACTACAGTTATTTCTTCAACAATACCTGTTATGTTAATATGTAAGCCTCAAACATGAATATTCTGCATTTCTCTTTTTTTCTATATTTCATTATGCCAAAATACTTTCAAATCATCAGGTTTTTTAGCTTGGATTATATTAAACATAACATTTTGCCTTCACCTCAGAAATAAAGCCAAGACAATCATAGTTATTATACATGAAATCTTACATCAAAACATGACCTATTTTGTTGAGATACGGCCTTCTTAGAAAAAATTTTTCATTATAACATTTTTTGTAATTATTCCTAATATGAAAACAACCATAATCATTAGTCTTGATGATTAAAATTTTATCTTTGGTCTATTTTTGGATTTCTATGCTTTTTCAGAAGTCAGTAAGAAATATTCAAAGTGGTGAGAATAGCACAAAGTAGATGTGACAGATATGTCACAGACAGGTGGCAGGTCTTACCTATCAACTTTCTTTTTACCAGTGGAAATTTTCACCTTTAGAAACTTATATTTTGACCTATGTTTCATTTATGCTACATTCCAGTGTGTTGTACCTGACTAAGGCAGCTGACTCTTAAAAAAATCATATTTTTCTGTTACAAACTTAGATTTTTTTTTTATTATTATTATTATTTTTATTTGCATCCTAAAACATGGACCTGAATCATTGAAGTTATTCCAGTGTAACAATAAAATTTCTCTACCTTTCCTCCACCTGAGCCAGCACATTCCATCCCTTGGACCCCAGCAGGTAGATCTTTAATGTCATCCCATTCTGACAGTGCTTACAGAGATATGTTTTCCATTCTTCGATAACTAACAATTCCACCTGAATTCCATCTGAACCTTAAAAAGGACCAATCAAATTCAGAGAACTTGTTAACCAAAGCCTTAAAAGCATCCTGACAGAATGTTACTTGTCATGGTTGTTTCAGAAATCACTAGATTATTTAATTCAAAATGAAAGCCAAATTCATTCCTGGATGAAGACTTTCCTTTAAAACTTGACTTAAACAAACACAATGCCCCTGTTGCTACAAGCCATTTCCTTTAACTCATTCCTTTACTTGCTGCAATCATCTCTTAGCTTATTTTATGTTAGATCACAAATCATTAGGATAAGTTTACCTGTTTAAAGTATAAGTTTACATTTAAACCCTGTTTAAATGTTATAAGTTTACATTTAAACCCTGCCTCTACAACAACATTATGATTTGAGACTACATGCTTTTATTCATTATCCTGCCTTATTGGTGACCTTTGATATTTTTAAAAATGTAAGTAACCCCACCAAATTGCACTACAGCACTTGTGCAGTTCTACTATTTGAACAGATCAAGTTGTTATGATATGCCTCTATTCCATCTAAGACCTACTTGTTCACTTATCTTCTATAGTACAAATGGTTCAAACTGCATTACTGCTTTAAGCGGGTATTTGTATAAAATATTCCAATGAAGCACTACTCACCAAGCACTCAGGAAAATTTTAGAACATGGTTGAGGGTTATCTCTATAAGTTATTATTAGATATACTTGTTTTGAATCAGATAGATTGAGACAAAGACACAACTGGTTTCAGTAAAGCAAGAATTACTTGCTAGAGGGACTATTATTTTAAAGATATAAACATTCACTGATATCAGTAGCTTCCATCTTTCTATCATATAGCACTAACACAATTGAAAACAAAAGTCTTAATTCATAACAAGACTTCTGAGCAAGTTAAATTGCACTACATCAATAGCACATGCTAAATTTTATTTGAAAATAAATCTTTTACACAAAACCTATAATGTATATCTCCTAAAAGAATGAAAAAAATGTGTAAAGTTACTTAATAATCAGACTATGTATTCTTAATTATACTTAAACTACTTCAAGACATTTAATTTACACTACAAAAAATATGCATTTTTAAAGAATATTATGGAATTACAGAAATTCAAATAGGTAAAAAAGACTTTTCTTCCTGATTTCGAGTACTGTTAGACAATTTCTGTGACAGAAAGATACTCAGAAGCCCACACCAGATGAGCACTACTGAATGCCATTATAACTAACAAGAACATGCAAAATGAATTAGTAGTTATAATCAGTACAAAGATAAATGAGCCTTTGAAAAGACCTTCATACTAATGTGATCGCATTAGCCAATTTTTACATACTACTCTACATTACTACTTAGACAAATGAACGCTGGATTAGATTATTATTTTGTCCAAACAGAAGTTCTGTGGTGGTGGGAGAAGCAAATATTTTTTCGCCCAGAACAGAGAAAATTATAAACTCCTGAATGCTTCTTAAGCTGTCAACTTTCCCCAACTACACATTTCCCAAATTTTTCAACAAATGCTATGTACTTATAAAAGTTATAATTATATTATATACCACAAAAATTATTCTTGAATTTTTACAACATGGAATTCGCTAAGCAAAACACCTATACTCCAATAATCCAAACAACATGTAACTGTGCAAACAAATAAGCCAAGGATAATAATAAAATTTACAAAAAATAATTAAGAATTTACTATGAGATGCCTTGGAAATTGCCCAGTGACAGAAGAACTATCAGCATGGACTAAATACATCATCTGCTTCCAGTATGTTCCATTCACTGTGTAACTGATGCACAGGTTACATATAACTCCTCTTGGGGGAGGGGGGCTGGGTGGGATGTTGTTCCATTTAGGTCTTACTTATCCTAAAGAGTAATAGGGCACTGATTACGTGTACTTATCAAAGCACACTGGAGAAAATGGAGACAGTACGAATGAATGGGAAGCCTGGAGCAATGGAAAAATCATCCCTCCTCACTCTTTTCTTCCAAAACCTCCACAGCAGCACTGTCTGAATGGTTGGGTATACAGACCAAACCACCCTTGAGGCAGGTCTAACTTGCCCTTACATGATAGATAACCTGTGCTGACACTAATCTTATAAGTATGCACGATATCAATATCATATTCATGGAGATTCCTGAACAACTTATCCAATGTGCACAGATACCGTGCCTTACTTTCTCTTCAGGCATGTCTGTCTTTTGAAAACATATATTTTATTGTAAGACAGTTCAGAGGAAAACCACTTTCCATTTGTTATATTTTCTTATTATAATAAACTGCAACAGCCTACAGTAATTGGGGGAGAAGAATATAAACAAATATGAGAGCAATAACTATTCCTAAATACTTCCTTCTACAATACCACAAACAAAATGACTCTGCAGTCTTCTGAAATATTTCCAGAATTACAACTTGTTTCTCCCTTTCGTGATGTGATTAGAAGGGATTCAGGAACACTATCAGATGAGAATGCAGAACGACTTTAAAAAGTATTATCTCATAAGAGCACATATATGGTGATCATCCTGGGTTGTGTAATATATCTAGTTAGTTCCTGTAAGGAGTCAAAAAGCACGTAACCCTTCTGCCATGATACATGCACCATATCACAGACTCTTCCACTCACACTGAGTGGTTGACTATTACAAACTGCATAAAGCATCTGAATTTAGACTGGGTCACTTAGGACATCAGACAAACGCATCTTCAAAACTTCCAAAAAAGGGCATTCCACAACCTGGTTTCTCTAGGCAACTATTTCTGTTGCATAATTGCCCTTCTGCTGAAAATCTTTTCCCTTGTATTGAACTTCAAACGTAAGAGTTCCATGCATTCCAATTGTTCCTTCACATAAAGAGAAACCCTCTCACCCCTTCTCTGCCTGTCTTGTAGAACTTGCATCCATCCATCACTAAATCCCATCATTCAAGTTGTTCTGCCAGTTGGCAGTTTATTTCAATTCCATAATTCTGCATCTGCATGTGGAACTCTAGCTCCTCCTATTTCTCTCCCACCCACAGGAATCACATCTAAGAAAATATGTTGAAAAAACACAACTTCCAGGAAAAAAGAAACACTGAACAGTGTGAGGTCCGCATCCACAAACAGTGCAGAAGCTGTCTAATTAATCAAAATACATAAAAAACCCCCACAAACTGACAGAAACCATAACACACACACACACACAAGAAGAGGTTCCAAAATAACCCATCTGGGCAATTGCAATCTCCTGACGAAAATGATACCATGAAAATAAAGACAGGCTACTGTCCCACCAATTACTGTCATATGCATTATGTAACTCTTCGCAGCATCTCCAAAGTAGGTGTTTCCCACTCTGGCTGAACATCAGGTATCTCGCTCATCAATATGGGGCTTCCTTTGGGCTTCCATCCTCAGTTTGGCCACCACAAGAACAGCTTACTCTGCTTATAAGGTTGGTTCACCACCATGACCACCATGGTTAACTAAATGTCTGTAAGATGACTGGATCCTTGCAGAGGTCCCTACCCTAGAAACAGATTTTGGTGTGACTTCATTTATTGTGTCACTTGTAAAGAAGAAGAGAGTTATGGCCTTGATTTCTTCTCAGAGACTCTGCCCAGTGACCTGAGTAAGAGGTCTCTCTAAAGGACGCTGATGACACATTTCCATCATTTGCTTCTTGGTTCCCTGTGGAGGGAAAATTCTTACACACAAGCCAGTCCTCCCTACAGACACAGCAAGTCTCCAGCTGTGCTGTACTTTCATATGAACCACTTCAGGTTATTGGGCAAGCTCAAGGATTTTTTTTTTTCTTTTCTTTTTTTCCCACAGAGACTCACTGCTTAGAGAATGACTACTCTTGGTTATCAGATCCATCTGGCAGTTAACAGTCCATTCATGTCAAACAACCCAGAGACTCCCCTTCAGCAATGGCCAAGGAAGATGACATCAAGAAAGACACATAACCCATGTTCTGAAGCAATACCTAAATACAACTAAGAAACAGAGCACCTTAATAACATTGAAAAATGTCCCTATAAGTATGGCAGATAAAAATTAGGGCCATTAGATATTTCTGCCTGTCTTGTACAAGCACATGTCACATCGGGGTATGACTCACAGTAAATTTCTAGCCACAGTCAATAACTGCTTTCATGTAGATTGGAATCTATGCCCTTGAAGGGGCAACAAAAGCCAAAAAAACTCTACCACCATTTCAAAGAGGGTCACTGAATAAAAATGAGTAAGCTTGTTACAAGGAAGAAAAAAGGGTTGGCTACAAAAGTCACATCTTTACAGATGGCACAGAAACTGATTAAAGACACCTTTTGCAAGCTCAGAAGAAATGCATACAACCTACCAAAAAAGACCAAGAAAATCCAGAGAAGGGAGCTGTCATGAACAAATGAGATGAAGGAGGCTAATAGAAAGAAAAAGGTATCCATCTAAAAGCTTCAAGTTGTGTCCAAGGAAAACAGGAAAACAGAAAGAATTGTAATCTTTGGGAGCCTTAAACATAAAACACAGTCCTGAGTCAGAGAGATGCAGGGACCAGCAGCTCCCTATGGGCTGGGAGCCCCACGTCATAGGGACTGTCCGTGGACAGAGCAGGACCTGGCTGCACTTGGCCAGGGAGCATGGCAGTCCAAGGGGGAGCTGGGGGCAGCCCCAGCCCACAGTATCAGGAACCTCAGTGGGGACAGGCAAAGGCTGGGGTCAGAATCAGGCTTAGTGAGGAACCTCCCACACACAGCCACTTAGGGGCTTCTACCCATGGCTGGCAGAGAGCAGGGGCCACTAAAACACTGGGGTTTCATCCACAGCAGAGAAGACTGGGGAAGTTACTAGGCCAGACATCCCCCTTAGAGAGACACATGAGAGGATCTGTCTTAAGTTGAAGTGCTATTACAGAACATGAAAACAAAAAGACAAACTAAGCTCTAACAGATTACTTCACTGCAGTGTATCCCTTCAACAACTCTAAAGGAATATGAGTATGAAATAGTTGAAATTACAATAGACAAATGCCTGCTTAAAATTGTCTTAATATAGGAAGATGGCAAATATTAAATCAATCCTAAAAAATCTACACAAGGTCCAGAAAACTACAGATCAATACACATGGAGTTCACACTAGGCAACTTGCTAGAGGCTACAATAAAGAATATGTGTATGTCGATACATATGATATGTTGGGAAGGAGTCAACATTCCAGGATGAAAAGGAAAGCCATGTCTTTGACGATCTCAGGTTTTATTGAGAATTCACTGAGAATGTGGAAAAACAAGATCCACTTCTAAGTCATTTATTTCCAAAAATCATTTTATAAGCTTCTCTTACTCAAAGTCCCTAAAAGAAACTAAATGCCATGGGAGAAAAACAAAAAGGTCTTTGCACTGCTGAAAAAAATTAAAAGAGAAGATATTAAGAATAAGAATAAATCACAGTTTGCAGTATTTCTCAGAAGAATATAGAATCATTATTAACGTTGGAAAAGACTTCCAAGATCATCAAGTCCACCTTTTGAACAAACACCACCATGTCAACTAAACCATAGCATTAAGTGCCACATCCAGCACAAGGAAAAACATAAAATTCCAGTAAAGTGAACGCAAAAGATCAAGTAAGCTGATATTTAACACCCTAAGATGATATGTCACACCACAACAGATGCACTTCAGATGTTACTCTGCAGTAGCTTTTCCACCTGCCCCTTTCCCAGAGTCTTGTGAATAGATTAACAGGATAAACACAAGCAGCTGAAGAGCTGTGTAATGAAAGTAGAAGAGAGGAAAAAATAAGGAAAGATATATAATAGAGAAGACAAAGAAATCAATGGGAATAATGAAAGAATAAACAGTGAAATTGCAAAAATGCGGGTAAAGACAAGCACCAATATGTTGGTGTCAAAGGTAGAGTAAAAGAGATTACAGTCATGGCCTACTGATGTCATGAAGCATTTATTTAAATATGATCCTGCTGCCCTGAACTGTAATGTAAAAAGGACCATTTTGAAAACTGCCTGCCAGCAGTCTCAAAATGGCCTTGTGTTGTATACCGCCCGTGGGAAATTTAAACTGTCCTTGATTTAAAGCAATTGAAACTTTTCAATGAAATACAAAAATTTAATTTCATGTGATGTTACCATTAAACACTATAAGAAGTCCTTTCTGAAATGTGACTATATGGATGAGATTTCCAGGGTAGCCCAGGACTGATGTAACTAGGCTACCCTTCAACAGCGAAATTCCCACTGATTTCAGTAGAACAGATTTAAAGCCAGAACTAAGCACTTTCGATATTCCTTTATTTATGGACTCCACATCTGGAATTCATGCAATGCTGTTATATCTATGATTCCATCTTGACTGCACACTTTTCTGTAGATAGAAGGAGAAATAAATATAAAACTGGGATCCTTTCAGCTTCTCTGAGTCAACATTCTGACTCTACTTGATTTGAGTCTAGTGATTGTAATAAAACTCTGCCCAAGACTAACAACCAATATCTGGCCCTTGAGTTCATTTATTCAAAGCTTTTTGTAGGAGTCATTCTAAAGATTCAAGACACCCATTAAAAGCAGAATAATTTATTACGTTGCAAAGAATAAAAAATATCCTTCCTCTCGGTAACTCTGCAAACATGCCAGACTCTATTGAGTTGCCCACAGAATGTCCAAGGTAATCCCATCTGGCCTCCACCTGTCACTTCAGAAGAGTGCAAGTCTCCTCTGTCATAACTGACAGCACTCTCAGGTTATCTCAGACTTGCAGGACACAGAATTAAGCCCACCCTGTCAAGTATAAAAGTACTGGACTACCTTCAGCAGACTTTACATTATTTTTACTAGGCTTCAGTAGTGGGCAGTTATAGCAACATGTAAATCTGTTCAGGTAGATTCTTACATTTGGAAGCTCTTCTAATGTTTAACCAAAGAATTCCATACTTACCCTTGTTCTTTTTGCATCTCATCCACTTATTTTTATCATGAATTTATAAACCACTTTCCTGATGCCAAACTCTCAATTTATTAAAACTTTAGCCAAACTAATTAATATAAAATACATGCTAATACATCTACATTAATAGCAAGGTAAATATATGAATTTTGCTGATAATTCTAACCTTATTTTCTCATGGGCCAGATAGGCATTGAAACAGAGTCCACTGACATATAGAAAAAAAAATATGTGCAATATATTTTTATCTCTCTCATTACTGAAGTCAATAAACTCTGATCAAAATTCCTATGGCAAATTTTTCGTTTTCTCTTTCAACCATTGAAACCCAAAATAGGGGGATTTTGGTTGGTATTAAGTGTAATTTCAACACAAGTTTAAGTTTGGTGTTCCTAGTTCCTAGTGTTCCAAATGTTCATTTAACAACCATGTTATCCATTTCAAAATTTTCATAGAAGTCAGGTATAAAAATATTTTGAATGCTTTCACTTAAAAAAAATTTATCCAAGTGGAAAATGTATTTTCTACTCTTTTTGTATTTTTCCTTTCCTTTTGTGACACCCTACTTTATCATCACTGCTTTGATGGAATGGAAATACCCAACAGCTGCAGACAACATAAAAACCTCAGATGGCCAGTACACGTAATGAACTATTCATTGCCAGATGAGTAACAGATTAGTAACTTTAGCATGTATCACACTTATTAAAGTGTTTTTCTATTAACTTGTATATGCACTCAAATTTTAGAAACCCTAAAACAAGTCCCAAAATGGTTGCACATAGGAATTTCTGAAATAAGTTGTGCTGTTAAATTGACTCATGATATTTTTCCCTTTTTGACTACCACTACAGTTCTGCAATTAGAAAAGCAATCAAATAATATACAGACAGAAGTAAGCAATTGCTGTTATGCCATTCATGATAGAAATATTTTGCTGTGTACATTGAAATATCCACCATCATCAGATGTATTCTGGAACTGTGTGTAGTCTCTCTGAACAAGAGGCAATGTAAAGATATATGAAGAAGATGTAACAAAACAACTTACTGCACATCAGAAGATATAATGCAGTTGCTGTAGCACAAAGAGAAGCAACTAATCTAGTGTAATTAGAATTTCTGAAGATATGTTTTCCACCAGAGAGAATCTACAAGTGCCTTCTGGGCAGATCATAACTATAAACAGGAATTCAGGATAAGTCTTCAATGAAACCTTTGCCTCCAGGACACACAGATGGGATGCAGGGAGCAGCAGAAATCCACCATCATCAGACAGGGCAGGATGGGTCTCCTGTAAGTAACTGATATGTCATAATATGAAAGAGCTAACTATAAAAATTGTCATCATGGCTAACTGAATTTGAGGACACCAGCAAACCATCTTCATGAAATAAGTCAAGATCTGATGGTATGATGAATCCTACTGAAAGCAAAGCTTTGCTTTTCTTTTTAAATATCTTTATAAACTTCAATCACAGAGAATGGAGAAAGTTCATCTCACCATTTGAAACACATTGAGTCAAATGGCTGCTGCATCCCATCAGAGATCACCCTTTTTCACCTTGAGAACACACAGCTTTACTGCAACATCTTCTGGAACGCCAACAGCTTTTGCTGTTTCACATGGGATATTTGTTTTGTGGAGTCCTGTAGCATTAACTGTGTCATTACAGCAAATCTTCCCCACTGCAGATTGAAGAGTAGCAGTAAGAGCTATGATTCTATGAAAGGCAAATGTGTGTAAGGAACCAGGACTACTATTGTCATTACAGGATTAGCAACATAAGACTACAAACACCTCACTGAACTCTGCCTAGTAGTATATCAGTAAAGCTGCTGGGTAGATAGACTTACAGCACATTTCCCATTCCACCTATGGTAAGAAGAAGGAATGAGAAAAGAATGATGAATATAAACCTCTTGTAAGATACAAGATGTAGTTGTCCTGCTGCCTTGAGAAGTGAAAGAGTTGTGCAGAGAGTGATCACTGCTCCAAAAAAGAAAGGTAACACACTGGACCTAGTCCTTAGTTTCCTCTTTCTGATTTTAAAAACTACATCCTTAAAAAATCCACGTTCTGAGATAAGCACTAGAAAGCTGAGCATAGATATATTCTATGGTTTTTATGTATTTCCAGCTCTTTTACAGCCCAATTAATTCTTTTGGAAAGGTAGGGAAGGCAAGGTTCTTGCTTTGCTTTGCTTCTTGCTGGACAACTTTAGTGTGGTATTCCTTATGACGCCCAGAGGTGTGCACCAAAGTGAATCACAGATTCTGTACATTGCCTAAGTTCCAAAAGAACAAATTTCTCATCAAGAATAAAGACCTTAAATTTGGAGGTACTCCGAGTGTTTTTTCCAGCCTTTTAATGAGGTAAATCAAACTCCCAGGAATCACAAGGAAATATGAAAAGATCTCTGCTGCAGATACCTTTTGTATCATTACATTGTACCAGAGTTGTCTTACTTAGCAAGATAGACCTGAAAGATTTCCCATTTAAAACTAAAGATTCACTTTTCCTATACGCTATACAAACAGCAGAAATACAATTTCCCAGAGGTAGAGGCTAAAGGAAACAAAAACAGAAGAAAGACAGAGGCAGTGATTAAACATGGTATTAGCTGGCAATCAAAATGCAGCTACATTATTATTTCTTACTAACAGTTAATTTCCTTATATGTTTGGTTTAGTCTTGAAAGAAAAAGAATGCATTTAATTGAAATGCTCAGTAGCTTTTTCAATATCCCTTTTTTATAAATCAAAAGCATTTTATATATATGGATATATTTGGTATTTTCCTTTCCAATTTTTCTTGTTACTACTGCAACAGTAGTGAAAGCATTCAGGACTTACTTTCAGCTTTTTCCTGTTTCAGTTCTCTAATAATCGGACTTCTAATAATTCTTTCCTATTCAATTACTGTTAAAATATTCATACATTTCATTTAAAGACATGTTACTGTTGCTTTCCATAACTGTTTTTAAAAGAACTTATATTCAGAAATATGGAAAATAATACCTAAAGCCTGTCAAACAGATCAAGAGTATTTCTGTTAAAATGCAAACATTCTGTAATTTTAACATTTTCCCCCATATTCTATGGTTTTGAACATTATGTTTAAAATATTTCATTTATACAACACTTTTACACTACACTGTCACAAAATTACAATATAAGCTATTGCAAGAACTGCTCACCAGCATAACCACAAACACAAGTCAGGAGTGACAAATGCTGCATTCATTCATGAACAAACAGTATCTGCTACTACACTTGTGGGTTTTTTTCTCTTATTTTAGTGACGATAAAATTTATATATATATATATATTATACCTGAATATAGGAGATACCACCAAGCTCTCCAGTTTTGCATATTTTCATGGTTGAAGAATAAACTCCAGAAAATATTAACCACCCACAGAGATCACCTTGACATGCTTTTGCTGCAGAAAATAGAACATTATACAAACTACTGAAGCCTGAAGCATACTCAAAACATCACATCCTATTTGTAAAATGCACATAAAGAATAATGGGATCAGTAAGAACATTTAAAAAGTAATGTGTTTTATTCAGTTTTAACTCCATAGAAAAGAGGCTTCTTAAAAAGCAGGCATACTTACTTTGTAACATGAGCAGATTAAGCTGAACATATCTGTTGGATAAATTCTGCTTACTTTTGCCCATACAATCTCAAAGACATTAAAAAGTAACATTAAGCCATACCCACAAAAAATATGTACACCTGATATGAATAACCAGAGCACAAGCTACTGGACCACCAATGCCCATATATGAAAGAGTGACAATCACATCAGAATTTCCCAAATGCATATTTTAAAGGAATCTAGTATACAATTTAACATACCATGAAAGACAATAACATTTATTAATCTAAAAATTACAGTGTACTTCCAACTATGACTGTTCTTGATTTTAGAGAAAGCAGTGTCAAGGTTCAGGATGTATTTTTCCCTCATAGGTTCATGCAAACTGCCACAGGACTTCTGGTCATAAAGAAAGGGTTATGCATATTAAATCCAGTTATGATTTTAAATAAGATTTTTAAAAGGAACTGCAAAGAAAAATATGGTATTACAGCTGTGATAGTAAAAATTGACCTTAATGACTCAAGAGATCCCTTCCAGTCCTAAATTCTGAGGCAAATACACAAATTCATGTTGAATATTAGCATGAATACAGAGAGATAGTGCAATGCAATTACAACGAGGACAAGTAATATAACATTGTCTCACAACAAGTTTCATACACAAAGATCCTTTATTTGTCATTAATTGTGCTCCATTCCATATAGAGAAGGGACAATATGCGTTAGCATAGTATATTGAATGTTCTACTAAACCTATTGAATCTCTTAATTGCTCTGAGTCCTCAATAAAGAGAGCAACACAAAATAAGAAATTACATCAGTGAAAAAAGATGCTACAAATAGGAATGTTCCTCTTAAAGGAAATATTAATGCACAAGAAGGAAAACATTACCTTTTTTCCTAGCAGGAAATAAAATTGCAGCACATCCCACTAATTCATGTAGTGTAATCATTGGCAAGACAGCAGTCTTTGTTATCTACTACAGAAAATATTAAGATACTCAAGAACTTCATGGTCTGCTTCAAGCAGGTGAACCTTCATTACACCAGCTTTTAGGCTCCCTTTTTATCTCTTCTTGTGGTCTGTTTTATTTCTGGGACTATCACTCTGCACAGGATGTAAAAGTCACTAGAGTTCCAAAGTTTGCCTAGGACTGATGGGAACAGGCTCTGTACTCCAATCACCATGCATGCCTATTTCCCTCCATTTTCTTCCTAACTATTATATTTCTCCCACAACAGCAAAAAAAAGAGTATGTTCTCAGTTTTGCAACTACTACCTCTAGTGGAAACAAGTAACAATATGACAGACTAAGGAGAGTGGGAAGAACGGCAGCGGTAGGACCAGAATATAAAGATCTTTCATAAATACCTCTGATTAAGTAAAATATACAGCTATGCCAAGTGCTGCTGCCCCACAAATCTCAGTATCCCTGAAGTCACTATACAGTGCTGCACATCAATTACCCAAACAAGAATATTCACTGAGCTACATAAAGCCATACGTGAACAACTGTGGTTACTGCAATATCTCTTCATATCCAAGGACTGCAAAAATTATTAGATCAATTTCAAATTATCAGAAAAAGCATCCCTCAAATGAACAGTATTTTCTAAACTCTTCTTGGACTATTGTTTGCCTTGTCCTTCATTTCTTCTCTCATGGATTAACTCTCATGGCTCTCAGGATCCTTTCAAAAACTGAACTCAACATATTTCTTAATTCCACAGGATTTCACAATAATCAGATGATTTTTTTTTAGTAAGTAATTTTGTCTGTCATTTTCAGTGAAAGCAAAAACTATCTTTCAGAATTACAAATGAAGCAAAATAAGGTAAAAATGTAAGAAATTTCAAAACACATTCTGCCAGTAATATATACTAGAGATAGTTTTCAGCGGGAGAAAAAGGAATCATTCAGACCAGATCCTTACAAATTCCAATTACGTTTGTGGTTTTTGGAATATATCTCATATATTCTGGCAAAGCTTCACTCACCATGTAGGTTTCTAAAGTTATGTACTGAGTGGAACAGGTGTATGCACTGTTTCATGAAGTAAAATTCTATGAGCAATTAGCTGCTGAAGTGTCATCAGTCAGATACTGAGAGCTCTTTCACGTGCATTGTCACTGCACTCAGCAAATCCTCAATGTAGTCATTAGGGAGGAAGAAAATTGAGACTTATCTCAACAGAAGAGGCACACAAAGCATTTAGAAAAAGCTGCACATAAAACGTGGTGCAACATGAGTTCAATTATCTCCTTATGCTATAGTATGAGCATGCAGGATATGAAAATAGAAGGGAAATAGTATAAATACTAAGATGCAGTCTGCACAATATAGAGAGCAGTTACATAAAGGGCATAATAAACCATATTGGAGTACTATGGAGAAAAAAAAAAAACAAAAAACAAAAAAAAAACCACTCAAACAAACAAAAACACAAAAAACACACCCCCCCCCAAAAAAAAAAGGTGTGACAGCAAGGCAGTTGAGGGCATCATGGCCTGGAAAGCAGTTCTGTTTGGAGAATTATGCTGGACCTTAGACCAACATCTGACTAGAAGTGGATCTAGTGGCTCTAGTAATCTTGTTTTGAATCTGTCACTCTAATCTTAAGGCATCTGCAACATATATAGAATCATTTCAGACCAGTTTATGTCCCCAAATGACATCAAACAACAGAAGCCTCAAAACAGTCAGAGAAGGGAAAGAAAAAGATGTTTCTAAACAGATTGAAGAGATTTAGCACAGAACGCTACAGATGTCTAAAGTGCTCCCTGAAGGACCCTGTCTCTCTCCAGGGACTATTAACAGATTATATGTATACCAGCCTGCTGGCATAGGCACCTAGAAAAAGGCTATGAGATACAGTATTTTTCCTTGTAAATAGACCCTTGGTAATGGAAACTACTGGAATTGTGTTTTCTTTTAAAAAGTTGAGAAGACAATAAAATGCTTCCTTCATATCTCTGCTAATATGAGACTGTTGAGCTTTACGCTTCTGTCCTATGTCCTCTTTATTAAAAAAACAAACCAAACCAAAAAACAAAAACAAAAAAAAAAAACCACCACCAACCAAAAAAAATATCTTCACCTAGCAATGTATTTATTGTATTTCCATCACAGAAAACTATTGGCTTATTATCTCTGATTGTTTGAGCTTCTGCTTTATTCTCTGCTAGGCCAACACAGCACATCATCAGCAATGCTGCTCATAGGTGTACCCAGAACATGATAATGCACAGTGAATTTTATTCTAGTAAAGGACTCTATCGATGTCACCTTAAGAGGACTTTCCAACAAGTGGCAAAGGCAGGGCAGAAGAAAGGCTGAAAGATTACAATCTACAGTGCCTTCATTTTTGCACAGTGTGCCCGCTGGTTGCTAACACCCTGCTTCCTAGTTTGAGTGCTGATTTTATTTACTAGTACAGGATGGAAACACTGTTGCAGCATTCAAGGATCTCCATTAATATATGTCTTCCCTGTCAAATACCTCATAAAAGCAGAAATATTAAAAATACAGCTCTTCCATGTACATCTGATAACTCAGTTACTTCAACTGATGTTCAGCATCAAACCAGCTACAACAAGTTTTGCGTTTGCATTACAAAACTTGTATCTGGTACAAAATGTATTTGGGTAACCAGTAATGCTTCATCAGCTTAGCTTAAAACAATATCTGACTGAAAATGCCTCCTGTAATATTTTGGTTTAAATATCCAGTCTTAATCTTTACCTATCTCCAACACATCACTTCAAAGTCAGTTTAATTAATCAGGACTTGGCATTAAACAGTAAACCCAAAACACATTAAACCATTAAAAATGCAGATGTCAGCTTTTCAAATAACATGTGGTAAAGAACCAAACAAAATATTTACAGCTTTACACAGCTCCTCAAAAATGTCTGCTTTCCCTAACATATCAATCACTTTTGATCACTCTGTCAGCATAACTTCATTGTGGCAAACTGCACTGGACATGTAGCTTTACATTAGAATGGAAATTTGTTTGATAGTCTTCCAAGAGTATGGAGATTTTTAAATCCATTTTAAATAGACAACATACAGGTGTACTTAGGTACTTTAGATTGGGATTTTCTTTACATCAAAGCTATTTAAATTAAAAACACTATTATAGAGACAACATATATAGCTACAAATAACTATAGAAAAAATATTTCAGTAATCTGTAAAAATTTCAAATGGAATTTCAAATATTTAAATTTACTTTCAAAGTTTCACAGAAAAACAAGCCATTCAAGAAGATAACCCACAAAATACACATGGGGTAGTAGGGCACAGTCCTATTGCCAACAGAGCTGCTCATCTTAGGGGTAAAGGAACACAGGTTCTGTGGCAAAATTATGTATCAGTTACTTAAAAGATTTTGAAGGCTGATCAAATCAGAGATCTTTAGAGCTATGGGGAAAAAAAAAAGACTGCATGAATTAAAAAAAAATATATTAACAAAAAAGGAGTTCAGCTTACTGAAGACAGAAAACCAGAAACTGAAAATTGACTGATGGCACAGATCATTTGTCATCTGAATGACAATCAGTTTCTCTTCAAAGAGAATAAAGAAAGGTGAGAATGGAAAAGAAAATATTAGTATGGCTTGCTTGATGGGGAAAACAGAGCTAGAGAGAAAGACTAATGGTGTAAAAGCATTTTCAAGGGTATCAATGTATAGAGAAGAAATTAACAACTAAAAGCATTTTGAAAAAGAAAAAAAGAAAAATAAAGACTAAATAGATATTTGCTACATTTTTTTCTAATAATTTTGTGATATTTATTATGAGATATTACTAGGAGGTCATATTTTCAGACTTGAAAAAAGGAATAAAAGAGGTAGTGCTAATTACTCCCTAAGTATTATAGAGTTACAGCTTCTAACACTTCCTCCTGCTGTCCACACCATACCTGGCCAGGGAACTGGAGGACATCCCCAAAGCTGCGTAAGACTTCAGTTAGATAAAGCTCAGCTGGTTCAGGCTGCAGACTTCAGTAACATTAACAAATATCCACAACCAAACAGGACATGCACCTGTTGAACTGAGTCCAAAGAAGGCCACCAAGTAGATTAGAGAGATGTAACACCTCTCCTACCAGGAAAGGCTGAGAGAATTCAAATTGTTCAGCCTGGAAAAGTGAAGGCTTCAGGGTGACCTAATTGTGACTTTCCAGTACCTGAAGGGAGGCTACAAGAAAGATAGGGAGAGACTATGTACAAGAGCATGTAGTGACAGGACAAGAGGGAAGGGCTTCAAACTGAGAGAGGGTAGGTTTAGATTTGATACTAGAAATTCTTTACTGTGGGGGTGGTGAGGCACTGCAACAGGTTGTCCACAGAAGCTGTGGATGCCTCCATCCCTGGAAATGTTTAAGGTCAGGTTGGATGGATCTCTGACCAACCTGGTCTAGTGAAAAGAGTCCCTGCCCACAGCAGGGAGGTTGGAACTAGATTGCCTTTAAGGTTCCTTCCAACACAGTCCATTCTATGATTCTGTGATTTCTAGAACAAGTGCTGTGTAAAAAAAATATGATAAAACCACCTAAATTGTGGACATGCATCCACACCTAATTATACCTCAAAACGCTGGTGGAATGTTTGGTCTTAGCTACTTGTAGCTACTCAGACAATATTTGTGGAAGAGCAGTCTAAAGCTTTCCCATGCAGAACAGTTTCCCCGCCTAAAGCCTTTTTCAAGATTAAATCTTGCTTGCTTCTGTAACACTTCCCTGTGAACTTACACTTTAAAGCTATGTCTCTGTAAACCTTCAACCCTCGAAGGTGCTAACTCACCCTCCCATATATTCACCTTTCAACTCCACCTATATGGCAGACAGTAGACTTACTGTCTCACACTCCACTTATCACTGCTGTTGATATGATCTCCTTTTTAATCACACAAAGGTTCAACATATTCACACAGTATCAAGGCTGATAGGAGTCCTAGATGAGTTATTTCATGACTCTTCCAGAGTACGACTTCCTGCTGCCATCTTATTGCTCCTGGCAGAATCTTAGTATTCCACACTGAAATTGGCACACAAGTCAGCCACTGTCTCATACTGAGCCTCTACATAACTGTGTAATAAATAAAGGTGATCAGAGCCTTCAAGACAATGTTTTTCTAGAAACACACAAAAGATAACAGGAAGGGAAAATATAACACTACAAAGAAAGCAGGGAAGAAATGAACAGAGGCGCAAGGGAAGCATTGCACAGGTATTTTGGTGGACAGCAACTTCATGCAATATAGTTTTATAAGTGTTTATTAAAAAAAGAAAATAAAGAAAAATGCTTCAGGAAAATAAATACAGTAGGGACTTTGAGTGAGGCAAATCAGAATGCTGCTTGGGGTCTTGATGCTTCAAGTCCAAAGGGTCTTTTCTTATTTTCTATATGAAAAGCATAAAAGAAAGTGAAATAAATAAATAAAGGCTTTCAGTTTCAAGCACACACACATTTGCTCTCACACACAATTTCAGAAGGGACTGAACTACAGTTATTAATCTTGCAATCTTACTGTGTCTGTATCATAGCTGTTTTACATAGCTCCCAAATATGCTTCTTTGATACAAAAACAGCTCAAAAGGTTTTCTTATTGCTGAGCATGCCTAAACCAACATATTTTATGACAAAATCTTCTAAATATGCCAGTTGATATTTTTATTACATTCAACACATTTTTAGTAGGGAACTTCAAATTTCTCCTTTCATATAAACATCCAAATCTATTTACTATTTCACAGACTCTTACCTGGAATTATTATTTAATCAATACACTTATTACAACAAATAATTACTGAAGACACATTTCATGTTTCTGGACAAAGTCAGCATAACAGAGTAACAAATGAAGTAATGACTGCAGGAATGACTTTGCCAGTGTGCAGGTAGAGATTAATAAAGAAATCAAAACTCATCAAAATAATATTTAATAAAAGAACCAGCCAGACAAAAGTGATACTTTAGAAAAATAAGACTGAGAATTTCCAGAAATTAAGAAAAATTTTTATATGACAAACATCTATGACATCTTAATTTACATGATTAATGAGAGTGAAAGGTAATGAAATTGCATATACTTAGTGTTTAAAACCTAAGTAAGTAAACAAAAAATCCTTTCAATATATACATAAAATGGAGGCCTGAGACACTTGGCTTCTTAATTCTTAAGTTTGTTCCCTTGAAGAATGTTGCAAGAGCACAGCAGCACAGCCTCTAAATGACTACAGCAAAAAAAGGAAGAACCGCCAGTTCAGAAATCCAAAAGCACTCAGTTGGGAGGTTTTAAGCTACATGGATGAGGAAGAACATTTAATGAACTTCAAAAGGCATACTGTATGCCACTAAAACAAAACATGGATATTGTCAAAAAGGGTTACTTTATAAAATGTATCTAATCTGTAATTTTTAGAGAAAGACAATTCTTCATGTAAGGGAAGCACATTTTCCATATACAGAGATTTAACAGCCATTTTGACAACATACTTTAAAACTATTATCAAACAATAACAACATGTTATTACCACATATTGCCTCGTCACAAGAATAACTGAGAACCAGACGGAACAACACATGATAGAATTCTCAACATTTAACCTCCAACCACAGTCAAATTCAGAATCAGCAAATGTCCGAAAGCTCTTCTTAGTTCCTGAACATGTGACAACCTCCATGAGAATGTGTTTCCATTTGTACCAGACAAATGTTAGCAACAAGAGACATACTCGTACCTTGACCCTAAACATATCCCAATGCATTCAATTTAGATTATGTTCTTACACACTAAACAACACTACAGAGCAAAACCAGCCTGACACTGCCCCACAACAGTCCCAAGCACTGCCCTGCATTGCCTTTAGTGGCCTTCCCCAAGCCAGCAACATGCTGCTGGTTTCCTCTGTCCCTCCGCCTTCAGCCCTTTTTCTTTTTCTGTCCACTTCAGCCCATGCCAGCATCACCTCCCTGGCTCCAGAGAGCTCAAAGGGAAAAAACTAAGGTCCCACCCCCCCACCAACCCTGCACTTTTCCCAGAAAAGTGATGGGACAACACAGGACAACCATGAATTGCAAGGGCAAGCAGGTAGGTCTTCACTCATTGCACAGAACAGAACTGTGTGCTGAGAAACAAAATCCAACAAAGTGAGGAATAGAAGTCCTGTCTGGACAGATTTTGGTCCTCAGTAATATCAACTCAGCTGGTGTGAAGAAGCAAGTTTTAAGAAAGGAGAAAGAGATGTTCACACTCAACCGCAGTCCCCAAACTGTCACTCTTCTGTATCAAACCACCTGATATTATAATGCTAAAAAAATTGAGTGCCATTGCTGGATGCTTACAGAACCAAGATTCAATACAATCAGCACAATACAGTTACCCATCAGCTAGGAACCTAATGAGAGACATATTCTCTCCTTTTTGTGGAATAATGCTCTAGACAACATACAGAAAACAGTGCCAATTATTATGGTAATAGGATGACAGGGAAGTTGAAAGTATTAGTTGACAGCAAAGTAACACTGAAGAGAAGGCAGCTTTCCCACTCTTCAAAATTCTTCAGAAGCAGAGAGCAAGTTTTAGTCAGTTAAAAAAAATTGAAGAACAAGAAGAATTGCCTGACATACACTCAGTTGAACAAAACTCTACAAAGTTAAAACCCCCACGCTTGGAAACGTTTAGAGTTATCCTGAGAAGGCAAAGGAACCATTTCAGAACTTCTGTCTAAGCTTAAGGACAGGAAGTGCAGCAAAGGTGGATATAAGCATAGGTAGACACTTGCTCTTTGACAGCATTAAATGTTTTAAGGACAAAGACATCTCTTGTGTATGCCTTTTTTTTGGAAGTAGCATCTCCCCAGATGGCTAAAGCAAATGCAAAGTAACATCATACAAATAACAGAATAATCCATAGTTCTCAGAAGTTTCAACCTTAAAATATATGCCTCAGTCTACCTGCCTATGGCTAATTATTATTTCTTTTTAATTAACACCTGACTGGAACACTTTGTGACTATTTGCAGTAAGCATGTGAAGCATATGAAAACACTATGGTAAGAATATGTACAAATGTATGAAAAATATTATTAAAACAAAAATAAGTGAACTTGAGAATTCGGGGCTGGAAGTATATCACATGTCTGAAAAGTCAGAAATATAATTTCATCTACAATCACAGATAGTTTCATTACTTCTCACACTCAGGACAGGGTGCTATATTTTAAAAAGCTGAATAAAAAATCTGTACTGTTTTTGTTTTATTTTACTGATTTTGCAAATCTTTGTTTATTGCTGGAGAGAATACTGAATACCACCCTCCTCAGGACTCGTCTTTGTTACACCTCTGTAGTTTCACTCCAACTGTGCTAGAAATTATTTTCAGCTGGCCCAGAGGCATTGTCGAATGCTCTGCGCTGCCATGGGCAAGACCAATATTTGATAGCTAACTTAGGATTCCTGCTGCCTGAACTGGTAGAGAACAAGCATGTGGTAGAAGTGATGAGCTTGCTCTCCCGAGGGTAAGGTGCCAGCTGCACTATAAAAGAGAGATAGTGTGGAATTAATAGTGGCCTCACAGGCAGACTGTATATTTTACCTTTCAACAGAAAAATTCATGCCTTAATGGAAGCTAAAATGGAAGAGAGAAGACTCAGAATGCAGAAAAGACAACTATTGTCTTGGAAAATGAAATTCAGTTTTGTGTACTTCAGTCTTACTATTGTAAGATGCTTTTCAGATGCTTTAAAGGACAGTTTTTGTCTTAATAAATACATAATCTAATGGCAAACCACAACAGAATTGCTTCAGAAAAAAAAAAAAGAATAGAAGCAAATTCTGTGTGTGGAAACTTTGGATTGACGCATGCAAGGAGGCAGAAGTGGGCTTATAAGAAAGATGCATAAGCAAATGCAGCAGAAGCTTTTTTTCATGACCTCATGAGGTTCCCTAATAGATACATAGTTGTAGAAAATGAAATATAGCTATGAGAGAAACTGTCTCCAAATATGTGGGCAAGTCTGGAAATACAACGAGGCACCTACAGTGAACAGGCATGACATAAAGCTTGATTATAGGAAAAAAAACCCCACACAAATTACAAAGTTCAGAGATAAATTTCCTAAGATTTTGGACCTAACAAACAAACTTTCTCAAAGATAATCAATATAGCACTTACACTTCATTTGGTTCCACCGACGAATTCCACCCCCTCACAATCTATTGCTGGACTGCTCAACACATTTAGAAAGCACCCATGTAAAGCTTTGTGAGCAGCTTAAATTTGAGGCAAGAGGCCTTGAGAAGAACATAAAACAGGAAGGGATATGAAAATGCAAGTAGACTAAAAGAAGTTCACTGAGTACAATTTGCTTTAAGGAAGGCAATATCTGCTTTGAAAACTAAAAAAAAAAAAAAAAGGGAAAAAAAAGAAAAAAAGAACAAAATTGCAAAAATTAGGACAGAGGCATGAAAGTCTGAACAAGAAATTTAACAGGAAGAATTATGGAAAAAAATGGATCTAAACATTACCAAAAATATAAAAGGTACTGAATCTGGTTCTGGTCAGGATGAATGAAGCATTAAGAAAGTAAAAGTAAAAAATAACCCTGAGTCATTGAATCTGAGTGACAAGAAGGAAAATGTTCTTGTCATTTGTGATAGAAAAGGAGAGAAGTGAATAGAGTTCTGGTTTTGAATGATAAGATAATTAAAAGACATCATGTTAAACATACAAAGACAGATGGAAGGAGCAATAGCATCGGTGGAAAGACAGATTTACAAGTCATCAGTATAGCCATAACAATAAAAGCAATGCAAGTGGTTAACTCACCTGGAAACAGCATAAAATGGAAAAATAAAAAAGTCCAAGGACACAGTCTGGGCAAATTCCAGGATAAAAGTATGAAAGAGAAAAAGCAGATACACTGAAAAGGCACTGAAGAAGTCAAGGCAAAAGAAGAGAGAACACGGGATTATCTCGAAGTGGCCATGAAGGTATTAAAATACAATTAAATCACACAAAACTATGAACACGACATGTCAGAGGCTAGAACTGAACATGAGTAAAGCCATTGAGACTACTAGCAGTTTTTCCATGACACAGTAAAGTAGAACACACAAATGTAGATGAAGAACCATTAGACATCATCCACAGCTCCACTGTGCACAAGCAGCTGAACTATGACCAGGAGAACAGCAGCTGTAACACTGATGGAGGTGGTGATTCTCCTGTACGCTCAAATGCTGTACCGAGCACCAGCATCAGTAGATGAACTATAAGAATCAAAGCTTATTTCTGCTCCTTCAGTTTTTATTTTGTTTTGCAATGAAATTTGCATAAAGCATAATTCTGCATGTTGGAGTTTGGAGCTGTCCCACTTGTTGCTCAACAGAATTACTGGCACTAGATTCACTGCTATAACCAGATGATAGTACACGTAAAACTGCTGGTGATGATTCCTTAGGACATGAATGACGGTCTCCCAAAGTTGCTTTTTTATCTTTTCTGCCTTTGAGACAAAAAGATAGGAAAAGCTGGATTTTCTGCTACCCACGGCATGGAACTAGGCTTCTCAATATTTAACACCTCCAAGACCAGTTCAGGGGAATTAGTTTTAGTTTTACCTCATGAATCAAGTCCTTGCAAAAATGATTGATTCATCATACACTAAAATATGGAAATTATCCTGACAGTTATTACGCCAGACAGCACTTGGTTTATTGAAGCGCTCAGTACATAAGGATTCACAGTAGATTGTTGAAGTCTGTAACTGGGTTTTATAGCTTTTTGTTATTTCTTATGGAGGAACTTCTTTTGGAGGAATAAGGCTGACAGCATTAAAAGGTTTAAGACATACCATGCACAGAAGAGGCTGACCAGTGGACCTCCCCTCAGGTGGGTAAGAACAGTTCATTACTAGCAGAGCACCAGAGAACCAAAAGGGACTGCAGGTAGTCTCCTAACTCACTTGTGCTGTTCCAGAATAGCATCAGTTGCCAGTGCCAGGGAGCCCTTAAAGGCTTACAATTATGAAACACTCACAATCTCACCAGAGCATCTATTCCAACATTTTGCTATCATTTCACTCCAAAGTACTCCTAATGTCTAACCTTAACCTGTTTCCCTGTAATTTAGATCCACTATTTCTTGTTTTAGCCACCTAGAGTAAGGTGAACAACATTGCAGCAGCTTTCTAATGCATTTGAAGATTTATCTTGCCTCTCTCATTCTCCTCTTCTTTAAGCTATCAATTTTTCTAAACGTACTATAACTGTCATTGCTCTTCTAACAGACTCTTTAGTTCATCCTCATCTTTTTTGAAGTGCTCAATGAATGCATTAAACCTGGACAGTGTTGAAAGAAAGTTCCATATGTCTTCTATACCACACTTCATTTTCATTAGCCAATGTTTGCACTTTTTGCAACCGTATCACATCAGTTTCTCATCTTCCGTTGGGATCACCTGCAATCCTAAAATCTTTTTCTAAGGAACTGCTATTCAGATAATTATTCCCCACTCTATATTTGTCCAATGGATTAGTCTTGACTAATGTTAAGCACAGCATTCTTTCCTGTATGCATCCCTTCACTTGAAGGCTGCAGGGAGGTAGCACTGACTGAATGCTGCCTTATGTCTGTCTTGTCGTTACGTTCAGTGAAGCCCCTGATCATTACTACATCCATATTCTATTGGTTCTAACACATTTTTTGTTGTATTCACAGCATGTTATAAGCATTAAAAATTGGAAGTTCTTCTCATCTGAGGGGTGCCTGCTGCAGACTGATATATTTTATAGAGATAATTTTTCGTGTAAATAACAAGTGGGATGCTGGGTAACCCAAGTTCACTCTGATATGCTGAAAAGAGAAAGACCTGCCAAGCCACACTATGAACAGAAATACTTTATAACTGCTTTCAATTCTCCTCTGCCTCTACAATATTTTTACTGAACAAACTGAACTTCAGACAAACTGTTCTCAGTCTTTCAGTATGAGTTTGAAGTAAGGCCAGTTAGTTTCATATGGTTTCATTTGCCATACTTAGCATAAACTTTTTAAAAAATGCTCAAGAAGGACTGTTTTCAATATTCAACTTACTGTGTAAGTATAGTTGTAGCATTCATAGCTTCAAGAAGATGTGGCAGGACTTCCATCAATATAAAAACACGTGATAGTTGCTCTTACATTTTGCTTAGATTTTAACTTTTCCAGTTTTAAAGAACATTAATAAAGTGTATTTATTCTTCACTTATTTTTAATCATAATATTCAATTCAAGTTTGGGTCAAAATAAATAACCTGGCCCAAGGGCCTAATTTGCAGTGAGGTCCTATTTAAGAGTTTGCTGATAAGCTCATGAAGAAATAATTAGAACATTTAAAGTGACAAATTAAAGCCCATGCAATTAGCAATAACCCTCACGATTACTTAATATTTTCTAAGTGCTTTTGAAAAAGCAATGACAGGATTTTATGCTACATGATAAAAATGCTAGTCATGTGGAGAAATTAATTACATATGTTTACTACATTAAGCAGGGTAAGAAAAAATCAGATGGAATAGAAGGATATTAATAAATTAACACTCAGAAGTATTAACAGAGTAAAATATCCACCCTGCCACTTGGTTCTGTCATGGTGGTCTGTGAGCTCAGAAGTTATGCTGTCAATAACCAGTCAAAATAGATCTCAATTTCTGTTTTTAAAACTGGTGTATGATCATTTGAACCAATTTATATCATAGAATCTGATCAAAGAGACGCACTTTAGAACCTAGTTTTCATGCAGAATGCTACAGAGCTTTTTCTGTATAACATAAATAACTACAAGGGACCCATGTAAAGTCTGGCCTTTGTCACAAAGAGAAGCATGTACCAAAATCCTCTGAATTTTTTTCTTCTGGCTTACACAAAATCATTCTTGTTTCTTTGCTGTTCTCAGAACACCACAGGGCACAGTCAGAAAATATTTCAGGAATTGAAATTGCACACTACATGCTCACAAACATGTATACCTGCATTTACATATATAAGGCCCCACTGAAAGAACTCAAATCACCAATAAACCCACAATTTTTCAGTCATCTCTTGGTTTTTCTTTCAATTAAAAATAGTTTCAGAATGCGAAATTAAAGTCTCTAAGAGTTAGTGCTACAGTGCTACTTGGAGAAAAAAAAAAACAACTGTTGTACTTGAAATCTGGGAAAAGATTTCACATCAACCTTCAGGTCTGGAAACAAGAATAAACTCATTAAATCCAAATAAACTATTGCTCAACTGAGAAACAACTTCAGAAAAAGAGGTGTCTGTTCAGCTGGTTAGAGACAGGAAATATTTTCTTTTTCTCACCAAATAATCAGTACTAATAAACACACTTGAAAAGTATGAACAAGAAAATTCACAAAAAGATTTGCAGCAGCAAACCAATTAACACTTGACGAAGTATTATTTATAGGGGGGATGTGGAACGAAGTACAAGTTCTATGCCTCTATGGAACACACACAAAAAAGTTCCTGAAACCTAAGATCTTCCATCTTAAATGCCTGGCATATTTTAAGTGCAAACTTTACATAAAAGACCACCCTTCCTAAAAAATTTACGACATAAAAGGTAGTGTCCAGTTTCATATGTGGACTATGGGCTTTCTGACATATTCTGACTCAGCAACCAGTGTACTTCGTGCTCAAACACAGGTAAAGCTAGAGGGAAGTGTATAAGCAGGGACTTTTCCTAACACAGAGCAGATCATAGTCCTTTCCCCTTGCATAGCACTGACACTCTTTCCATCCTCTCTGCTCCTCTCCCTCCATATCCAACTCCAGACCAGAAAGGAACCATTTCTTCCTCTCTCCATTGGCACAAAACGCCAATGTTTATTTATATGAGACCACTCAGTCCCCATTCTCACCAGCTATTGAAACCATTCTCTTAACATCTAGGAAAGGTTTTCTTCATACGGCGTAGGAATACTGCACAGGAAAACCATCTTCAAGAAAAAATCTGACGCACAGCTCCAATGGCATTAAAACTGTTAAAAGCTGGGAGCTTTGATAGTTTTCTCTTTCGTGCCATGAAGTTTTTATGGTGATTTGCTTCTGTTAATCAGGCTAGGAAGGTAAAATAAGCAGTGCTCACTATTGACTCTGTCAGACTGGTGGAACCAACACTCCAAAGAACTGAAGTCCAGCCCCCATTCGTGCATAGCTCAGGGCAGACAGCACACCTCTGCTTGCTCACATGCCTACTGCTGTGGAACAGCAAACTCTGCTCTTCTGCCTGCACATACTCTCTTTCAAGTGTCTGACTGTTGGCAATACAAAATGTCCAATCTGTGCATATTATCAGGCAGTACTGACTGCTTTTTAAATAATTTGCAATTGAAATTTTCCTCATAAAAACCTTTTGCTTACAGCCACCATGATTACTTTCTGTTTTCTTGAGAATATTAGCAATAACAAGTTTAAGGCAAAACAAAAACGTGCTTTGTTGCTTAGTAACCTGTCAAGTGATGTTTTTGACTGCCTTTCAAATTATTTTAGATCGGTTGACCATTTTCCAGAGAACAAATTCAGGGTAAAAAGTCAACAACAAACCCTATATTCCTCTAAAATAAGTTTTCAGTATTTTTCATTGAAGAAGCAGAAACATCTGCAGCATCTGCCACATCTTTGCAGATTCTGTAGTGTTCTCAATAACTGGAAAAGTTATTGTGGCAGCCAGAACCTGGATGGGAAAAATGCACAAAAGTAGTTGACCAGTGAACTTTCATGGGCAGACCTTTATCACCTCCACTTCTTTCTTCATTATTTCATGTAATGTTTTAAAATCAGACAGGATAACACAATCTCAGGGATATAAATATTTTCATATCAAAACCAGTCCACCGCTAGTACTACTGGATTTGACTCAAATGGCATTTGGCTTGAATGGGAACCTTGTGTCCAAGGACACAGGCAACACTGCCAGAAGGACATTTGCTGTAGTTCTCTCCTGTGGCAGCTGGAAGCAAAGCCCCATACTCACAGGCCAGTGTGCACAGACACTGCACCATGCCACACCAACAGCTCTGGTAGCTTGGCAGTACTTTAGAAATGTCAAAAACACACCCCATTGTCAGATGATGATATCCTACATACGGTTAAATGATTAGGGAACGCACATAGACTGATGCCTGTCCCAGGCAGCAAATTATCTCACCCTGGGCTTGTCAGCACCCCTTTCAGTGCAGGAGTACTGAAAGTTTAACATTTCCAAAAATGTTTCTCTTTTGGCTGGTTTTTTATTTGAAACTCCCAATTTTCTTTTTGGAATGCTTTATTTTCCTATTGGCGTTATTTTATTAAAGACAAAGAAGACCCTCAAATGCACTTGCATAGCAGTTTCTGTAATGTAGAGCTGATTTCTTATTCTCAGTGGCTTTTACACACTTCTGGTGAAATCCAAATTTCTTTTACACCAATATTTAAATTCATTTCCATTGCCCAGCTCCTCACAGATCTGAACAATGACTCGGTAAGTCCTGCTCATAGGTGCAAAAATTTAGGACATTGGAGAAAAATGGAAACAGTAGTTAAACCTTTACTTTGGCAAACTTCTCCTGTTCAAGTATTATGGCAACACCGAAATTGTATTTAGAAACTTATGTAATCCTAACACCACCACCGTGGTATACTAATCTATACAAAAAACTGCATAGGAGAATCATGGAAAAATGTATTTAAATTGCAACTTAATATATTGTGCGGTACTTAATTTTCCCAGATTCTCACAATGTTCCTTCATACAGGCTTCATTCTCCATTCATGTGACAGGTAATTCAGAGTAATTTAAGAATTAAAAAAGAAGTTTGTAACAGACCTGCAGAAGACCATTATTATTTACATCAAATGAAAAGTGTCTGTCTTAAAAATGTATAAGTTATTAAGTAACTACTAACTAACTACAGAGTAAAAAACTTAATTACATATTTACTGGCTACTCTGAGGTATGTCTATGTTAGTCATTTAAATTAATTTAAGTGAATGTTTGTATTCAGCTATTAAGTCTTTTTTTCTCTAATGTAAACAACTAAACAGTCCATAAAAGACTACAGAGAGATCTGCTGTTTTCTAAATACTGCATTCAAAAAAAATTCAGATACAAAGATGAATTGTAAAGCATAAGATAAAGCTTCTGGAGACTTCTATGCAAGAAAAGCATGTCAGGATGGAGAAAGCCAAAAACACATCTAGCACATAGTACCATGGAATACTGAAACAATAATTGCTTTCAGTTTGGAACACAGGATGTGCTATCAGGGAAAAAAGACTCAGGTAAAATGTTTCAATGCCTACTAAAAAGTAAATAGGGTTTTTCTTTTCAGTAAACAGAGAAACGTTTCATCTTTCCCTTGAACACACCTGAATCCTTTCTGTGTTTATTTGTTTCTAATCCACTGGTAACATTTGTATCAATTTTTCCTTCTGTGATGCCACAGTAAAGAACAACTTTAGAAAAATTTTAAAAGGATAAAAAACAAAAAGAAAGAAAAATCAATGAAGAACACAATGTTAAGAAGCAGTAATGTTTAAGAGAGAATCAAAGGAGAGGAGAGGAGAGCAGCTAAAAAGACTGAAAAAAGATAAAGGGCAATGGATTTAAAAATTAAACAGAAGGGAAAAGATTAAAGAAAGAATGGCAAAAGGCAATGCAAAAGGATTTAAGAAGCCAGTATAAAGAAAAGACATTCAGTTATGAGAAACGAATAGCAACTACTAGAGAAAAATACTTGAATATAATAAATCAAAAAATGGGACTAAGAAGTTAGAAATGAATTAAAAAAAAAAGATAGAAAGTTCGAAAACTTTTATTTTTCTCCAGGAAATAGATAAATTCACAAGATCCATTTTTAAAGTCTGTTTCTATTATATAAAATATCATTCAACAATTTTCCTGTTTTAGTTATTTTAATGATATGAAAATAAATACAAAGCAATGCAATACAAATTATTTCTCATGCAGCTATTTATGCAGCATGTACAAAGCCAAGAATAAAATGTGCTCCTACTTAAAATATCAAATCCCTTAATTAGTAATTGTATTAAAATTCAAGAAATTTGTCTGTCTACTTTATCCAGGTTTTCAACTTCATTAAAAAGATCACTAAGAGTTTCTGAAGGGTTAATAAAGCTTACAGCTGCCTATTTTGCAGTCAGAAGCAGTGCATGGCAAGCAGTTAAAGAAAACCAACAGATTGACTGGACTTCATAAAACACAATTAATTTACTACTAATGTTATCATCTCATTAGAAACTTTTAATAAATGTGCTCTTACTACACTGGAAATATTTTTTTTTCCTCAGTAAAGGCAGACAGGATACGGAAAAGTTGGAAGAAATGTAACTTGGAAGATAGGAAGAACAAAGACAGTTCAAGGCTGGCATTCTTTTTTGAACATTATGCATTATATACAGTTTTATTTTTTTTATTATTATTTCTATTACCTAACTTAGGGAACTGTTAACTATTAATTTCAGTATTTACTCCAGGTATCCCAATTTTCTCTCTAAACCAGTAACATCCCAAAGCCAGTAAAAGTTTTGTCACATACACAGTCTGCATTTAAAGGTATTGATTTTATTCTATGACTGTTTTATTTATTTGCTTATTTATTTATTTTACTATATCCTGCTCCCTGGTTTCACTAGAAAAAGTAAATAGATTTTCAAATGTTACCTCTCCATATTATTTATCATTTTGTATACCACTTCCCACGTAACCTCTTTTTTTTCTCTGCTCTCAATATTAATATTTTTAATCTCTACTCATATGGAATCATTTCCATGCCTACAATAATTTTCAATGGGCTTTTCTGGACCTTTTCTGTTTCTGAAATATCTTCCGTGAGAAGAAGTAATCAGACTAAAAAAGCTACTCAAACTGAAGGCATAATATCACTTTATTTAAATATATTCTAATGCTTGTGGGAATATTTGCCAAAACATGCACAATCTTTTTCTTTCTTTCTTTTTTGGATATTACAATATATATTGAACAAACATTTTATGTGAACAGAACAAAAATAACACCTACATGTCATCGCTCAGTAGGAAAAATTTCAATGAGTAGAAGTAGCCCAAGCTCCCTCTCAGCATGTGTTGCCATTTTGCACCACCCACTGTTAATTCCCTACTGTGCTGAAAACTGATCATTAATGCAACTTTTTGTTTATGCATTCCATAGCACTCTGTAAACTAGGCAGGTAACATAACCTCTTCCCCTAATTATAAAATTTCCTTCTCAAATCTGAAGGATGTAAGATCAACCAGTTGTCCTTGTTTTACTGAAATGTCATGCAATCTGAAAGGCTGGATGAGCACCGTAATCATTCACAGAAAACACACTGAATTTCTTCAGTCGTATTTTTTCAAGCCTTTTGATTTGTAAGAATTAACCACCCTTTCAAAAAAAATTACTATTAAAAAAGGTTTAAATTTGTTTATTCATTGCAGTGATTTTCACTGTTTTGTTCGTTTCCCTATCTCAATACTTAAAGATTTATTTTGAAGTTGTACACATTACCTTGGTCAGTTTTTTCCATTGTTACAAAAATTAGGATAAAGAAACTATTATACATTAACAATTAAAAAATAATTTAAAAAAACACCCACACAATAGAAAACCTCAAGCTAAAAATTACACTTATTAACATCTGTGCCACCAGAGATTCTTCTGAATGTTTTTTGTTCTAAAACTTACAGATCCATTTACGTCTCCTTAGACAGAAGGCTTGCAAAGCAGAACACTGCAGACAGATAACAGCACAACTTTCAAATTGCTTGACAACTTCTCTATAAGCAGTAACTTTGAGCTTAAAACTTTAGCCCTCGTAGAAAAAAAGCGCTGTAAAATGTGAAATTTAACCACAAGAACCCATCAGAAAACAGAGATGTCCCATGCAGTGCAATTAACAGTTCTGTGTAGAATGCTGTTTGCACACATACACTAACTCTGTGTAATGGGAGACTTTTTTTTTTTTTATTTTTTGCAAGCCTAATGAACAAGTGTTTTTCATTTCAGATGACTGAGGACACTAATTGAACTATGGCAGATGAATGACTTCATAAACTATACAGAAATTAATTCTTCATTCTTCACATAGCTAATCTCACATGTTCTATTAGTTGGACCCCAAAATAATACACGGCCCAACAAGAGATGAACTTACAGTGAAACAATATGAGAAGTGTATTCCTGATAGGATTATTTCTGAAGAAGTGACTCTAATTTTAAGACCAGTGTAACTTTATATAATATCCTTAGGGTGGATTGCCCTGGATCAGAGAGCCAATGCAAGGTCAGTGCAATAAGCAAAAAGCTTTTTAGAAACTTAATTCAGCATGCTTTTTTCAATTAATACAGCAAATAAACTAAATAAAGCATTCATACACACACTGAACCATTCACCGGGTTACACATACTAGGACTGTGCACTTAAAACTGATACAGGATAGAATATTCATTTTTCATATACACCTAGCAAGGGCACTAGTATGAGCATGTTGTATCTTACCAAATATCTTTCCAAATATCGTTATATATCATTCTGGGTTTAAATTTCTGAAGTTTTCTCAGCCTACATATATTCTGAATATAGAAATCTAAAATGATCTCTTACTAGTGTGCAATATAATAATGTTGCAATATCACAAATACTAACAAACTGTCACTTTCAGAAACAAGCAGGTCAGAAAGAAGTTTTTTTCTCACATTTTTGCAGTTCTTTTCCTAACAATTCACAACTTCAATAGACAGCATTTCCTGAAGGACTTTACAGAAACCCTTAAATGAAAACTTTTTACATTCATTACAAGTAATGAAAAATGCATCAAAGAAATGCTGAACACAATGAAATGTTGGAAAATGCTCTGGAACAGTGTAAAATTTCACAAAACAAAATAGGACAAAATTTATAGAGAGTGCCTAAGATGAGTATTAATAGAAACGTGGTTGGGAGTCTTATTTTTAAAACAACCTAACGGCAGCTGAGAGAAAGGAATGCAGGAAAATATCCGTGATAGCTCCGTAAGAAGAAAACTCAGAGTAGTCGTACCCTCAGAAATGCTGAGTTTAGATGTAAAGAGAAGAAATGAGAGAGTAACTGCAGCAGCAGGTTCTCAGTACAGCTTCTGTGAATGTAAGCTGTGCATGAAATGGACTGAGAATGAATGAGATGTTGAGGGAAGACGTAAGAAAGTGGAAACATGAAACTAGAAAGCAAGCAAATATGCATAGTGGGACAGCTTCAGGGTTCAGAGGCACCACACAAATCTGTGTCGGTGGCAGTGTGACCGTCTTTAGCAAGGCCAGACAAATAGCATTACTATTTTTTTCACATTCCATATTTCTAAGGTTTTCTGTACCTAAGATACTGAAAGCAAAACAAATTTATTTTCTAAATGGAAAGCTTGCATCCTACAGAAGTTAATGCAAATTGCCGGAAGGAGGCTGGAGAAATGAGAAACCCCAGCCCAGGGAAAGAGAGAGAAGAGTAATGCTCATGTTTCCAGTAGGGAGCCAGATAAAAGCAGGAGAAGGATGAAAGAGGAGAGAACTTAGAACAGCATACTTCTCAGGTATAGTAAACAAGAAATGGGGAGAAGAACAAGTAAGCAATGAGGAGCTGAAAACAACAACATAAAAATTACTAAAAATAGGAGAAAAAAAGGGCAGTTAACAAAATTAAGAGACCATTTTATTTATTATTGTTATTGTTATTATTAATAATAATACTAATAATCTATTTGTTTGCCCCAGGACAAAAGAACAGCATGAGACAGGACGGTAAAAAGAACTGGTATTTACCTAAGAAAAAGCAATCAGTGCTTTCACAAGGGAATCCCTTACTATCCTGCTGTCCTACCTTCTTATTCCAAGTTCCAGTACTATTTCCATGACAACTTCAAACAGCCATACAAAGCAAATCCCCTGCTCATAACGTTTGGGTAAGAAGCCCTGCTCAGATGCTGGTTTCATGAAACATCTACCTGACTGAGCACCTGTGGCAGCTACACTTCCTCACTTCAAAATACACTTTGTTAAGGACTTTCCACTTGTCTTTTCCCAAAAAGAAACTAATGAGCTTGAGTTCAGAAGATGGAATACTGATCACACCCTTTCTTTTTGAAATCATTCTTATTTTATTGGTTTTGATTACTTGATACTGAGAGATACTCATACAAGCATATTTTTGAAGAATAAAGTACTAATTAAAACAGCCATATTACAAAGACTAAGGAGTTTCTTAGTAATGAAATACAAACTATTTCTCTCTTTAGAGATGAACAACTGTTTCAGTTTTCTTCTGTAAATACAACTATTTTTAACTGTGTAAAGTACCTCTCGTTTCGGAGAGCATTATAAAGTCATTTTTAGCCTACTGTTTTCAGCCCACTTCTTGATTTCACAAAAACACATATTTTTGCTTCTGCAGAGCTGAGGACAGACTACTGGGATTTGTGTAGTTATTTCCATTTGGTGACAGTGCCCTACAGTGCTCCTAAGATCTCAGCTGGCTGAAATAAGGGCTTCTGAATCAGGTGGTTGTTCTAGGAACTGGGGCTTTTACATCCAACCACATTTCACAGGGCAGATGGAGGCTACATTCCCATGGTGTAGCAGTTTGAGCATCTACCTCAAAACTGCAGTGGTCACCTCTGTGAATCCAACAATCTACCTATTCAGTGAAGTTAAGATCATCAAGTCCATTCTGCATTTCCATTCTTTCAACTTTATTACAAGGTTATGCTTCATTCTTTAAAGTGAATAAGACTTACACTTGACATTAAAACAAAACCATTCCTACCAAGAAAATACGCACAATCTCAAATAATCAAAAAAAAAATTCACTGTCTCATCATAGGAAAGGAATCAGAAATTTTCACCATAATAATTTTACCCCACGTTTGCCTCACTGATTTTCAGTAAGACATATTATTGCACAACAAAACATTATATATTCATCATATAAGAAAAAAAACTAAATCAATAACTGTAATATTTCCATACAAAGAGAGGGGACAGAAATGTTATAACAAGTATTTTAATTTTACTTAATTTACAGTTACTTAACTAATTTATGGAATCAACTGGTTTTATTTCTTAATTCTCTTCTTTCTTTTCTACATGTACTTAATATCACTTCTCAATAACAAGTGACGTTAAACCATTCCAGCAAGAATTGCCTATGATGGCTATCATAACGCAATAGTGTGCAAGTGAAAGTGGGACATACAAGATATATCTTAATTTCTTAAACATAAAATGAGGATTTTAAGGTTTTTAACTATTAAAAAACTGACTGAAGTGGCACTGATTAAATGATTTTAAATAGCTATGCAGATTCAGATGAGGCGCATTGGCGGGAGGGCACCAAGTCTGAGAAGGTTCACCCTAAGAACTCTGCCAACAGGTCAGGGCACAGGTTCAGCTCAAGGCACTGCACTTTGTAGGGAGAGAGGAGAGAGAGATTTCAGCAATACAAACCACGCAACTAGTACAAATGATGGGACAAAAAATTATCTATGCTTCAGACCAAGCCTTCAGACTCGTGCCTGTACATGACAGAAAAGAGGACTTTGGAGTTTTGGAGCTGTGCAACAACCCACAGCCAAAACAAATAAAGACAAACACCTAGCAATAGAAAAAAAAAATTCTCTCTGAGAAATACCATGGAATACTTCACTAAAAATCCTATTAGGGTACATAGCGTAAAAATATTCACATCGCCTCCTGTTAGATAAGCAGAAGCTTTAGACAGACACACAGTGACAATCAACACATTTCTGGAGAGTGACAGAGCCGCAGTGTGATACAGGAGCTGGCAAGTTTTCCAGGTTTGGCAGACCACATGAGAGGCTTTACCTCTGTGACCAGGACTCTACTACAGCGAAGTAACACGGAGTATCTTGCACAGTTTGGCTAATGCAATAAGCTGACAAATAACTACATGATCCAAACATGTAAAGGGATTTCCCTTTGCTGTTATCTACTTTCACCAGTCCCATGTGCTTGAACAACGGCATTCTTCATCTGCTATCTTATTTTTCATATTAATCTCTGCACTATTAAGCATAAATAAGAAACAGAAGCAATGAGATTTCACACAAGGTCTTTCAATAGACATTAAGGTGTGCCACATTTGCATACAGCTTATTTTCAAGTAACTTTTCATACAGGTGAAATTTAAAAAGAGAGAGCTGAAAGTATCCAACAAAATGGTCTGGGCATTACTCTGATGCTTTTTTCCTTGAAAATTCAAATGATCCCTGCAGGCAACCGACAACTGCTAGATCTGTGGAATGTGCTCTTTGAACTGTACAAAAGCCTTCAGCCTTTCGTGCATTGCTGCAAACAAAAACTGCCAAGTGCAATTATTTCTCAAATTTAATGTTATGGAAGTGTTGCACCATTTTTTTCACAGCTTTGAAAACAGCAATAGAAAAAGAAAATTTACAGGAGAATTTCCCTACAGAAATTATACATTGCATTTATCATCTTTTGTAAACAACTGACAAAAATGAACCAGCCAAATCTCAGAGAGTGCCATTATTTCTTTGGTGCAATTACAACTATATTTCTATGGAAAGAATCAGAGGAGTAAGTGGAAGGAGTCATCTCAAGTACAGTTTTTCAACCTTCAGCTTTTTTAAAAGGAAAAAAAAACAGTAAAACAAACCACAAATCATATCAGAAGCACCAAACTGCTGAGAGAATGACATTACCTTGAAAATTCGTATTTCACCTCCCACTTTTTGTTAATCTCCACTGATGTATCTTGAGTTCCTACAAACTTCCACATACTAAAAGTTAACTTGATAAATACAAGCACAAGTGATCTAGATAATCTTGCTGGCATCTGCAGTTCTAGTAAGGACTGCCTTGGTTTTGAACACAAATGTATTCAACTTTCTGAACTGAAGGCAGATGAACCTTATTCATTGAATAGAGGCATACTAAGTAATAGGACTTTTATTACTGACTTTATCTGAGATTCTTAAGCTAAAGATTACATTAAGATGTAACCAACTGCTCTTAAATAAAAGTTTCCACATCTGAAATAAATGTTACCTAACCATTTATACACCCAAATTCAACATAGGCGGTTTTGCTTGGATTGCAGTTGGGCCTTGCTTTATACAGCGAGCTATTTAGTTCCAGTGTAAACCTCATTACAATTCAGACATGAGGTGGAGCACTGTCTACACACCAACTAATTCCCAAAGCACACCTAACTCCTAAGTCTTGTCCAAGATCCCTTCCCCACACGCACACATTAAGTTAGCCACAATACCCTGTTTCAAAGCAGGAGAATGGATCTGCAAATAGTGAGATCCAAACTGTGAAACAGATGTAGGTAATCCTTAGCTGATGGTATTGGGTCTGGCTGAGCTGGAGTTCATTTCCCCACAGCAGCCTTCACAGCACTGTGCTTTGCATTGGCAGCCAGAAGGGTGTTGATAACACACCGGTGTTTTGGCTACTGCTGAGCACAGCATCAGCACTGTAACATTCCTGCCTCAATTGAGGGCAAGATCCTGGGAGGGGGCACGAGTAGGCCAGCTGACCCAGACTGACCAAAGGGATATACCCTACCATATGAAGTCAGCTCAGATATAAGAGCTGAGGCAAGGAGCAGGAAGGGGGGCATTCATTGTCTCCAGTGGCTGCCTGCTGAGGAACCGCCACACATACCAAAGCCCTGCTTCTCGCGAGCAGCAGACCAGCACTGCTGATGGGAAGTAGAGAATAAATGGTGTTATCTTTTGCTTTGCTTTAGCACACACAAGCTTTTGTTTTGCTTCTGCTTTAATAAACTGCCTTATCCCTACCCACGAGTTGTTTCCATCTTACTCTCTCCCCTGTCCGGCTGGGATGGTGAATGATAGAGCAGATGGGTGGGCACCTGGCATCCAGCCAAGGTCAACTCACCACACTGACCCAAAATGAGAATGAGCCACTGCCCACTGCACGGGCAAAAAAAAAAAAAGAAAAACAGGAAGAAAAAAAAGAGTTTGACTTAGCTTGATCATGTCGTGGACAGAATGAACCAGATGAAGGCGCTTAATACAATTACAGCTTCTTCAGATTGAGTGAGGGCCAAGAATTAGAATAAAAAACTCCATCATCTCCAGATTATGCATCTGCACAGAATGAAGGTACAGGTTGGTGCAAGGTGGCAGTCCCCTCTTACTGCACTCCTGCAGGTGACAGGGCAGACACACTCACTCTGGAACTGCAAGATACACCTCCTCAGTAGTAACGTGCAGCAGTGCAAGCTGAATGCTGTAGCCCACTGATCAATTCACCAAGGAGACTGGTCAGTGGTGCAGTGTGTCACATGCTATCACTGAGTTCTACAAATGCTATAAAAAACTATGACACCTTACTTTCATTTCAGAATTAGAAGAAAAGCAAAGAGTACTGCTTCAGTACAATCAATACCCCACTGAACACCTTAGAATCACAGAATATCTCAAGCTGGAATCTTGTTATTCACGTTTGCAATCAAACATAGACATGTCCGGTCTTTTAAAAATAGAATGTTGGGTTTTGGGGTTTTTGTTAAACTGTCTTTGTGTTAATGAATCTTGGTCAAGCTTCAGTGTTAACATGACTTATACAAACACCAAAGAGCAGACCACAGAACTGCCAGTGATGAACATAATAACATTAAGGAGGATGTGGCCTTCAAGATCATGGTAAATCAAGCCAATGCAAGCAGAATTTGTAATGGAGAAACTGTAATAATTTTGAAATAAAGAATGCAGTGGCACTGTTTCTCCTTGTTGATCTTTCCATCAGGACACCAAAAAGCACAATAATAAGGATGTTCATGAGTTTTTAAAGCATTCCATGTTGTTGCTTTTTGCAACAAAACATAAAATACACTCATAGCACCTTGAGTGAGAAGACTGTCCTCTGCAAGGCACAGGAGATAGGCAGTTGCTGTTGTGAAACACACAGCTGTTCTTTCTAAAAAGTTACAAAATAAGCTGAAAAACAAAAAGTCTGGCATCAAAGCAGATGCTTACAAACACTACAAAACAAACAAATTGGTATGAAGTTCTGTCAGGAGAGGTTTAGGTTGGATATTAGGAAAAGGTTCTAAGGTTTTTCACCCAGAGTGGTCAGGCACTGGAACAGGATCCCCAGGGAAGCGTTCACAGCACCAAGGCTTCCAGAGTTCAAGTGTTTGGACAACTCTTCAGGCACATGGTGTGATTCTTGTGATTCTAGAAGTGGGACTTCAATGATCCTTGTGAGTCCCTTCCTACTCAGGATTATTCTATGAGTCTATGAAAAGCATACTATTTTGATATGAGTTTCTAACATCTGTTAAAAAATAAAAACAAAAAAAAAAATCATTAGTTTACCTTTGATATTTTTAAGCTTTTTTCAAGTAAATGAAGTGGAACAACTCTTAATCTTACTCTCTTACCAATAAGGCGAGCAAATCACAGAATCACAGAATATGCTGAGTTGGAAGGGGCCCACGAGGATCATCAAGTTCAACTCTTAGTCCTGCACAGGACTATCCCCAAGAGTAAATGTCAGGGTTTACAAGAGCAAAATCAATAGAAAGACTTCCTGAAAATGATCTTAAAATAGACATGATGAAATCGATTGTTGTGAAGAAACGCACTTTACTAGTGATTTGCATAAGATCAGTGATGCCTCATGTGAGATACTGGATTATTACGTTAATTATTGGCTCGGATCAGCTCAAGTGTGTTTGTGGGGGGGAAGGGATAGCTAAAATTTCACAGGGATGAGATAATGCCCTATCCCATATTCCAGCTGCTATGAGTCTCAGGGGAAAACCCCACAGCAGCTGTCAGTCCAAAGCAACCCCAGGAGCACTGCTCCACACCACGGCCCTTGGTGCCCCTAACCCAGACTTAGATAGGCTCCCACAGCGGGAGCACCACTCCTCACCCTGCCCTGGAGCCCCACAGTGGCCAGGCTGGAAGCCCCACCTGGGCAGGGTGGTCACAGGGGACCAGAGCAGGTAAAACCAAAGACATGATCATACATTCCAACCCTCCATCCCGTAGACTCCTGTAGCTGGATCTGCGCTGGATCTAGGGATGGTAGCTATAATTCTCTTTTTCTCTCTCTTTCTTTACTTCTTCTTTGTCTCCTAATCTCCTTTCTTAAAATTTTGGGTAACTTAGGACTAGATGGGCTAGATTTTGACAAGTTGCATGTGTTAGCACGTGCTAAGTCAATGCTTTGCGGAATGCCTTATTTTGGTTTTATGTTCTCCTTTAAACTTTTGCCAAGTTCCCTTATTTTCTAAAGTTTACCCCTAAAAGCACTCCCTGAGAAAATGTGTGCAACTTCTATCCTTTGCGCTCTCTCTTATCCTTTGCTCTTCTCTGTTAAAAGAACCGATGGCTCCTCTAATAATCCAGAGGATGGATATTGTTGGGAGCCTTGTATATTTTTAAAGTAAAACCCCTTCAGTGACCTTGTAGCTCAAGACTTGGGGTCTTACCACTCATTTTCAAGAATATTATAAGATTGTTTCTAGATTTGTTAAATGTATCTCATTGCTGATGCCACTTTGAATACCTAGATGTCACAATACTAGAAACTGTTTATACCTAAAGATACTTCCGTTTATTGTTTATGTGGAAAGAATCAGAAGGGTATGTGGAAAGCAAACATGGGATAATCTGTTCCTCATGACAGCTTCCCCAAACTTAATGAAAATTTGCCTAATAACAGAAACGAAAATTTCAAACCTGTGGATCCACATGGAAGCATTAGTGTAAAGCTGTCTACCTTTTACACTTCCTAAAACATGACTGATTAAAAGAAATCTGACAAAATAATCTGCTATTGGGTTGAGGATTGTAATACCAAACTTTAGGCTAAGGACCATTTCAAAGCCAAGATGTTAATCCTTGGAGACGAGGGGAGTTGTTTTTGATGGTTTCTCAATTAGAACATTTGTGATGTAAGTGTCTGTAATCTCCTAACAGAAATATTTTCTTTCCTCAAATTCCAGGAGGAGTGCCCTGCTGGGTTGTCTGTTCCTGCAAGTAAACAAAATTAACCCAATGGGTAGCCCATAGCTTTGTTCCTGAACTGGGTGAAAGTTTCTTGCTATAGTTCTGATTGAAGGGAGTTAACATTTTAATATTGTAAAAGACAATAACCGGAGAAAGAGAACTCCACATTTCTATGACCTATGACAAGAACTCAATAATGGTCTCTGCATTCCAGATATCAAGTCTTGTATCATATTTCTGAATTTTTCTTAAACAAAAAAGCCAATAAAACCCACTAGAAGCTAGCCGAATGAACAACATATCTCATCCACAGGGAAATTAAATGTAAAATCAAAGTACAAATGAACTACTAAGAGTAACTATTTCTGGAAGGGGCCCTCCATCTAGAATCAGAAAATGGAAACCGGTCACAAATTTAGAAAATGCCTTTTGAAATCAGATCCCCAGATAACAAATCAGAGTTGTTTTAAACGGAACTCTCCTCTCCCCAGCTTGGTTTTTATCTTATCCTTCATGTCCCTCCCAGTCCAAGTGTATTTCTCTTCTGTGGGCTGTCAAGGTTGTCAAGAAGAGGGCCATGTGTTTTGCAGAGTTGCTGAAGTTCAGAAGATTCATGCATTAAAGAGAGTTGAAGGTCAGAAAGGACCGTTAGATCATCATGTCTGACTTCTTATAATATCACAGATTGTAAAATTTCATAGACTTACCTTATTATTGAACCCAAACACTTACAGCTGATTGAAGAATAAATTCTGTTTTAGCTAAAACAATTGTTTCATGTTATACTTTCTTTTTCTGTACTAGGTTAAAGAGCTCTCTAGAGCACCAGATATTTTCTCTCTGTGAAGGCATGCTGTAATTAAGTCATTTCTCAAACATCTTTTTGATAAGGTAAACAGATTGATCTTAAATATTTTACGGCAAGGCAATTTCCAAGCTCTTAAATCACTTTCATAATTGTTTCTGGCACCATCTCTAATTTTCAAAAAGGCTTTTTTTTTCAGATGTGGCCAGAAGAACCATGGGCTGAAATTGATTGTGTTTACCAATGCAGTATAAAAAGATAAATTCACATATTTGCTGACATTTGGTTGCTTGTACATCCAGCACAGTCATTTATCTATTGCATAGCATACTGTATTTTCTCTTCTCAGAAAAAAATCATACAAATTATAGGGGAGTTTTTGTGTCCAAGTAGTGCAAGCAAGTATCAGCATAGCTTGGCAATAACAGGGAACTTTAACTATCTGGTCGTCTTTTTGGAAAGGAGACAGCAGAACACATACTATCCAGAAATGTGTCAGCAACCATTTTTGAGTATAGAAACTGAAGAAAACATTCAAAGCAAAAAATATTTTAGATTACACTTCAACCTTCAACTCACTGAAAACATGAAAATTGAGGGCAGCTTGGTTGAAATAAACCATAACATGAGAGAATTCCTATTTCTAAAGATGGGAAGGAGAAGGGAGACTAGGAGAATAAAGTCAATGGAGATTACAGAAAGGAACTTGTATAAATGAATTGGTGACCAAGATCCTGTGAAATGTAACTGGAAGAGACGCAGAAAGAGTTCAAGAGAGATCACAGTTCCATAAAGGAGTAACATTTAAGGCATAAGAGCAAACTAAGTCAAGGTTTAGAAAGGCTACATCATAAGCTCTTCAAGGACCTGTAACTTAAGGAAAGTACAGGTCCACGAAAGCAAGTAGGCAAAAGAGAAAAACATGACAGTACAGGGAGAATATTCATAAGGGCAAAACCAGAAAGTGAAATATATCTTTTAAAAAAAATTAATAGCAAGAAAGCATTTTTTACATTTCTTAATAGTAATAGGAAAATTCAAGAAAGAATGGATCAACATATTTGCAGAAGAATCAAACACAAATACATTTTGCTTAGTCTTTAATATAAGAAACAAATACAAAATCTGATAGAGAAACCAGTGACAAAAGGGACAAAAAATTAACAGTACAACAGAGAAACCAGATGAAGAGACACTTCAATAAGTTAGACATTGTCAGATGAGCTCAGCCTAATAAAGCTTATACATTGGCTTGTGCTGCGAGGCCAGCAGAAGAATGCCAAACTCCAGTGCCTCCAATGCCTGACTGCACTGAAATTTTGCTAACCTGTCATTTCTAGCAACTCAAAACCAAATCAGTGAAATTTTGAAAGTTTAAAATTATCTTTATTTTTGAAAATTATTTTTAACTCAAACCAGTGACCAAGGTTTCTGCCTCTTATTCCCACAAACAGCTGCACTGCCTCAATAGGTAGGAACATTTAACTACAGTGCAAGGGAGTCTAACAGAATTAACTGAAATTCTTTTAGAGCCATTAGAGACTTTTCAGAACTTTGGAGAATAGATGGACTTCCAGAAAAACGAAAAGGGAAAAATCCAGTCCCTGTCATAAAAAGGTGAAATAAAAGGAGGTAAGGAATGACAATTTTTTCAATTAGTTTGATTTTCTGAAATAGTTTTGAGAAAAAAAAGACCAACGAGATTTAATTTTTTTTCAACAATAAAATAAATACCTGTCAATATAGTTGTGTCATGACCAAAATATGGCAAGCCGATTACATTTCCTTTTCAATAGAAAAACAGTTTGTTAACAGGAAAGAAGCTGTGGATGACACATAAAAAGAAGTGGATGACTCATAAAAAGAAGCAAAGGAAACAAAGACTAAATTAAACTATTTTATAGCTAATACAAAATATGTTCAAAAATTTGATATAGAGACTAGGAGTCAAAGAAGGATACTGTGAATGGGGCTCAATAGGGGTCCATCCTGGTCTGGTGCACTGGGTATTTTCTTTCATAACTTGGATGGTCAAAAGGTTATTCATATAGAAATTGCACTTTTAAAATTTTCAGATGCTGCTAAGTTTGAGAGAGACAGAAAAACATTAGCTTTTGCTCCATTGGGTATACCAGAATTAAGAGGAAATATATTTAAAGATGTATACGCATTTTAATATTTTTGAAGAGTTATTAAGCACCATGAGTCAATTCTGAAGCAGCTGAACCCACAATTACACCAAACCCAGTTCAAAAAACATAATCACTTGATTGCATGGCACCAGACAGCAACAATAGCTCAGTCAGTGCACTGCACTTAGACCTGTTTTGAGCTATATCCCATTCTCTTCTTAATTGTCTTTTTTCACCAGATTTTTTTCAATTCTGCATTAAGTAAGACATAACAGAGAGCCACAGACATAGCCTGAAAGGTATCAGCTTCTCAGTTCTGACCATCCCACCTTTGAACACATTGTACTACCAACTGCCAGTGATTCTTGGTCATAACTGCTGGGACAGAGCGAGCCAGCACTACCACCAGTATTTCAGTACTATTGGCATAACTGAAAGAATATTTTGACTTGACCAGTTAACTTTCTCAGGGCATATAAACAACTCACTCATGCCACTCATGTAGCTGAAGGCAGGCTTTATGAATACATGCCCAGTCATAAAGGCTTCAGGTTACCTTCACCTTCTACCTGTTACTGTAGATGCTCTTCTTCTGCCTCAACTGGTAAAGTGATTTTTTTTTTTTTGGCTAGAATGCATGATCAGTGAGAAGATGACATCAAGGGGCACGTTAGCTCATGCATTTCATGTTGTGCATTTCATTTTGGCAGGCACATCACCAGCACATCGCAACGGAAAAGCAGGGCTGCTCTGCTGACATTCTCCCTGCCAGAACACAGTATGCATGCCATAGGACCATAGAATCATAGAATGGTTGGAGGGGATTTTAAATGCCATCTCATTCCAACCCCACTGCCATGGGCAGGGACATCTTCAACTAGATCGATCTGGTCAGAGTTCTGTCCAACTTGACCTCAAGAACTTCCAGGGACGGGGCATCTACCACCTCTCTGGACAACCTGTGACAGTGTTTTACCGCTGTAATTGTAAAAAACTTCTTCCTTATATCCATAAATTGACCCTCTTTTAGTTTAAAACCATTATCCCTTGTCCTGTTGTAACAGGCCCTGGTAAAAAGCCTGCCCCCATCTTTCTTGCAGGCCCCCTTTAAGAATTGAAGGCCAAAATAAAGTCTCCCCAGAACCTTCCTTCTCCAGGTTGAACAACCCCAGGTCTCTCAGCTTTTTTTCATAGCAGAGGTGTTCCGTTCCTTTGAAAATTTTTGATCTGCACCTCTTCTGGAGAGGTCCTTGTCTTTCCTGTGTTAAGGACCCCAGAGCTGGACACCGTACTCCAGGTGGGGTATCGTGTATTCCCCATGGGACCACCAGATATGGCCCTGATGGCTGGCACTGAGTGCTGTGCCAGAACAGCCTGCAACAGCAGATACAACTACTGTAATTGTGCTGAAGTCACTGAGCGGCATCACTGGGGCACTACAGACCCATGAGAAAACTGTGAGTTTGGACTGATGGGCTGATGCCCATTTATTTGAGGCAGCATAGAATACATTGAATAAACAGTTCTATTTGCTTTTTATGCAGTGAGAACTGCATGTGTTTGGTTAATAAAATAAAAAATAGAAAATACACTTTTCAGGAAAGTAGAGGCATAGAAAATTCAAAAAATATGCAAGCACACTTTAATGAAGAATTTAGGCAAGGCATCTCAGAAGACAAGAATAAATACAAAAATTGATCATTTAGGGAAAAAAAGAAGCTACTGAGACCTAGACATATAATATTCGCCATTCCTTACCACTGAAGCAAAATAGTAGCAAAGTAAAATATCAGCTGCAGTACAAAGTGAAGCTAAATGGCTTCCTATTTTCTTGCATATTGAACTAAACATGCTCTTTACCTTCTAAGATGAAATTGTTTCTTTTTATTTCCATAGTCTGATTCTATCCTGATTATCTATTTGATCTTTACCAGATCATACAAAACAAGCAGAAGAAAAAAAACTTCCCAACATCTAGGCTGTCAAAGTATTGAAAACAACTGCCTCTGGATTTCATATCCAGCATTTTCCTAGACATTCTCCATTGTTCTCTCCATCTTTGGTGCATATGTAGTGTGGTCAAGCTATTGCTGTTATTGAAACCTAGAATTTTGCATTTCTCAAATTCAGCCCAAACATTGCATCTATGGGGGGTTTTGCATTTAATTTCCCAGGTTCCTTTTAGGGAAAAAAAAGGAAAAAGTCCTTAAGGCAATATAAGCACTTAATCCAACTCAAATACTAAAGAGGACATAACCTTTTAAATCATCTTAAATATTTACGATGCCATAAGCTCTTAAACTTCCTGGAATACTTAGCCTTCCTTAAAACCTCACAGTACTCAAAACTCCCTAGGGCAACGTAAGCACCTAAACTGCTTCAAATCCTTTCAAAGGACACAACCTTTAAACCAATGTTCAGGGTCTAATTTTTAGAAATATTTTTGTTTCTTCAGGCACAATTCTGCTTGGTTTTGTCCACAAGTCATGTAACTATTCACATGCTTCCCTTGACACAATACTTCCATCTGATGGAAACTCTTTGCATGGTATATGTAAAGCACCCTGCCAACACTGGGAAAGTCAACACAAGCAATGGAAAAGATTCCCTTGGTCCTAAACCTGTCCAGCATTCAACTTCACTGGAAGAGTAACAGAAACGCAAGACAGTCACCAAAGCTTTCACAGCAGCTTGTTCATATCTTTACACAATGTCGGACAATTAATCGAATCAAGTTCATAATATTTCACCATTAACTTGCAGTATGAAACAAGAAATTGCAAAATTGACATCTGCAATGACAGCAGCAAATGTGATCTCTGGGTCGGAACCCAGCAGTAAGCATTAAGAACAGAGCAAGAATACAAGCCACACTTAAGAAGTACTCAGTTAACATGTACGCAACCACACACTACTTCAGGACTTTAATTCATCAGGATGATGTCACTTCCCTGCTCATTTTCAAACCTAATTTATCTTTTTAACAACTTTGTGGTGAACTTAAGTTGCTCTGTTTCCTTACTCCATAACCCTTTTAGACAGGCCTGGAGTGAGCAAAAAAACATTTCAAAGTAAAGCAACCTTACACACACAAGCTTGAAAGGCAAAGGTCCTTCTCTTTCCAGAATTTCCTGGTTCAGGCTCTCAGTGTTTCCTATAACCTACGAAAGGAATCATTTGTGTCCCACTCTGAAGGATCTCACTTTTGATTGCAGGAGTGAGAGGAGCATTAAGTGAAACATTAGTGACGATGCTATCAAGCAACTGAGAAAAATTACAAACATTTCAGTTTTTTTAATTTTGAAATTATGATGACAAACAGTAAACAGTAGGTCAGAGTCATGTTGCTCGTCCATAGGAAGTAAATAAAGATATCCATGTTCAGAGCATACTTAAAAACTCACATTTGCCAGACTTCTGCATGACAAGCAAAGTTACTGAATTTATGCATCTGCAATTTTTTAAAAATTATTTTACATTAATCATAAGCTGTGTCAATAAAAGTGCTATATTCATCAATGAGCAAAATACTTGAAATATACAGCTCAACATTATCAAATTTACTGTCATGCGGATGTTCCCACATCTTGAAAACCTGTTTGGGAGTGCCCCTATAGGTATAAGGCCATGTCTTAAGAGTTTTGAACAGTCTGTGTTCATGTTGAGCCTGGTGAGCAATTACAACATTGTACAAAACACTATAAAGTCCACTTTATCAATTTTTCTAATTTTTTGTATATTTATCTTCTTACCAATGAAATCAACTGTTGTTCATATATATTGGCTGGTCTAACATTACTGAGAGTTTATGGGCATTTCATAACTAATGCCCTCCTGTCATTCAATTAGCCTCAAACTGGTTTCCCTAAGGTGTTACCAACTCTTCTTTTTCTTTTTTTCTTTGGTCTCTTTTACACACATTTACAAATTGTCTATTTCCTTACATCCCATGATACTCAGTTTCACCTACAAGCAAAAAAAAATGTAAAAATTTTCAGCTATTTGAGTCAGCATGACTATTTAAAAAATAATGCTAAAATGAGCGGAAGTTTAAATTATTTAGCAGCAGGCTACAGTGGAAACAAATGTTGGCTTTTCAGTAATTCCTAAACATAGTATTTGGATTTTTACCTTTGGCGCTTTAGAAGCATCATCTTTCCTTTTCACAGTGTGCTACCAAAGCAACTACCTACAGAAGGTTTGAAGAGCATGGATAAGTCAGTGTCTCAGTGCCACACATGGTGTCACGGGAATAGAATGTTGGCTGATAGGCCAAAAGCAAAGACTTTGACAACTAAGAGCTCATAAATCATGTTTAAGTGTCCAGTGAAGAAGTACAGATACCAGCATATAGCAATTTCACTGACAAACACTGACTAGGATAGAAAAACACTAGAAATGCACACAAGATTAGAAACCTGGGAAAAGGCAGTGACACTAAATGCTTCATCTTTCAAGCAACAAGAACAGTAGTACTTATTACAACCAATGCCCTGTCCAATGAATTACCTCATCAATATTGCTGCTATCAGCAATATCTTTCACTATGTGCTATACTAAATATGGCATAATATACATATACTTGTGTGTGTGTATACGTGCAGGTGTGTATATGTATACACACACACATACACCCACACACAACTTATTACAATACAGCAGATGATAGAAGATTACAATAAAAAGATACTCAACTTTTAGCTTTCAGTATTAGCTTCCATTTTCCTCCTAACTACTGATAAATAAGGTATAACTTTACCATTGATTTTTTTTATCATATAACTATAAAAAAGGGGTTGAAAAGGACAGGCCCCCACTGGTCATCTAGTTCTCCTCTTTATGATATCTGTCCAAAGTGTCCCTTGGAAACATGAATAAAGAAGGTGAAATCAAAAATTCAAAACAACACCCTTTAAATGACAGTTTTAATGGAAATAGACAGTTTGAAACATACAAAACAAAAATAGCCCACTGGTCAGAGAAGTACATGTGATTATGTGAAAACATTTGAATTCCAGAAGAGACCTCTACAATTACAGACTCTAATCTACTACCTAAGCAAAGAGCAGAAATATTAGATTACTCACAGATATGAAAGGATGAGTGGTTTTATAGACTTCTTTATGACAAGGGTCCATGTGGTCTTAAATAACTAAGAAAACACTGAAATTAGGAAATAGTTGAACCCAACAAAACTAGCCTTGTACAGCAGAACAGCTGGCTGAGCACTTTACGCTCATGTGGATGTGCTTCAAGACACTTTATTTCATGCTACTGCATAGGTTTGGTCCATTTTCAGAGTACTTGCCCTTGTCCAGCTTCACCATTAGGAAGGTTCAATGGGAGGCTTGTCTATCCTGATACTTCTCAAGTGCAGTCCTGATTTGAACTAAAATACTAACAGAGGTGCTATAGAAGCCTAGCAATACTAAGATGATAACCATTTTCTGTTCTATGCATAAGACCACATTATTTTTGGTTTGCATGGCAATTTGTAAAGATTTCTTTTGCTGGGTCAGATTTGTATATTTTCTTCTTTAGACAACTGAGTATTTCCAGCCATATAGAGGGATTCAGCTTCATAAGCCAACTCCAGTACAGGAACAACTCATTTGTAGACAATGAAGAGCTTTGGAATTTAGCTGTAGGGCTTCAAAATGAATTTCTCCAAAGACATAGGAGGTCTCAACTTCAAAATACCCAAAGGCTTCTATTTCATCATGAATTGTAGAGGACTTTACATTAATGTATGCATGTTAGGGGATTTAGGATGATAAACATCAACATGCAGGCATTAAATTATTGCAAAATCAATTAAAATTTATCTAGAAAAATTTTATCAGAGTCGCTGATTTTTTCAGTTTTAAAAATAGAAGTACATCCTTCACTAACATATGGCTGGGGATTGCTCATATGAGTGCGCAGTTTCAGATAGTTCACCTGGAACCCATCTCCCCCATACTCAACACTGTCATCAGAAACAAAAACTGAAGAGATAAAGACCTCTTGGGAGAAGGTTGATGACCTTGCTTTTGCTCTTAATAATTGTCTCAGAAATCATCTATTTATCTTGCAAAAATACAGGTATAAGATGCACCCTGAGAATCAAAATACCATTTATCAGCTCCACTGAAGAGCTCTTTCTCCCTAAAAGACCTGATGACAGACCATTTTTTCCCCTGGGCAAAGATACCAGCTAAAACTGTGATTCTTTCTCTGTCAGAGTAAAATTAGGGGAAGGGGGTGGAGAGAAAGGGGATCACATTTTGGTTTTATTCCACTGATGCTGCCGCCTGTCACTAAAAGATGAAGGGCTGAAATCCCATCAGTCTGGATTTGCAGATCTGAGGATGAGGAATTAGTATTTTTCTGTTTTTGCAGAAAACTCCTTGATGTATGATTCCATTATTGAATGTTAACAGCTGCAGTTTAAATTACAAATGAGGTGCTATTAGCATAACCCTTACTTGGTTTCTATTTAAAAATACGATTTTAGCCAAAATCATGTCAATTGAGAACCTATATGTTTTCATTTGTTGCTACAGATAAAGGAGAGAAACAATTTTATATTTCATTATCACAAAATATGAGGTCTAGGATAGCAAAATAACAAAGAACACTTCTAAGATAATATTGGCATCTCCTTCAACAAAAGGGCAAGAGGTGACTCTATAGTCCTTAGGAATGATGGACAAAAGGCAGTCATAAACATGCAGCAGTGCTGATGGGGCAAAATCCAAAGTGTCTTTTACAGTTCTCTCTTCAAAACAATTTTCTAAATAAGATTATTCAAAAAGCCCTAAATTGCATCGTGGAATAACTGTTAATTAGCTTTGGATTCCACCATGTATGTTTTCATCAAAATACTCTACACAACAGATGGTTTCTGCTCTTATACTTTGCAAGTATAGTGTTTGTGTCTTGCCCTTGAAGAGATGTTTGTTTAGTGTATCTCCTACCAATGCTTTCAACACACAAAAATAATCTGGTTTTCTGACATAGACATGTATCAGCATATCAGAACTAATGAAATTGTTACTCTAAATGGCCAGGTTCCAACAGCACTGTTTGCAGTGTTATCTGCTGTAATATTACACAGAGCTTCAAACTGTACAACAGCAAAGAGATCCAGAAGCCCAAGCCAACTATCGCTGAAAACAGCCAGACTATTTTGGATGATTTTGGTGTTGGGACACTAATGCTGAAGTTACTGTTTGCCTGGACCAGGTCAATCTGTTTCTCTATGCCTTATGATCTCCATGTGGAAAATACCAGTCAAGATACATATGACTGAAGGTTCCTGAATTACCTGTGTACAGCAAGGGCACGGTGACCAACATGCCATAAAACTGACATGGTATTTCTGCATTCATTTCCGCATAAGACCCAAGTCTTAACAGTGCTCCACAGGGGGTTAAGGTGGTACTTAATTCAGTGATGTTTTCTATAAAGTTCTTTGAAATCCTCAGATGAAATGCAGTGTATTATTACTATTACTATATGTCAAGAATTATGCCCCAAAGGATCTCACCATGCTTTGTTAACTGTATACCAGAATCCCTTCATTACCATCCAAACGCTTCTACCTCTGAAGCATAACACTGTAGGTCTTTACCAACAGACAGTAATCCTATATAAGCATTTACTGATCTTATATGAAGAATATTTTGTTCCATCACAAATGTACATTTCATACCATTTCCAATTCCTGAACAGCTCAATACCAGGGAACTGTAACTGCGTGCAGGAGGACACCAAACTCTATAAAAATGTCATTTTAGCAAAAGGCATGTGTTTAGCTGGCATCCTTATTTAGCCTATAACCCAGCTTTCTCTCCCTTATCCCACAGGAAAGAACTCTAAAATCAAAGTAATACAACTCTACCTCTCACAAAGTAGAAAATTAAGAAAACTGACAGTCAGAATGGCATAAGGTCCAATTAATCGATGCTCTCAACCAATTCAGAAATCTAATCATCCAAAATCCACTAGAGACAAGAGACCTTACATAGGTTGAAGAAACGAAGACGTGCTGGCAAAAAGTTTTCCTTCCTCTCCTGCCTGTTTACGACTTGAAACAAGATGCATAGCACATAGGTAGTTTTAGGACACCTATCAATACATATTTATATGTTCCAAAAATGCCTGCAACAATCTTTCCCTTTTCCTTATTTGAAACTTCAGGTTGTTTACAAATTTTGAGTCAGAATAACATTGTGATGGGAACTTTCTTCATGGAATGGGATTGACTCCACGTGAAATTTAATTACTAAAAACCTTCTGATGATTTAGATGCCTGTGCTATGGACAATATTTTTTCTGTTAATTTTGATACAGACATTAATATGTTCCTTGAACAGATAACTCTTCAGGTTTCTATACTCAAATTCATTCACTGGACCCAGATATTCTCAGCCTGTTGAATGTCCTCAGTTTGAATCTCTAACAGGGTCAGGACAAAATGTCAATCATAAAATTTATAGTTCAATAAAAATATGCAGTTATTCACTACTCCCACATCCTCTGTTTAGTGGCACCTTGGCTGAACTGCCCTTTTAATTTTCTCAGATGTGGGGTCTTTTTAGTGTTTTTTTGTGATAATGCATAAGATTCCATTCAAAACTAAACACTCTTAAAGTAGCAGAAGGATGGGAATAATACAAATTCAGTCCAAATAAAGCCAGACAATCTTACATGCCTGAAAAATATCAAGCCTATAAAACTTGTACCAACTACATAAAGAGCCAGCTTGTCAGCTTCAGTGAAGTTCTGTGTACTTACCAGTGAAAATCTCAGCCAGAAAGTACTGATGTAACAGTTTTTCTAAGAGAAATATTTTGTTCTTATTTAGAGCACATGGCTTAGTGATACTGAGATACAAACATTGCTGAATGCTATGTTGTGCAAATATCAGAAAGAGAGACAAAAAAACCCTTAAAATTATTAACATGAGATTACTTCCCTTTTCTAAGCACTTTCTTTAGGCCAATTTGCAGGCACTCCTTTTAAAAAAAAAAACAAATCCATTCCTCAGAATGTAGATTCCAGGAGTCAGGTATTCATTGTAGTTTTTACACTTATATATGCATGCTGCTACTGTGCAATACTGAACTAAATGTACCACTTTTTAAATAATAAAAAGAAGAAAATACAGAAATGAAACATCCCAAATACAAAATGCAATATCCAAAACAAAATTATAACTGAAAGAAAAATTTTATACGCCCCAATAAGGCTTAATCAGTCAACTGTAAATGGAAGTACAGAAACAGTGCTTACCATGAGCAAGCCTTACAGGACAAGTATAATACTGAGACCCTCTCAGAAGCATATTCAACTGTTGTCCACAGTCTCTTTACAGTGATGTTAAAAACACATATGAATTAAATCTAGGTTAGTCTAACTGTCCAAGGTAATAATTCAAATACATGGCAATTAGACACAGACACTTAATTATAAGTTACATTACAGTTTCTTTGTCATATACCTTTATTTTAGCTAAATAGGAAATAGAAACAGTGTACAATCCTTCTAATGCCTTTCAGACTCATTCAACTATTCCATGGCAATAAAGGGTTCTCCCCACAACAGCCCTTATCCACGCAAAGTGGGACTGAATGAGGTGTTATATTCCTGTGTTAGCCAACATTAGCCATTACACAAACATAGGCAACAGTTTAAACTATCAAAGAAATCTAAAATACTTCAATACAAATGAAAAATAGCATTTCATCACAATCTCATTTAACAGAACACATTATCAATATTGTTTGTTAGTAATCTTTTTCAAATTGGATAGCCAACCAAATTGCTTGCTCTTAAAAATTAAAGTTATATTTAATTTTAAAATTAGCTAAAAGTGCATTTTTTTCTATTAGCACCAGATTTTTTCAGTCTTCTATTGCAAGCTAAAAAGTAGCAATGCAAGAATCTCATTAATACATCTCTTTTATTATCTTATTAGAAACTAAGTAATGACATAGAGCTAAAACATTTGCATTTCTTGACCTAGAAACCAAATATAAGAAAATACCCAATATCTATTGATACTTCATTGTATTAAGCGCAGTATTTAATGGTTACATACAATATTTAAGAATATGGAATATTTGCTTTTAATAAGTTTGTATGTATCATCACAAGCATAAAGAAGTATTTTTTTTCAATAATTTTATTTATTCATGTGAAAGCAGGATGTTTTTATCAGTCTGTGGTAACATTACTGCCTCTTAAGTCTCACATTACATCACATGAGGTGGAATTTATCTGCCTTAATGTTTAATAGAAAAGTTAAAAGTCTAAATTTGTGCCAGTCGCCTTAGGCTGCTTTTATTGTCAGTGACAAGAAACAGGCATCTCCAAAGGATGAATCATCTCATTTAAAGACAGAAATAAAAAGAGTCTATGGGAATCCTCCCCTGGAAGTCTCTATCTCTCTTCACTGACTAAAGAAGCCTATAGTGACCAGCTCAGATATACAACACCTATGTTTTTAGACTCATAACATCAGGGGAAATTAATCCCATTCTTAACATCCTTGTCAAAAAGTACAGGGGAAAAGTGAGCGGAAAATGCAGAAAAGAAAAACCAAAATACACTGTCCCAGAAAAATTCAAAAAACAAGACGCTTTTATGAAAATAGTGGGGGATCTGTAAATTTGAAATGCTATTCAGTGTTTGATCTCCAAGCCAGGACAGACTCAGTCATTTCTAGAAGATTAAGAATATGGAGAGAACATTTTCAGAATATGCTGACAAAGTAATATGCCTCTTCTGATTATGAGTAAGCAGCAATTCTCAAAAGCTTATAATTCAGTGCAATAAGGACAGACATTCAGAAGCATGGCAAAAGACACATCTTGTAACCCATTAAAGCTTTCCTTTTAAATTTCAAGTCCTTGATCAAAAGCAAAGAAGAGGTCACAGACCTTTTTTTAGACCGGTTTTTTCCATTTTCAGAAATTATAAACCCATCTCACAGAAACTTTTGCCTATAGCAAAACTGTGAACAGAAAATGTCTGCCAATATAATCGAAGTTAAAATTCAAGAAAATTCACATTTGAAGAGAGAGTTCATTTCTTCTAAGTATTTCAAAACTCAAGGAAGCCGCTCAATCATACATTCATAGAAGATAGACAATGTTGTGAAGTCTCACAGTACTTTTGCCCAGTTTTTACATGTTTACATTGGCACGCTCTTGAATATATTAACTGTCTCAGAATACCCATTTGCAAGTAACTGAAAACAGTTTATAATCAATTTTTTAAGTCACTTTATAGGTCTCACTGACCTCTGAAAAGACTTCAGGAAGACAGCTATTTCTATTGGAGATTAATGGAGCTCTCCTGCAAGGCTTTGTTCCTAGTTATGTCTTTCTTTTCCAAACACAAAATGATACTAAAAATGTATTTTCCTTGCCATGGATCAAGTGAAAAAGATACTATTTTAAACATCAAAAATCCTCATCATGTGACTGTCCACATCACGTGAATCATGGTGCTAATTCATAGCTGAAAGATATTTTCACAGACTTCAATGTGATTTTCATAGTTATAATTACAAGTCTTGAAATATAATTTAACACATTTTAGAAAGCTCTCAAATTCTGCCATGTCTCATTTTTAGCCAAAACTTAAGTAAAAGACTAAACTGAGTACCTAAATACATCAAAATATGATTTTTTTTTTAAATTAAATTTTAAATGTCATAAAATAAACTAGCAGAACATTTTCTGATTTTGCTTGCCTATAATTATCCCCAGAATCACAGAATAGCTGAGGCTGAAAGGGACTTCAGGAGCTCATCTAATCTAAACCCCTGATCAAGCAGGGTCAGACGCAGCAAGCTGCTTGTCCAACAGGGTTTTGAGTATCTCCATGGATGGAGATTCTACAGCCCCTCTGGGCAACCTGCTCCAGTGTTCGACCATCCTCCCGGTAAAGAAGGTTTTTACATTATTTTTCAATGGAAACATAATTTAATTTTCTGTATTCAGTTTGCACCAACTGCCTCTCATCCTGTCACCAGGTGGCAATGAGAAAAGTCTAGTTGTGTCTTCTTTACACCCTCCCATCAGGTATTTACTGTGAGAATCAAATGTTATTCAGTATTTTACTGTTCAGGAGAAGCAAGGATCTTGTGCCTAAATTAGTCCAGCCATTAATCATACAGTATCACCCAACCCACACATCATGCTTGGTGCTATACAAAATCAGGATAGCATCTTTAAGATTCAGAAATTATGTATGTATATATGAATTATACAGTATCATGCCTACACTATCAATCTCTATAAGACACCTGCTTACTTGCTAGCCACTTGTGACCATTTTCCGGGTTTGGAGGCCTGAATTTTAATTTACAAAGGACATAGAAGACTGCACTACCACAGTGTGAAATGCACAACAAAACAGTAGTTCCCCATTAGATAATAAGTTAAGAGTGCCTCACTCACATTTTTTCACTCTTATAAATGGCAGAGCACTAAAAATATCTACGAGGTCTGAGACTATAGCTCACCAGGCAATTTAAGCTGCAGAAACTAGCACAGCTGCCAAAAGAAGTTATCGTGTGCTCCCCCACACTTTTGGCTGCTAATTCCCACCCCCATCACCTTTTGTACCAGTGACAGCCCTTGGACAGCCATATGGGAGAAGGCTGGGATAAACCCAGCTGAAAACAAAACCTTACAAATAATTGGCTATTTTCAGCCAGATCCATTCTCCAAATTTATGAACAGCCACACGTGCTGCGTGAGGGAGAACGACAATATGGGGAGGAGAAAAGAAGCTGGCACTGCATCTTACACAGACGTGCCAGGTTAAAGTGTTCACTGAACACTTAGGCTGAAGCTAAGCAGTCAACACAAGCTACTCAGTGAGTAATAACTGCATTGCCCAGGCATTACTTTCAGAATGAGCTGGACTGGCCTCTGGAGATGCCTGCTTCTCTCCTGAGGGGAAGCAAATCTAGGATGTCTGAGATTCAGCCGCTTAATTTCTACCTATCTAAATTAACTCAGATCTAAATGAATAGAAATCTAGATGGTAGAAAAACAAGTTTGTGACTTACAGCACCTCATTCCCATCAACGATTGCCATTTGGAAAAAAAAAAAATTGTAGCATAGCTTACCATCACACAAACATAGAAGGGGTACGTATTTTCTGTATGCTCTACAAATTTTTTCCTAAACCATATTTTACATCTATAAGCAATACTTTTCAGTGATGTGGTACTGTATTCCTCCCACAGAGCATATAAATCCACAGTAGAAACAGCCATAGCCACAGTTCAGTTATAAATCACTTACATTTCTTCAGAGTCACTTTGTCACTTTGCTGTGCTGTGGGAAAGGATGGTCTTTTCCTTTTTGCTCAAACTGGTGCTCCTTACAGAAGTGTCTGTCTCCTCTATGGCAAATAAGGACAAAAGGTCCTTAACTTTCACTTGAAGTTATCTAAGAATAAATAGGAAAGGGAACACAGTAAGTGCAAGTATTCATTTTGCGTTTTACAGCAAGGTATTACAACGACCTCTTTAAAATACACTTCAGTGTCATTCTTACACACAGGTACTGCACACATAGGAAGAAATCATACACATTTCACGTCTCTCTTTCTATGTAAGAAATATGTGAAGTAGTCACTACTCCTAAAGCACTCACCTACTTTACTTCTGAGATTCACATTAACAAGATTATATTACCTTAAAAGAGCAAGTGTACAAATTAAAAGATAATTTCACATTTATTTATTCTATGGCATTTATTTTGTACCACAAAGACACTGTGAATATTTATTGCTGAGTTCAAGCAAGCAATCACAATTTGCTGAGCACAGGTTCATTGTAAACCGCCCTGGCTAGCCATTATTGATAAATATTATAATCTGAATCTTCTGTTAAACAAAACAGCTCTCTATTGCACTACTTCTTACTGCTCAGAAAGCGAGACCTGGGGTTTATGATGGGTAGCTCCATGAAAACTTAAAACTCACCGCTCCATCCAAGTCAAATCTATAAACTAAATGTTAAAAATTATTGAGAAAGGAATAAAGGACAAAGTGTAACACATCACTTATTAATCCCTATTTTGAAAAGCACGATCCAGTTTCTTGTCCAGAACTAATTAGTAAAGGTTCAGAGAAGAAAGTATGCATGATCAAAAGCTTAGAATGGTTTCCATATATGAGGAAGAATTCAGTATACCACCACGATCCACACTGGAAAAGAGATGACTTAAGGAAGGGCATGATAGAAAATGACAAAAGTCTGAAGAAGAAGGAAAAGTTGCACAGACATCATCTGTTCCCTATCCCTTTAATTCAAGATCTGCCTAGTAAAAGCCAAGTCCAAAAGAAAAAGTAGGAGTTTCTTCTCCAAAAATTGGGTAACAGAACTATGAATTTCTTCCCAAGGACTCTGTTGATGCAAGGAGGTTTCATGAGTCAAAAGGGAGAGTAGAGGTACCCTTGGAAGAGAGTCATCACTGGATATAGAGGATGGCCTAAGTGAGTCATTGGTCTGAACCAGGATGAGTTATCCTATGTCCTTGTATATTCATTTATGGTAGAGTCAACAAATTTTATATCCATTTTACACTGATCTATTCACCAGTCAAGAACCAGAATTACTGCATTAGGTACACAGGGCATCTAGTCTTAGTTGTATTTGAAGTACAGGCTAGATCCTTTTGAGCAGCAAAGTGAAATCCCATGGTTCTCTGCACTTTGCTACCTCATTTGATTTTATTTTATTTTTTCAGTGGTGATGGTGTTTTGGAAAAATCAATCAAATTTATTAAGCATGTAGTAAAGTCTTACTGTAAAGAAGCAGTAGCCTTCCTTTCCCTGGCCGCAGTCCCAAAGCAGCCAGGGTGGAGGGCTACAAAGCAAGGTTCTGCTTCTCAAGTTGTTCACTGGTCTCATGGGTTTGAGTCTGTAACTTCATCCATGTGTTCCACTCCGTTCAACACTTATATAAATGCAGGTCAGCATCTCCATGTCCCAAGTTTCATCTCAAAGCAAACCTTAAAAATCATATACTCTGTATTCCAATATCTTCTCTTTTGCTTTAATCTCTAGGATACAGTAGTGTTTCTGATTTATTTTGGGTAAGTGCAGATCAATTAAAATTCCTTCAGGGAAGTCTTCTGAACCAGCAGAAGTGAATGACTGTCATCAGGAACAAACAGTTTTTGCTGTCATGGACCGGCATGTCACTTTTGAGCAAAAACTGTGCTAATTAATTCTATCCATAACTATCAGGTGTACCAAAGGAATATAACCAGTCCTTTCTGCTGTCTCGCTAGGTATAGATCTTTGTGTCTGCGAACCGAGTATCCCTATATGGAGACTTGTGCATTGGCACGTTATATGAAGAAGCAGCCTGTACCAGCACAAAAAAACCTAACAGGACAGAAATAACTTTGTTCAGACATCAGTATGCAAACAAAGTCCCTTTTGCAAGATGCACGAATGAATACCCTAAGGTTTCACTCCAAAATCAGAAATTTTCCACTACATTTACACACACACCTATTTATTAACATTCTTTTTAGACTCTACAGTGAGGAATTTGAATAACTGACACTTTTTTTGGTCAGCTTGATATATTGGATCAAAGTATGTTTACTGTTCAATCTATTCCCCCCTCTGAAAAAGAAGAGGCTGCTACAATGTTTTCTGTTCTGTTTGCTTCTGCAGCTCAAATGGCTGCACAGAGGATGAAAGAAAATTCACTGTACATCATGCTAATGATCAAAGACCTATGTACCACTGGCCTATAGCAACATTTTAGGCTATCTCTCCCTCCTACCATTTGTCCAACTTTTCTGTTTAGAATGTTAAGGGTAGGAATATAACCCAGACAGCTCAAAAAGCATCCAAGATCTGTTTGATATCCTTCATGTCACTGTGATTCTAACTATAAATAAGAGCAAGCTGTAGTGAGCAAGAACCAAATGTCTTAGAACTGACATATGAGCAAAGACAAGCTTCTTGCAAAATGGCAAAATTTAATGAAGTGGACTCCAGGTATACTACAGCAGGTAAAATGCTATTACAGGATAAACCTATTGAAAACAGTCTGACAGTAGCAATAACAATGAAGAATTATCATTGCCACTACTTAAACAATCCGAAAGAACACCATGAGAACAGGTATTAGAAGATGGCTACCTACTGGTTGTCAAATAAAAGCCATGATTTTCACTCTTTCCATATATGACTTCAAGTTACTATTAAATAGAAGTTTACAAAATCTTCACGTGAATAGCATCTTGACTCTCTCACACAAGTGCACATAAAGGGGGAAAAGTTGATTTGCAATTACCTCAGTTGCAAGCACTAGGAATCAACAGTTACCCAAAAAAATGTATAAATTAAGAATACTTTCTTTTCAACTACTTGTTTTATAACTCCATCTGAAGGTTAAATGAGAATTAATGCCTGCTTTAAAAATTTATTCCATATATTCCTTAATTCAATTATACTCCTGGTGGAAATCCACTTATATCAAAGATACATGAAGAAATTTTTACATGAGGAATTTCATAGTTTAAGTTTTTTGTTTCCAAAACAGCACAGTGATACAAGTAACCTGTAAGTTTAAAGACACAAATATATTCCAGAGTACACGTATATTAATATGGGGGTATTAAAAGCTATGCTTGTGTGCAAGCTCACACTATTTCCATAAATTACCTAAGACACAAAGTAAAAGCTATATATTGTAATGTGATCTTATTAGCATAACAGAATGGGACTTTTTTGGCAATTCATAAATACACAGCTGTATTACAAAGCCATCCCAAAAAAGCGCTGATAAAATACTTTATCTCATGACTGTCACATATTTTTAGAGCACACTATAGAAAAATCCATTAGAGAAAAAGTATTGAGGACTATACACGCAAGTTTCTTACTTCTTTTAGGATTAATATGATATAAAATTCCATTTTTGTTCATAAGCATCCTATTAATTTTACTTTCCATATCTATAGCCTATTAGGTGTAACTAAGTAAAAGACTGGAGAAGGATTTGGCCCGATATCATAGCATATAAACAATCAAGGACTGGATTGGCATTTTGAGCTTGGTTTGGTTTAATATTGAATAATATTTACTCTCACATGTAATTGTATAGTTAGACTAACGTAGTATTACAATCGTGTGTCTTCAGAAATGTGTTTATCTAAAAGCCTTCACCCAGAAATCTTATCTCACAAAAACATAAACTCACAAAAACAACTACTGCTTTGCTAGTAAATGCTGAAAACATTGTCAAGGAAGATGTATTAAAATACAGCAACAAAAGACACAAATAAATCTGTGCTAAAATCCCTCCCAGCTGATCTGTGGCATCATTGTCCTAACCTGGAAACAAGACAAGTAAACATGAGATAAATCATGATATAAATAATGAAAGCAATAAAGCTGTTATACCGCAAACATCCCTAAATGTTGTGCTGTTAAACTGAATGAAGCTGCTTGGTTAGTCTGCAATTTAAGAAATCTTATTATGCTATGATCAAAAAAACAATACTTCAGAAAACATCAGGGTTAGCATACTTCCCTTCTCTTACATAATAAAAAGAGATAGGCAGGACAAATTATCTATCTACAGGTAAAATGGTCTTTCTACTACTGGAGCACATGCAACAGCCTCATTAAGACAACCAATAATCTTCCCTATACTTTCTATATGGATCTCCTGCAGGACTTGAAAACACACATTAAAATTTGTAATATTTTAAAATCTATTCCTCTCATCAATTGTATACTGAATTCTTCAAATCTTCTGGATTTAGATCAACATTAAGAGTTAGAGAAATACTCTTTTTTTCACTTACAGATTTATTTGAGACTTACTTAAAATATATTAAACAGAAATACAACCTTAAACTGAATTGTTAGTGAATTGACTGGCATGAAAACAAAGGTAAGACCTGTGTCTATATAATTCCTTACCTGTCTACAATCCCAAAGTAAATACTATATACTAGATGGATGGCAGAAGACATAGGCTAACTAATTCTACAAGGCAATCCACCAACAAAGATATAATGCTAGATTCGGGACAAACAGATGCAATAGTTGGTAAACTGTTGTTAAACCAATATCCAAGCTTGGAAAGGTTAAAGAGATAGTGGTAAATTTGTATAGTACTTCTTCTGGCAAATATGTCTGGGAATATTTTTCTCCAGCAATCCCCAGCGGGAAGAGTGCCATCTCCTTTCCCCCATATTCCTTCCAGCTCTATCTGCCCTTCTCTTTCCAGGCTGTCATTCAGCACAGGAACACACAGCAGGAGCTGAAGAAACAAATGCTGAGCAGTTTGGTGTGATTCCAGACATGCAACAACACACACAACTCAGTTCATCAGGGTTATGCAATCAACACTGACACCAATGTGACAAATGCAGGAATTCAAGTCGGTTTTTTTTAATTCACCTCATTGCTAACTGGTTTGGAACCCTAACACCTGAGAGAAGGTCACTCATTAATGTGCAGTACTGTTACAGTGCTGCAGCACTCCTGTAAGACTGGCAGGGGTGTAAAAGGTTTCTGGAGAGAGAGGTGAGAAATTCCATAAAACTTCATTTTGCCTTTTTTTTTTCCTCTATTTCTCCTTTATTTTCTCTCTCACTCTCCCTTTTGCTGAAAATGTTGTCCCCTTCCGCAGCTCTGTGAGGAACACAAAATGTGCATGGAGCCAGCAGGGACAGGAGGACAAGAGGCAAGCATTCAGTGACAGCCAGGATCCCTCCTTGTCACCTTAGGCAATGCCAGAACACAGGATGGGCTTAGACTGGATGGAGCGAGGATCAGAGACGCTGAAGCCAAAGGTACAAGGGCATGAGGTTTGAAAAACAGACTTTGATTGATAAAACTCTGGAGACCAAGGCAGGCCAGACGATAAGAGCATATGTTTATCTGAGGGGTTGATTTATATTGTTATACAATAGAAGGTAGAGCCAAACTAAAAATGTGAACATAAATGGGCTTGAAGGGACTTGGTCTTGTGGACCTGCTTGCTCCTGGGTGCTGTAAGTAGGACGACATCCTTGGGACATCTTTAAATTCAAAATTTCCCTTCTGAATTTTGACAGATTTGGCTGTAATTAAATGTTCATATACACTGTGGAGTTTTCTATGAGAGTTTGATTTATTTAATTGTCATTGTTATGTTGGTTAGTATACATTTATTTCCCAAAGCAGTGCAAGTCATCTTTTTGAATTAATATTTGTACTCTTTACTTCATTTCACACATACAGAGTATACAGTGGTCTGGAGAGTAAAGGTAAAATTTCCAGAGAGAATGCAGCAGCACAATGACTTGAACCACTGTAATCTGGGGCTGAAGCAACTCTAACTTCTCTCACCACCTTCTTCAGCTCCACCTGAGACTTTCACTCCTTCCTTTGGCTGACTTGAAAACAGTCCTGCAACACAAGTGACCAATTTTTGACGAAAACATGATCATCCCTGCTAGAGCAAGAGGAGAGTGAGGACACGTAACCTGGATAAAGTGGGACCACACAGTCGTGATGTGGCATGGCTTGCTCTGCTGCAGAAGCTCACTCTGTGTGTCTTTGGGTGCAGACTGATGAACACTTCTTTCAGTGGCAGAGGCAGCCCCAGTACCACCTCACGCTTCCCAGCACTGGCCACTAAGCTACGCCAAGGCAAGGATGCATGGAGCTACATGGTGAGCCCTACTGAGGAACTAATCTAGATTAAAAGTAACTAGCAAAATGAAAGCTGCTGTCAAGCTTATGGAGTCCACTTTGCAAACCCACAAAACACTGTATGAGCATCTTCAGAGGTATAGGAGTGAAGAGAAGGAACCAAAAGATGCTTAAGCCAGTACTACTACTAAAGAAGCATTTACCACCCTATGATCTGATTAGGCTGTAGCATCCAGCAGCCAAAAGCTATGAGATATCACTGCAACTTACCAAGCACCATCATCCCCACCTGCCTCCCCGTCCGCTCCTCTTCAGCCTTCAAAGACACACTACAAAGGAGTGCAAAGACCCACACTGCAAACGAGATGGATGTGCAGTCCTCAGGGCACAGGTGTAGGCCGTGTGACAAAGACAGGCTGTAGAAGGGCAGCAAGGACTACAGCATTAACATGCAGCAGCTGCTGGGTTTGATTTACATGCCTTAGAGAACTGGGCCCCATTATTAGAGTGGATGCACACGGGTCTAGCATGCTTTGGTTTATTACTGTTACATCTGTACATAGGTATGGACATGTGTTCGATACTCTAAATAGCCCATTTTTAGTATTTGTATTATAAACTGAAAACTAAATCAATGCAAAATTCTGGGTTTTGGCCTTAAGATTAAGTAACTTATTCAAAATTCCAAAAGAAAATCTTAAATTCTACTTTATATCCCTCTTCATTTTAATGACATTGAGTTTTACAACATATTTATCACATTTTTTCCAAATGACATGGCTGTACTGTAGCTAATATAAAGTACCTAACTTACATATACATTGTCTACATCATTTAGAGCATACATAAAACAATTGTGGTCCATCATTCTATTAAACTATTGTCCACTTTTCAATAGTTTCATTTAACAGCACAGGAGGAAAATCATTAAATGAAACCTTAAAATGAGCTACCAGTTTGTAAACTGAGCAGCAAAGTATGGTATGATGGAACTCACAGTTCAAGAAATCCTGGTTTTATATTTAATAATTTTATGTTTGTTCATTTTCTACAAAACTAAAAAAATACTAATTTAAAAAAAAAAAACTGAGAAAGTGGGGGAAAATACCTTATCTGCATTTCTCTTCCAATTCCATTTGGACAACAGTATTTCCTAAACATAGCCTATTCACTGCTGAATGTGTAATTACCTTCAGTTCATAGTCTAGACATTAATGCTTTCGTAGTATTTAAGACTCCTTGTAACATGCTTGCTGCTTTAAGTAAGCAAGGCTAAATCTTGACCAGATAAATTAGCAAAGAATGCAATAAAAGCTGCAATAAAAGAACTTTATCCTCCAAACCTTCAAGTTGCTGCTAAATGAGATTTCTTTGAAATGCAGATCAGTTGAACTAGATTAGTGAATTTTAGCTCCTGTCAACATCATAACAAAATACAAATACAATTGTTCACTGGCCTTATCTCCATGCTTCCATCTGCTGCCTTGTTATTTACTTTCCTTGATTTACTATGCAGATCTAAATAAGACACATCAAGGAGGGCTTACAACACAATGGCTTCTTAAGCTTTACATCAAGGTATTTGAAACTGAAGCCCTGAAAGGGGCTGCCATCAAAGACATATCTCTAATGAACTTCCATATCAGAGAGGTTTGGTATTTAATACTGCTGTGAAAAGCAAAAGCTACAAATCAGAATGGCCTATGAAGGAAAATGTCTGCAAATCTTGATGAGATTAGCACCTACCAGAATTAATATCCCAATAAAAATGATATCTGGTTCACTGAAGAGTTAAAATTCCAACCTTTGCGAAAATAATGCCTAGTGTCAGAATGGGAAAACTCAGCTGACAAGGTTGAAAGGTCAGGGGGGGTATTCTTTTTTCTCCACAAAATGTTCAAAAAGCATTTTTGCTGGTGGCTTGATTAATATACTGTTGACAAAGTAGCCATGGAATGAAATCATTAACAGACGACAGCGCTACCGTGGTACTTTCTGTAACAGCGGAATTTTACAGTGTCTTTAAAAAAATTAGCAGCAACTTCACGGCAAAACAACATAATCTAAAATGACAGCATGCAACATTTCTTCAATAATTTTACTATTTCCCTTTCTCCCCCACAGCAATCTATGGCAGTGCAGGATAAAATCTTCTGTCAGTTTGCTTAAAAAAAAAATCCTTAAGTGCCATTTCTATTACATGCCACAGCCCTGCTTGAAAAGTGCAATAAACAAAGAAGTTTCCTCCTTATGATTTAAACTCTCTCTATACATATCAGATAAATTAAACAAATATAAACACCTTAAAAGTTTCCAAAGCGCAGGCATAACCTTGTGCAGTAAATCCCCAGATCTCACAGTGTGCTGCAATTTGACAGGATATTTTTACTGGGCTCTGAAGTATGTAAACAAATGATACTTTTCTTTCTTAAGAAAGCATTTCAATCATTTATGTTCTTCTATAGCAAGGGAAGATCCCATAAGCATATTCTGTACTGTGGATCAATCAGCTCCAAACTCAAGTAGACATGTTGTATGCTCCAGTGCCTGGAAATCATGCTGCAGGCTCACCAGATGATGAAAACAGAGGTATGCAGTGTAGGGGAGCCCCACATGGCACCCGCTGGCTTCTGGGCATGTCAAACTTCACAACTACCCTACAGTCAATGACAGCAAACACCTTCCCTTTTCTTCTCGCCTCCAAACATATACTTGTCTTTCTATCCTCCTTCCAAATTACAGGCAGTCTTCCAGAAACAAAGCCCCCAAACAGAAGCAGCATCCCATGGCTATACTGCAGAAACCACAGTTGTCTTCTTGCTACACTTCATTTTGTACGGGCTATGTTCCAGACTTACTTACGGCCAGGAGAGACCACTACTTTTCCTTGTTTAATGAAATGACAAAACAACAGATTTGCATATGTAGAAGCAGGTGCTGTAACAGGTTTGACGACTTTTGACCTAAAGCATGTAAAATGATTTATCAGCAACAGCTGTCCCTAAGGTACTGGGGCTCTGACGGACAGTCAAAACTTCACCATCTGCACCGCCGTGTGTTAAAAATGACAATCTGAATTAAAAGCTGGTCAACAAATCTCGTATAACTAATGCCTTCCATATCCCCATCCATATGTTGAATTCCCAAGACACACAACACTTAGATTATCTATTATAAATACCAGTCTTTAAATCTAAATAAAATAAGACAATCTAGGAAGATGTGAAAAGTAAGTTTGTGGGTTGCTACTTATTCACAAAACATGCATTTAAGTTATTCTTTGAATGTGCACACATTTGAAATGCTTCTACAATTTCACATCAAGATATAAACATATGTTCTTTCAAAATAGCATTATATCCCTTTTCAAAATTAAAAATATAGGTATAAATATCTATATAGGCTAATTTGAGGTGTGTTAACACATTTTTTAGCTTGCAAATTATTAAGCAACATTATTTTTGCCTAGCTTAACTTCTCTGAAGCCTTTCTTGAATGCCTTGACAAAAAAACCTGATTGATAGCAAAACATCTCATGGCATCTCTGTGTTCTGTACGCAGTGAAGGTATCCCAGAGAAGTGAGGTTTGCGGTTTATGTTCTAATTTTTCCATGTGAAGGGGAAATGTTTTTGGTTTTTTTTTTTTTTCCCCAGACCAGCGGAAGGAACCTGAGAGTCTGAATATGACCCCTTGGTGAACACAGTGACTTGTTCTGGAGCTATGCTAGCAGAAGGTAGCACCATATGCCCCGAGCCCCAACTTGGATGCTCTTTCTACAGTCTAATGTGCTTGTCAAAAGATGTTAAAATCACAGATTTACTTTCTCTGGATATATTTTATTATCATACAAAGTAAAAGAAAAAGGCAAATAGAATGTATTATGACTTACATAGACTATCATCCAAAAGGTACTTCCACCAGTTTAAACTGCAAGCTCTTTTTTTATTGGTGAACAAATTCTGAGGTGTTCAACATTACCACAACCTTGTATCTGATATCAAAGTTATTGTAACTCTTATTGATTACAAACTAACTACATTCTAAACTTCAGTATTAATAATTTTCCTTGTCATATAAGTGTGGAAAAATACAGCTCATTACCCAGAAATGAATGAAAATTACCGATCTTTGCTCCACTGAATTTCACTGAACTTTCAATTATTTGTTTTCAAAGATTCAGAACACCACAGATCTTACCAATGTAACACAGGCAGAAAAATTACTAAAATAAGAAAAAACTAATCCATGAAGAACACACTGGAATCAAATCTAAAATAACAAAAAATGTGCTTTCCAACATTTCTAATGATACCTTTAAATGTGGTGGCACATACAAATTCATTTAGTTCATATTTTGATTTTTAGTTTTGAGGTACTGCTTAAGGACAGGAGGTACTTTTTTCTCAAGTAAATAATAAAATTATCTTGCAGAATTTTGTGATATTCAAGTATCTTTCAAACAGTTACAATTTCTTGCAAAAACAATGCACTCAGAAAAAAAGAAATACAATTTATTTACTGACTAGGTTGTAACTGTCTGTTGAGAGATACAATGATCCCCTCAAGAGCATAAATATTTAGACAAATTTTAAAATCTGTATTATATACTTGACAGAACATATTTACATGACAGCTCAGAGCTTAAGCAATCTGATAAGAAAGACTTCCCCTATAAAACAAAGTCATGTTAGGAAAAAAGTGCAGCTCAGCCATGTAAAGAAGCTTGAGATTAAAAACATAACCATTTAGAAACAGATTAGCCATTTAAGTGTTTGCACCAAAACTGTGATAACGTTCATCCTACTTCCCGATTCACTGGATCCTTATGTACGTGTTTATGAAAATGGAAAGTGAGCAGCACATGGCATTTACTCTGTGTCTTCTTCTACTAAGCCGTTTAATTGCCTGCTCGTTATCTGCTGCCCTCTGCTCCCACCCATGCCACATCCCAGGCAGGCAGAGAGGCCCCAGCATGGCAGGGATGCCCATCTCACCCACTTGCCATGGGGAAGGTCAGGACTGGGGTAGGAAACCTCTCCTCTCCTGCCAGGTAGAAAGCTGGAAGCCCAGCTCCCTGCCAAGGTGATGTCCAAGGGAAAGACATTGGTAAAAGGTGGAAATAAGCCTTACAGGTCTTGTTGGCGAGGGCAGACTTCTGCCATCTTCCTGAAGCACAGGACAGCTTTCCCCAACACAGCCACTGTGGAAGCCGAGGGCTCATTTATTGCTCCATGACCTACTGCTCTTTCTCTTGGTAGTACTTAAACAAATTACATATTTTGGGACCAGATATTGTGTCTTGAGGTTTGACTTACAAAGCATTGACTTACATTTGGCTTAACATGCACATTCATAAAGGACAATTCTAAAACACCTCCATGATTCAGGGGAATCCTCCCTCCTTCCACAAAGACCATGAACAGCAAGACTTGAGACCGCGACATGGCCAAAACAAACTGCAAACCCATGAGAAACACACGTATAGACAAATCCAGTAAATAAATTTAAAGGCATAATCTCTCACTGTATTCTGTGCTCTTCAAAAGGCAGATGAGCTTTGGAAGGAACACTGAGCTGGCTCGATGCAGCCATTGGGCACTTGATAATGAATTGCTGCCACCAAGCAGCAACTTACCACAAAAAAGGTGTGAAAGGTTTGTAAGAATACAAATATCAAAAAGTTATCATGTAACCAACTTGGAGGACCTTTTACACTCTTGTCAGGGAAAATAGGTACCTCAGGAGAATTATATAGACTAAAACAAGGTGCAAAAGCAAAGACCAAAGGATTAACTCAGAGCCAAACAGTAAATTGGAAACGCCTGGTCAAAGAATTTGGGTTTGGACCATTTTTTACTCACTTTTATGCAATACCAAAATCAGATTAATCCTACCTAACTTTAAACATCTACATAGGATTTAGTCTCTACCTAATGCAGAGCTCCTAGCAGAGCCAGTGGCTCCCCTCTGCTTGGGAAGCCAGGGAAAGAGGCTCTCCCAGCTCAGGAGCATTAGTGAAGCACCTGATGTTTGAATGGACAAAATCACAAGACAGAGTAGATTGTAAGAAAAAATTTATGTGGAAGAGAGGAGGAATTTCTGGATATTTTTATAAACATAGCAAGATCTGATTTTGAAAAAAAATCAACTTTTAGTTAGTAGAAAAAAAATCTTGAAGTCCAGATTGTACTTCAAGTTTTACAACAGATGATATGTCCACAGAGGAACACAGATTTACTTTTTTCCCTTGTACTTCGGACTGTTTAAATTCAGTGTTTACTACTGAATTCTGTGAACTTAAGAGTATCTGCTAAGTTAGTTAGTTCAGCTACAGAAACAAACATTTTATGTTATATTTAGCTACAACTTTCAACATTTGAATAAATTAAAAGCTAGGAAATGGAGGTGAAAAAGTGCTGAGGATATCTGTTTTTAAAGCCCCAAAACAAAAACAAAAATCCAGCACCTATGGGTATCATGTATTGCGGACCATAACAAACAGTACACTTCTCAAAAAAATTCTTTCTTATTCTACTCTCCTATCAAATTATAAAGCAATTATTTAGACTTAATATTGAAAAGTGTTGCCTTTTGTAGAAATGTGTGTCTCATAATGTACACAGAATAGTTTGTTCCCACAGACTTGTTAAGTAGCATACATAGGTAATATTTATGTTTGCTGCATATAAAATATTGATTATTAATATTTTATAATAAAATAAGGTGACAACTAGTAAATTTTCTGATATAAGCTCCCTACTAAAGTCTATTTCCTTTTTGTTTATACACAACAATTCTCCTTTAAAATTTAGAAGTGCGAATCTTAGAAAGTGGAAAAAATAATTATAAAATGTTCTTTATTTGCAATTAGATTCCAAGGTTGTAGAATACTGTATCTGTCCCAATTTTACAAAACTGCTTAAGGCATCTGCCAACCAAGTTTCAAGAGGATTAGCTGTAATGAAAATGCAACATATGTAAATACAACCACGTATTTAAATGTCAAATATTTCAAACACAATAGAAAAATTACAAATTCACAGTCATCTTTCCAAACATAATTCTATCCACTCCTTTCTTGAAAGATAAAAACTTAGAAAGAGTATTTTTATACTGTACAAAACACACAATGCGGCAACACGTTAACTTGGCCTTCTTAATGTATCTCATTATTGAGCTGAATGTGTTTTCTTATGAATGCACAATATACTCCACCTTTATTACCAATTTCACATACTTCAGATTCACCTTGTAGATTCAGAAGAATTTGGTTCCTTGTGCTAAAACCAGCAAAAATAAGGTATGGTAGGAACTTTAAAAAGCACCTTTGCCTTTGTGCTCTTTGAGTATCTTGTACTTGACATGATGTACAATATTAGCACAGGAGAAAGAACACAAATACACAAGAAAACAAAACCATGCCGCTAAAACTACTCTGACTTCAGACGCATTTTTCTCATCTCTGGATGTGGTACTACCTTGCTGTCAACTATTAGCTTTCCAGTACTTAGAGACAGACAGTTTCATACTGCTCAACAGAGATTACTGCTGTCTATCTAAATAGGGCTTACAGTGGCATCAGCATATTTTATTAACTCAGAACCATAAATCCTATTCTTATATGCTTTAAAAGACCAATACTCCTAGGGTCAGTTAAATTTACAACACAGTGGCACCTATCAGAAAGAAGCTTCAATACAAAGATATGCTGCTTTCTGCTCAAAAATCCTGGTATCTATTGAAAGGTTAATGAACAGTAACTCATCACTGAATCTAAACAACAGTTTTCCAAGCAGATTTTTAGCGCACCACAACAGTACCCCAACACACTCTATAATGCCTCACAACACAGGTTTTCTTTGTGTTTCAAGAATTCTTCCTTCTTTGCATGATAAGCATGGCATTTGCAGGTGAGCAGATCTTAACATCTGCTCTTCTGTGAAGCTTTATTTAAAAACATAAGCTGTTATCAAGGTTCTAAAATTTGGGGACTTGATTTTAAAGTAATAAACCAATTTCAAGCAAGGTCTTCTCCAACTGCAGACTGTTTACTATTTTATCTTTTATTGTAACACAACACTATTCACTGGAACTACACTCTCAAATAACAATATAACAATTCAATGCTATCACTGCAATGAAAAGAAAAACAGTGAGCTTTGAAGCCATTTGATCTTCTCCTATCAAAACTGCAGTCTTTTACTGATTTCAGAATCTACTTAATTTGCTATTTTGTAACAAAAAAAGTAAAGAGACTACAAAAAGTAAAGAGCCAGAAGTAAACATTTTGATCAATCTAATTCACTTTTAAAGAAACCTAACTCCTGCTGTTCCTTTTTAGAAAAATACCTTGACATTTGAAGAGAAAATAAGAGCATGCGTGTGACTTGTTTACATCAGATAGAAATAAATTCTTCCTAAATGTAGAGAGCACAAAGTTTTCTTTTGATAGTTTATGAATAATACTTAAGGAAATGCTTAAAACACTTAGCAAATCTTTTGACAATTTAGCAACCTACCAATATAGCTGCTCAGACACCATGGTGATGTGCATCATATATAGACTTCTGGAAAAGTATCATCTACTCAACACAAGCATGCAATTTTAGCATATAGAGAGGGACAGGGTGCAATTATACTGCGTGTACTGAAGTAGGTGTTGCAGTATCATATGGTGTATCACCAGAAAATGGGGGAAATGCTGAGTCGGAAACATAGATGACTTGCTATCTTGAACATGCCAGCAAAAATGTGGTTTGGAAGGAACTAATAAAGTGGTTGGCCCTCAGAAAAAAACTGTACACTAAACACTTTAAGTATGAAGATTTCTAATAAATACAAAATTCAGCTACCCAAGTAACATTACACAGAAGCTCCTTTCTTCAGATGCGCTCCAGCCTGCATCTACATGAATACCATGCAGGCTTTGAGCAACTGGCCACAACCTTTGGTTTCTTATGTCTCAAACTCAGTTATTAGTAGGTTTTTCAATTCAGAGATTTCCCAGGTGAGCAACCTCCACTCTGACCACTGTTTTGAAAGAACACCATCCTTAGAGACATCACTCACAGTGATGCAGGTGATTCTTTTAGGTCAATCAGTGCTCACAGGATTGTTTCTTAAGATGGAGCTCGCAGGTTTAGCAGCTCGCTACTATCACAAAAGCAGTACCCCCCACCTCTTCTCTCCCTGCCTTTCCACGTCAGCCACAGGCTACCACTGCTTTCCTTGTACAGTCTACAGCGATCTCAGATCCCTCTGTGAGCCAATACAATTCACAAAAAAGGCAGAAAGCATACACAGGCCTCTGCTAAGTTTGTTTTCCACTGTTTTGCTGAGTTAAGTTGACCCACAGAAGGGTCTGCTGAGCCCCAGATAGAGCCCAAGAGAGGTCACAAGCCCACATATCTGAGAAGAGGGAAAAGCATGACGGGCTGAGGGCAGGGGACTAGGTGAAAATCCATCTCTTAAAAATTAGCAACAGCATATTGTAACAAGATCAGCTGTCTGTGAAACTACACTCCAAAACTATCTCCAGCTCAATACCTACAACAAATCTATTTCTAGTTCATTCATATGTTACCTGTTCATTTTCTCAAGCAAAGGAGCATATTTATTCCCAAGACTTACCTCAGATTTGCTTCTCCACAAATGCTGGGTCTACTGTCCTGTATTTGTCCAGAGAAGGGCAACAAGGCTGGTGAAGGGTCTGGAGCACAGGTACTATGAGGAGAGGCTGAGGAGTTGGTGTTGTTTAGCTTGGAGAAGAGGAGGCTCAGGGGAGACCTTATCACTCTCTACAACTACCTGAATGGAGGTTGTAGCCAGGTGGGTGTCGGTCTCTTTTCCCAGGCAACCAGCAATAAGACAAGAGGACAAAGTCTTAAGCTGGGCCAGGGGAGGTTCAGGTTAGACATCAGGAGAAAGTTCTTCACAGAAAGAGTGATTAGGCATTGGAATTGGCTGCCCAGGGAGATGGTAGAGTACACACCTGGAGGTGTTTAAGAAAAGACTGGATGTAGCACTTAGTGCCATGGTCTAGTTGAAAACGTGGTATTAGGTCATAAGGTGGACTTGATGATCTCAGAGGTCTTCTTCAGCCTAATTGATTCTGTGATTCTGTATGTCATCAGAGCATTGGCTATCCACTGGCTCCAACACTTACTGCAATCTTGGCCCAACAAGCCCAGATTCACACTTCTTCCAATGGTCCCCAGATAGGTTAATTTGAGGGTTACAGTCAAAGTGCTACTCAATCGGTCTCACGGTAAACAATATCTAAATTTGTGTACCACTTCCTTCCAGTTTACACAATGGAAATGAGATCTGGGTTTGTAAGTTATTTGTTTGTTTATGTACTTAGAAGAGGTGGAGAGGAAACAGAGAACAATAAAAGGAAAAAAGGAGCATTTTATTGAGACATCATGTGTCCCACAGAATGACTATTACTGGATTTACCAAACAGATCTACATACAGTTATATGTACTCTGCTCTTACGCTCACTTTCAGCCTGTATTAGAGCAAATTGCAAAAAAGGGAGAGAAACATAAGACTACTTTGTCACTAGTGTGAGCAAAGGCTACTACAAACCAAAACACTCAACACTGAGAACTCTTAAATCATTTTAATGAGTTTTTGGAAGAAAGGTCTCACACTTCCTGAAAGTAAAAGAACAGGAGCTTAAGCAAAGAGGTGGCGTTGCGGCACATATTTGGAGAACTAAGCACCATTTGGTCCTGCTAATAAACTGGAAGTGAGAGTCCCAGGTAGACATTAACCTAAAGGTTATCCTCTAAGTCACGATGGCCAAAAGATGTCAGGGGATAACAGATGGGCAAAACAAAATTATGAAAGTAGTAGAGCCAGGTTTTGCTGGTGACACTCAGAGGTCACAATTAATGATGATTAAGCATTTTGTCATCAACAACTTGAAAAGCAATTGTTCAAGCTTCCAAAGGTGAAGCTAAGCTCTAGAAGGTTTTCAGAATACAGTACTTTTTACACAGACTTTTCAACTCATCCTTGAATAAAACAACTCTCCTTTAGGGAAAAGTGGCTTTTGAGAATGATTTATTATCAAGCTAAAAGCCTATGCTGCCAAGTGCAACAAGATCCTCCAACGGCCACTACATACTGTGTATTGCCACAGAATCTGCAGGAGGCTGCAGGTCCAAACCCAGACACACATCCAGCTGCTGATGCATGTTTCCTGTTTGCAAACCCAACTGTTTACTCAGTTCATTTTGATTCTCCCTACTCACAGCAAAGCGCAGGCCAGTTTTTTACCCACAGGAAATATCCACAGTTCTTCCAGAGAAGCATCTATATTCTCCCCTTGACAGCTGAGTTAGTTCACTATTAAAGGTACTATCTGTTGTACTGGGAAGATGTGGATTCACCACAACATGCAACATCTAAGAAGTATAAGATACTGTTCTGAGCACAAATCTATTTTCATGCAAATGTAGGCATTACGGAAATTAAAACTTCAATATGGTAACATTAGTGATTCACAAAAACTCCAATGCCTTACTTGATAATTTGAGAGAAATTTTGTCCTGAAGAATGAGCCTAAGTTTCTTTTTTCATTTTACCACAATCCTGAAAGATCTCTCCTCTTACACAACAACTTTACTTGTCTACCCTCTGAAATCCTGGAACTGCAAGAACTACAGGGAAGATGGCTCTGCAGCACCTCTCAGTACAGCTGCTCTGTGGGTGACTCCATATGTAGTCCTATTGCACCTGAAGTTTACCTCCTTATTGAGCCCAGTCCTTCATGACCTCCTTCCTCCCCAACCTGCTCCCTTCCACGTTTACTGAGCTGCTGGCTGGACTGTTTCAGAACAGCATGAGTGAGGAGAAAACTAACATCACAAATACAACTACAAAAATTAAAACATATTTATCAACTTGGCATGTTGAAATGATTTAGAGAAATCTAAGAAATACTGGAGTTGATGCACTGAAATTAGACTACGCTGAAGTGAAACAGTATCACAGACTTTACTGAAAATTATCTCAGTCTCTGTTTTCTCTTATGAAATTTTTTGTTTCATTATTTTAAATGTACAGAGAACTGAGATCCTCCCTCTGCTGATTCTTCCTATTTCTTTCCTAGTTCCAGTCCTTCAAATGTTGCCCCGCCTTTTTTATCTCCTTCAGAAAGAAGGGCAGCTTTCACTCGGTACAAGTCACAGCTCTCCTGCTATCATTCCTTCTGTTCATATTCTTTATTATTATGTTTAACAGAATGAAGGAACACTACACGTTCCTACTGAACAAAGAGATTTACAACAAAAATAGAAAACTGAGATGGCTTTAAGGCACTGGAGTTTATAGGTAGCTGCAGGAGGCAAAAGCACAAGAACACCTGGGAAAAAGTAAAGTATCATATTTAATGCCAAGGGAGTACTTTCTCAAAAATCTTAAAATTTCTCCTTTTTGCTGTCCACAGTATCCAGTAGTCAGACCTTCTGATGTACAATATTTCACAGGTGTGTCAAGAAGTTCTACATGGATACAGAGGATTTTATTATAAACCAATAAGATCTAAAAATACACTACTTCTCCTGTAAGAATTATTTTTTACTAACTTATAAGTTTTCACTTCAGACCAGCAATATTTGTGCAACTGAGATTCATTATGGTGTTGCCAGTTCTTAAAATGTTATTACAAATGTTTTTATACCAGCTTTCATACATTCCACACAACTCCAAAAGAACTTTATGCTTCAAAAAAATAAATATCTGTATTTTATGATCAAGATGGAATAAAGTTCAAAAATATATATCTGAAGTCTTCAACCTCTGGACAAGGTTTTTAAAAATACCAGAAATAATGAACACTTTGTACTTTCTGATGCCTCTGAATTTTACATGAGTTCCTAAAAGTGTGTGATAATACCGCTTGAAATTACTGAATTCATTTTACTGTCCTGTTCTGATTCTGAAAGGTGACACTTGTAACATTCTTTAAATAACTGTGACTGAGACAGATATGACAGTGGTGATTTTTCATAGAAAAGAGAACCTAACTTTGTTGCAAGGCATAAGGAGTGATGCAGAAAGCCATGCCAGAGCTGGAAATAAGGCAAAGGTTGTGCATGTCCACACCAACCTGTAAGGGCCGCCCTCAGTGCTAACTAATGCATCTGAGACCCGAGTTTACAATGTTGGATGTCTACAGACCTGGCATCAAACCAAAGCCCATGGCTGCACAGTTAAGAATTTTACAGGGTTTGACTTGTATTCTATACCAAGTTTTAAGAATGTTATATAATTTTGTCAGTCTCAAGAGCATTGCAACAACTAGAAATTCCTTATGAATGAATGTTAAAGACCTTTGCACAGAAGGAAGGTGCTAACACAAAAACACAGGAGAGGTGCAAAAGACAAGCACTTCTTTTCAGAGGAGGAGTCCGGTCTTTCCTGTTTCACCTTCCTTCTCCATAAATGCCCATTTCATTGCCAGTACCAAGGGAGGTGAATAAGAGAAAGTGAGAACTTTGATGGCACTTCCCAGAGCTGCTCTTCTTCATGAAGCCCTAGTTCCCTGGATTGGAAGCCAACACTTGAAAAACAATCTCCTATGAACATGGAATCCCAACCTGAAATGTGACGCAGAAATTTAAGTATCAGGGACGAAAAAATGGAGAAGCACTCAGCTGCTCAGTTTAAACTAGAATTCTCTTGGGCTTTTTTTTCACATCATGTTTCTACCTAAAGCATGATGTTAAGTCCCTCTGAATAAATCTGTTTTCATATTAAGCATATTCAATGTTGAGGGCAAGTTGGGTGAGAGTGGAATGGACACACTTACCACGGCTACTCAAAGAAAGCAGCGTATGGAGGCAATACCAGGTATGCTTTAGGACAACGGGACAGAAATAGCCTCTTACAGGGAACAAATAACTAAAATAGAGACAGTTACAGCTCAAAATAGCATACACAGGAACCAAAAGAGCTGTTATTAGATTGGAAGACAGACAATTGATGATCATTCCTTGCCTTTGTAATGAAATTTTTAATTACTAGAAATAATTCTTGGAGTCATCAATGATTTTACATTATCCATCAAATTACACTTAGGTTCCTGAGATTTGTTAACTATTTTCCCTTAAGATAATTTAATAGGCATTTTAAAAATCTAGGCTTGTATCTTCTTCACTGGATAGAAAAACATACAAAATATTTAATGAAATAACTATATCCTCCATTAAGCATATAATATTTTAACTATTATATGCTATGTGATCAGGCTACTAAGTGGAACCATCATGTCTATGCCTGCTTATTTAAAGTTACCATATTTTAATGTTCAACAATAACATTTCCTCTATTTATTTATCTTCTTATGTCAGTCCCTCATATGAAACTGCATATAGTTTACAACTGAGTTCAGAATGTGCAATATACAAATAAAACTCAACATTAAATTTCAAACAGAAGATGTTTGGCAGATGACCAATTTGCCATTATAAAATCAGTACCAAGGTTATACCTAACCTTAAGGACCAAGTCCTCAAGAAGAATAAATGACATCTAAAATCACATGAGTTTTGTTCCTTAAGGACATTCAGAGCAAATCTGGAAATGGTCTTATGCTGACATAAGAAACAAATCAGCTAAAACCACTGGAAATGAAAAAAAAACCACAAGGCCCATCAAATACCATCTCAATAACAGATCAAACTCAGCAGCTGAACAGAAGGTAGCAGAGGACAAACTGATTTGAGAATAAGAAGTCATGAGGTCCAGAAAAAGCTGCTATTAATTATTTCTCTTAATAGATGAGATCTTTATTTCCTATTGGAGGATTCCAGAAGTCCACTTTCTCCATCTATGTTAGATATGAGCATTCTGTTAATTGGCTGAAATAGCCCGGTGTCACAATTTTCAGTGAAAAAAAATTAAGAGAATAGTAGCCACCTGGTTTCTTTGGGCTCAATGCAAATGCACAGTCCTACACAGAAAGGGGAGAGGGATGGGAAGTGCAGGACTGAGATTCTGCCACACGCTCCCTTTATTGCTGCCATCCTGTTTTCATAGGAGAGAGCAGTATTCATCAGGGGCTATGTAGGTTTTCTTTCTTCTCTCTTCTCTTTGGTGCTGATGCTGACACACAGAGAGATTTTACAAGAAATGACAGCACTCCCTTAATTACCAAAGGACACCCTGGGCTGAAATTGTGCTAGTACATACTGCACTCTGCACCTTCCCGAGCTGCAGTGCTGTGCCGTACAACCAAAGCTTACGTTGCTTCTAGCCTTTAGAGTTTTTCCAAATAATTTTGGGGATGCCAAACGTTACTTATTAGCCACTGGAATTTTTCATGGTGTGTAATACATAGGTATTTTCACACTCTGAGAAAGGATTTATTACTAGAGAGTAGAGAAATTTTCTCCTTAGCAGGGCCAGTAGAATCTTCTTTCATGGAGTGAGTGGGAATACCAAGAAGGGCTTTCCAAGTGTCAATTTAGTTCCCTCTCAACCACACAGAAATACAGAACTTCACAAAACTCAGAGATGAGAAAGCCAAGCAAAACCAGATGCAGACAAGGATAATTATTATATTGAAAAATAAAGTATGTAAACTATGCATTTTTCAGTTGAATGATAGTCCACATGTACACTCGGGCTGAATGTCTCCAAGTCATTAAGCCTCTGGCACATATTACCTAGCAGATGACTTCAGATGTCTTCAAGCAAACACCAATGCCATCAGCCACCAGTGTCTCAGACAGCACAAAATGCCTGATGAAGATATGGATACAGAATCACAGGATATTCTGAGTTGAATAGGACACCCTAGGATCATCAAAGTCCAACTCCTAGTCCTGCACAGGACCATCCCCAAGAGTCACACTATGGGCCGGAGAGCATTGTCCAAATGCTTCTTGAACTCTGTCAAGCTTGGTGCCCTGACCACTTCCCTGGAGAGCCTGTTCCAGCACCAAATCACCCTCTGGGTGAAGAACCTTTTTCTAATATCCAACCTAAACCTCCCCTGACACAACTTCAGGCCATTCCCTACCACTTGGTCACCACAGAGAAGAGATCAGTGCCTGCCCCTTCACATCCCTTCAAGAGAAAGTTGTAGACTGAAAAGAGGTCTCCCCTCAGTCTCCTTTTCTCCAGGATGAACAGGCCAAGTGACCTCAGCCGCTCCTCATACGGCTTCCCTCAAGGCCCTTCACCATCTTTGTTGCCCTCCTTTGGATGCTCTCTAAGAGGTTTATATTTTTCCTATATTGTGGTGCCCAAAACTGCACACAATATTCAAGGTGAGGCTGCACCAGTGCAGAGCAGAGCAGGACAATCCCCTCCCTCAGCCAGCTGGTGATGCTTTGCCTGATGCTCCCCAGGACACAGTTCACCCTCCTAGCTGCCAGGGCACTGCTGACTCATATTCAACTTGCCATCAACCAGGACCCACAAGTCTCTTTCTATGGCACTGCTTTCCAGCATCTCATTCTGCAGTCTGTACATACATCCAGAGTTGCCCCATCCCAGGTGCAGAACCCTTGTTGAACTTCATATGGTTGGTGATTGCCCAGTCCTCTGATTTGTCAAGGACTCTCTGCAGGGCCTCCCCGCCTTCAAGGGACTCAACAGCTCCTCTGAATTTTGTATCACCTGCAGACTTACTTAGTATTCTTTCAAGTCTTGTGTCCAAGTCATTTATGAAGATCTTGAAGAGCACAGGGGCTGAGACAAAGCCCTGTGGAACTCCACTAGTGACAGGTCACCAGTCTGATGTTACCCCATTCACTATTACTCTCTGTGCCTGACTTTAGTAGAAAAGTCCCAATCAAGTTAAAAGATCCTGCTTTGGCCATTCTTTGGAAAACTTGACACCAATCTCTATTCAATAAGAAGGCAGCAAACATATAGAAACCTTCAATCCTTTCGACAGTAGCGTGGAGGCTCTGCCTATGCTAATAAATCACAAGGGCCAAGACATAGGCTCAAGTGCTAAATCTGTGAATACAAAAACTCACTTGTGCTGCCCTGACATCAAGTGCCTGAACAAGGAAACTTGCAGGTCTGAGGTTTAGGAGGAAAAGCAGAGATTAAGATAAAATGCAGCCCAACTGTGGAAGTTTTCCTCTATATATACCCCAACTTAAAAAATAGGTATGGAAAATACAGACCTGCACTTATCCCAGTCTTCTGGCACCGCCATGGAAAGGTGAAGCCACGAGTGGGCAGTTAGGAGGTTACAAGGCATCTTGTGTGGCTGTGCATGGCTAGGTTTAAATCAAACCAGGCACTAGACAAATATCTTAACAAGCCTAATAAAGCCTTTGATGAACCTGGAAAGGAACAGGACAGAACACGGAGGCTTCCTGTTTCAGTGAGCACGAGCAGACATGTGTGACAGATGGGCTTTTACAGAGCTAAGGGAGAGAATACTGGAACTGGTAAGACAAACACACTAGATGTCAAACATCCCTCTCTAGAATTTATAGGGACTGGTCTAACTGAAGTAAAGAGTAATGCTCTCACTTGTACTCACAAAACACTATCAAAGCTCTCAGAAGTCTTCAGCATCTACACAGTGACAGAGGAGTATTTTGGGAAAGTGGCAAAAGTCAGAAAAACTCGTCTGGCAGACATCACTGTCTGACTGGGCAAGGAACTGGAGGAGTATTGTCCTGTGGCCTAATATTGATACCATAGCAAAAGTTTCCCATAGTTCAAGAAACAATAGCCAGGCTGCTGAAAGGATATAAAGTGGGAGAGCTCACAGAGGGGTGACACACTTAATATTAGGTGATTTGTGCCACATGGCATCACAGGTTAGCTGGGAACTGTATTATCACAAAAGGAAAGCACAGACTAGAATCTGTTCACAGACAAAAGAGCTCTCACGAATTGAGAGTTAATAGTTTCTCCCATTAGCCCAACAATTTGCAGCAGTATAACTTTTGTTTCAAGTGTTCACCTTGGGACCCAGATGCTTGGAAAGAGGCTGAGACATTTGGAGAGATTCAGGTTTCGCACCTTTGCGGTACCCTTCATCAAGGAAACAATTGGAAAAGTAAATGAAAAAAGGCACACAGGGACACAAGTTAACAGCAATGACCGCCACCACCATGATGAAAACTTCAAGTGTTACAGAGAGGACACATGGAAGGGCCCTGAAACAAACACATTTATCATCTGAAAAGAAAATATATTATTGACAAGGGGTCAGACTTATAACTATATGACAATATGTACCTGCAATACTAGAAAGCTACAGACCATCTACCAAACATCCGCAAAAATGCTACCTAAATCCATACCAAACTTCAGACAGGAATAGAGTGCCGAAACACCCTTACTCTTGTTAAGAAACAACATCTGTATAATCCACTATACGAGGGTGTCCTGCTGTAGGCTGTAAGGCACCTATGACGTAAAGCGAAATCTATTCACACATAGGACAAGCTTTCATGGAAAGGGTGTCTCAATAAGGACACAGAAGTGGGAATATGTGATGAGCTGCAACACACACTCATTGCTCATTATGCCTGATATACAAATAGCTGATGTTTTGCTATACCTGTCTATCAGAAAGAAAAAAAAAAAGAAAAAAAAACCTGTGAAAATACACATCAAGTCAGCAAGCAACAAGGAAATTTGTAAGACCCTGGGACAGCATCAGTCCTGCTGCCTGACTCTATGTCATGACATAACAGAGTATCTACAGTTGCCAACCACAACTGTTCAAACTGCCTGAAGCAGACTGCCTGAAGAGGGTATGGGGATCATTTGGAGCCCTGTCCTGACAAAATACAGACTTCTTTCTTAGGCTACATGACGTAGAAATTGGGTTCCCTCACAGTTTTGCAGGAGTATGGAATTTCACTTGTCCAAGATCTGAAGAAAAAGGAAATATTTATTGGGAAGTCCCTGGCAGATGTCTGGAGCTAAGACGAATTTATCATTATAGGAATGGGCAACACAGATTGACCAGAAGATTCTATGACATTTACAGAGATTATTAAGAATATTCTGTTAACTGTTTGTGCCTCAGACTACGTTAGAGTACAATCTTCCAATATGTAAAGGGAGGAAATCTGAAAGAGGTGACATCAACAGTCTCATTTGCAAGATGAAACTGCAACGATGCAATTGAAGAGACTTACACCCACCCTCCTGAATACAGCAACTGTTTCCAGGGCTGAGGATTTAAGAGGGAAGCAGAGAAAGTCCACTCTCCCTGGAGTCTGCTGTTTCTTGCCAAGTCCTTCTGGCAGCAGGAGAGCAGACTGAAGCAGAATATCTGGCTCTAAACTTACCTCAACAGAGCCACTTTCATGAAAAATATCCATGCATCAGGCTTTATCATGATTCTGCTTCTTTATCAAGGGGAGTCCTAAAATATTTTGTGACCACTTCAATAGGTTCTTAAAGCCACCTTTGTCTCTGGTGCAGGAGTAAGACAAGTGAAGCAGATATGATCAACCATCGGACAACACTGTCGAGGTGTGGTTATCTTACACACACTGATGGGTAAAAAAAAATTGATAATGGGGAGGCAATTAGGAAGACCTTTTCTTACCATAGAGCAATTGCATCACTAGCAAGTTTTTTGCTGAAATAATGCATACTGTTTCTAAAGAGATTTCTGTATTGACCAGATCAATACAAACTGAAACAGTGATAACTGAAGCAAAAGCCTTTATAAAGGAGATATATATACAAATTTGAAACAGATTTCTCAAATAATGAGATAATGTGTAAATACGCTTACCACATGCATTCAGGTAAAGAACACTGCGATATGTCCTTTTGACAACCTAAATGATTCTGTGATTCTGTGAAATGCCACAAAAGGCAACATATCTAATCACTTCACAGTAGCAAGATATTTTATTCAAAATTTTCATTTCAGAAATTAACTGAACATCAACTCATACAAGCACATGGCTTTAACTTCACAGTTCATTACATTACATTACTTTATTTGCCCTCATATTTCCTTTTTCCACATAAATATTTCTGTCACATTGCTTTTCTTTTTGAAATTTAGCTATATAACTGGTGTTTGATGATGAGGCCTATGAGGAAACTCTCACATGAAATCATAAAATCTTTGATGTTCAAAATTAAAACAGAAGAAACTCTTGAAGTAAATTACTGAATTAAAAGCCAAGGATTAAAAAAAATTCTAAAATTTCCTCTCAGAAAAACAAAACCACCAAAATTTTAGGACACTATGTTATTTAAAAAAATCAAAACTGAAACCTGCAGAGCATCATAGTCTTAGCAATGTCCATCTGTATTCACTTCAAAAAAGATTTCTATTGCCTCGCTACTGTTGATGTTATCATGTTAGGAAATAGTGCTAGTTAAAAATAAGTCTCTCAAGTCAACCATAGAAATAAAGAAATAGCTAAATGAGAGATATAAACAGGCCTGATGTTGCATTATTTCTGTATTACTTTTAACTTGCAGGTTACACTCATGGAGATTGTTATTTGAAGATTCTTATGATTTTTGGAAATTTCTTGAGCAGTATGTTATTGTCTTGGTATTAAGAATTAAGGAATCTGAAGGTCCAGTGTTCCCATCTCCATGCCCGCCCTCAAAACATACCATATGTAACAACAACAGGAAAACACATCTCCTATATTTTTAATCTGCAACATTGTCAGCTCATTTTGTACAACCTTCTCTTAAATATAAATATGATTCTTTAAATTACTAGAGTTTGAAAAAATAAGATTCCTCCAAATCAAAATAAGTGGAAATACTTACAGAATATTTTTTGGTTAATAATTCAATATATAATTTGTCAGCATATAAAGTCCATGCTTGTTAGTATGAACTTTTTTTGCATTTAATAATCAGAATGTATATGCACATATTGAAATTCAAAATATTTTAAATGCTTTAAAATACTTACTTTCATCAGCATATAACTTTGCAATTTTGATAGAGACAATTCAATAAAGTTTTAGTCAAACTGCATGGTAAGAATGTGTCATTTTATTTCACACACAGGTACCAAAAGCAGGTTTACTGGAGGATCAAAATCATTATTTTGCATTCCTAAATACAAAATGGTATTCCTACAGCTCCTAAACATGGTATTTTGTTTTCCCCAAAACAGTTAAACCTAGCCTTGTTTAAAATTGCAGTCTGTATACAAAAAATAGTTCTGCATTTAACCTAGAGCTCTTCTAACTTCTTTTCAGTTCTCCTTCAGGCCAAAGAGGTGAAGAAGTCACAGAGGAACAGCTACATATCATTCCACTGGGAAGTACAACTCCCCTTCCCTCGCTCCTCTCTCGACACTCGGAGCTCTGCCCGTACAAGCAGAGGGGACAGAGATGCAGGACGGAGGCAGCAGCAGCCCCTTTTAGCACAGATGACCACGATCAGTCCCACCCAGTCCATGCTGCTGACTCCTCCCGAAGCCACGGACACTGCCAGCTCTCAAGTGCCTTTTCCTGCTGTATTGCCTGCGGCTGCCAGCTGTACGGGACAGGCCACCCTGGCTCCAGGCTGTTTCCCAGAGCTGTCCTCAGCCCAGGGATGCACTTCCCAGCACACAGGTACACCTTTGTGCAGTGGCTGCCACCGGCATCAACGTATGAACTGCTTTCACACAAGCTGAAATTTAGTAATATACGTAGATGATATTTGTGGGCACTAGAGATAAAGAGGTTGTGCTGGAAGTCATAAAAAGCTTTGAAAACAAGCAGTCCACATCTGATTTTGTAGGATTGTTATGTATCAGAAACCAGTACCTACCAAAACAGATTGTTAAGTAAATTTACTTTATGCACTCTTTGAACTACGGAGGAAACAACATCATCTTAAAATTCAGTGCCATAGATACACAGAAACAGAAATATAAAATAATCATATTGTCTCTCAAACTGTTTAAAATAAAAAATTTTATCAAAAGAATGTACCATATGCACTATTCAGTCATGTCTAAGTAATGTTGGTCAAGTTCAAATAAGCAGAATACATAATTTCAGTGAGCTGCAAACATCATTATTTCAAATCAGCATAAGTACAATATTAAGCATTCCTAGAAAGCAAGATGAATTAGGTATGAAGGAGTATCTGAAATATCCGTGATTAAAAAACTCCCTACAAATCTTCTGCAACACTGTTGTTATAGGCTTTTCTTTCCTTAATTCAACATGTTCAGGGTTACCATATATGTAAGACACTGAGGAACTTTTAGACCTATATATAATAGTATGACAACACCATGTTAGGCAACTAAGTGTGTCTCTTTTGCTGCCCGCCACTTCTGTCAGCTATCCTGAGCAGTTCAGTAAATCTTCAAGTAGAAAATTATAACATGCCATCATTTATGTTCAAATGATATGCTTTTTAGCCAGGATCTGCTAAACAAGCTCTGAAGCACTCCATTAAAGCTGTGCAGAAGTTATGCAACCACTTCACTTGAATTAGACACAGTGTACAAGGCAGTCATTAATTGAAAAGAAGCAATACCATGAATTCTTAGACCTATATTTAGTATTCGTGTCATTCTCTGCATCTCACTACCATACAATTTTTTAATGGACCAAAAGTTTTGTAATAGTAACACTGAACAGCTTTGTCAAATGGATGCCTGCAACCTGTGAGAGAGACAACAGTCTGGAAATTTTAGCAGCCAGCAGAGAAAATAAGGGATGGGTATTTCTGCTGAAAGTGACTAGCACTGTAACAGGTAACCCTGAAGATTGCCCACCAGAGAGGGGCTTCACTGTACTCTGCTGATAAAAAAAACAGAGTAAACATCAGCATTAATACAGGTTTCAGTTCTCAAAAGAATATACTTCTAAATCTGGTAATGGCATGTCCATTTAACAACTTTCCTTCCAGAGCTTCTTACGGAGCTCTTGAAGATTACATGTTAGGAGTATAGGCCTTTTAATAAGAGTACAGCTTATAATTTCTCCATTTGTTCCACAGGCCTCCAGTTTTCAAAATCAGTTAACAGTAACTACCAGAAAATAGAGAAAGAAGAACTACTGCTGCAAAATGGTTTACTGATTCTTTTTTTGCCAAACAGACACTATTTTTTTTTAATAAAATAAAAAATTGGTTTTTACTTAAGTTTGTCAAATGTGGGCAGGAACTGAGATACGACTAAAATAACAAGGAAAGATGGAGAGGTCTTTTTTATATTCTTTTATCAATCCAATTAACTATGGAAAGAAAAGTCACAGCGTTAAACAAGGAAGTTTCTCTTTAAATTTGTTCCATTGCAGAGAACACTGCTTCCCTTCCTGTATTTTCTCCTCTTTTGGATTGTCTGTGCTTTTAAATGCACCATATTACATGTCTGACAATCTAGCCTAGTTTTAGTTCTCTTTAATTTCCTTCCACCACAGCTCCATAATCCTCAGGAGCTCCTTCTCATAAGGACCACGGCCAGAGGTCAGTGATCTTGAGACTGCCCAATAGTTTGGGCCCTTCTCTCCTTTTACTGCACAGCACAGGGTTTTCTACTTCTCTGGGGACTGAGCCCAACCAGAAACTGGTTTCAGAAAGAGCTTTAAGAGAAAACAGATTCCACATGTCACTTATCCCACTCCCTCTCATTCCATCTCTTCTAGCAGACACCCCATCTCAGATTTCTTGTACCACAGTTCTGATTCTCACCTGCTGTGTTCAGGGAACGCACCAGAATTCTTTTTTCTACATCATGAAAGAGAAGTTAAGTAGAGGACACAGTTTAAGTTGAGGAGAGGAAGAGCTGAAGATTTCTACCTGGCGAAGACGACAGGAAGACAAGGCAGTGATAGCAAACATTGAGGCTCCAGAAGTCTGTATCAACATTTGAGTTATGATGGGTATAACAAGGCAAAGAGATGGAAATTAGTAAAAACAGAGAAATATTACAGAATCTTCTGAATTGGAAGGGACCTCAAGGGTCATCAAGTCCAACCCTTAAGTGAATGGCCCATACAGGGATTGACCCTGCAACCTTGGCATTATTAGCCCCATGCTCTAATCAACTGAGCTAATCTCAAGTCTACTATCTGTCCTTATGCTTCCAGGACCACTAGATTTTTTCATGAAGGAAGACTCAAGGAAAAGAAAACCTTCCCAATTTCAATCATATGAGTATCAGAAAGGCTGGGAAATCAAGCAACTAGCTCACAGTAAAGCCTTTGTGAAACTTTCAGAGGATATCATATTTCTTGGCATGGAAGGCTGATGGAGAGAAGACTAAAACAGTTGCCAGATTTAAATACTGATAGATTGTGGCAAATTGTAGCACTGCTGGCGGACTTTTGAATGTAAAAGTCCTTTTCTTCCATTGGCCTAAGATCATCAGAGGCCTCACAGAAAAATCTTTTTTTTTCAGCAACTATTCTGACACACAGTAGGATAAGCAGCTCTTGAGGCATAAATGAAAAATTTTATTCCTCAAACCTGAGTTATGGTTTTATAAAACTCTACAATTACTACACTCAACTCTGCATGTGTGCTCAGATATGTTCAAAATTAAGAGGGATTACAAGAAATTATATACACGGAATGGACACACCCTTTTCACCTCATCTCCCATTTGGAATAACAAATACTGTTAAACCAGAAAAAATTATTTGAAAATGGAAGACAAATTTGTCTTCCAAATTAGGGAATGGGGGATGCAGCAAAGAAAGAATGAACAAACGGCAGAATATGAGCAGCGGAACTGACAGCAGATTGTATCTACACTCCCTTTATCAAATTACCCAGAAAAAACAACATCAACTACAACAAAGAGAACAAGAAGACGTATGTATGCTATAAGTAGCAACACATAATGTTTCCCAGGATGGGGAACACCTTCCTGGGAAACATTAACTGTGAAAGAATTACAGTGGTTAATCAGCACGAATATGAACTAGCATGGAAAAGGGACTAATGTAATCTCTGCATAATCAAGGAAATCAGGAAGCAATGCTACCTGAGCATTTGACACTGGGGTCACTCCTAAAAAAACAGGGTTACTTTTTAGGCTGATAGCCACAATTAAAAAACCCAAATGGGAAGGATTCACAGAACACACTTTAAGTATCATTAAATGACTGAGAAAGATGACTGGTAGTGAAAAAGTGAATCTGTTTACAAAACAGAAAATTATAGGAGAGTTAATCACAGCCCATAAGTACCAAAACTCAGGGCAAAATCTTAACAATGTTTTTTCATTCCTTCCTCTCCTTCTCTAAGGAAGGTGTAACAACATCTCAGAAAGCTAAAGCAAGTTAAATTCAGAAGAGAATTTAGGCGTGAGCAAATATCGAATTGCTAACCACTACAGCAGGCTGCTGAGGGCTACAAAGGATTTCCTATCACTGGAAGTTTTCCCTCCCTTTACCCCTGCCTTCATTGAGATCAGCTGTTTTTCTAAGAGGTATGATTTACTCCACTCTTTATTGACCTTAAAGCAGAAATGGAGGAAGTCCTCACCACAAAGGAAGTCATATCCAAAGATTACAGTAGTTCTTTACAGGCTTAAAAGCTGTTAAAGTAGAACAACAATAGCTCAAACCTCTTTTAATCCTTTATGCCCTCGTGACACGCTCATCAGCAAGGAGCACCTGCCAGGGACTAAGACCCTGCTCTACTCCATGCCATATAAACACAACATGTAGGTAATCCCCGCATGGGAAAGCTGAAAACCCAAACACATGACACAAGACAAAACAGGTGGATTCAGTGAGAGAGCAGGAGGAAACAAGGAAACAATATGGGTCAGCATGAAAGGCAAGAGCCCTCCTATCGACAACCCATCCATTGTCACGTTTTCTGCAGGCAACACAGCAAGGGAGAGTTTTAATGAGGGATTTGAAGTCAGACAAGTTTAGACAAAAAATAATTTTTAGTAGTGAAGATAATTACCAAGTGGAGGAAGTTACCAAGGACTGTCATGGGCTCTCCATCACTAGGAGTATTTTAAAACAATGTTGATTTCTTTTCCACAAAAAGACATGCTGTGCTTCAAATAGAAATTAATTCAAGAAGATCTATAGATACTGTTATACTGAAGACCATAATGGTCCCCTCTGGCTTTACAGACTTCATTTTCCAAGTAACTTCTGCCCCTTTAAAAAGATGTGTCATAATCTCACGTTAAACAAAATTATTAAGATCAGTTCATGGAGTCCCACAAACCCAATAAAATTATTTACAAGACATATCAGCTACAAGACCATTCCAGCACTCTTTTCCACCATTACTTTTTTGTAACTTGCCATGAAATAATGAAATCTATAGAGAAGTGGACTTCATTAAGCCCAGGTACCTCCCATACAATTAGGCCATTTACACCATTGACTGAATTGTCAAGTTCCTCAATGAGGATCATAAAACTATTACAAGAAAAAAAAATGACAGTATTTCACTTGTGCCACACTACTTGCTTTGCTTTAGAGAAATAAAATGAAACATAGAGAAAGATAAACACAGTCTAGAATGTTAAAGAAAGAAAAAATCTGCAAACCATCCATTCAGAAAAGATGGAGACCATTTGCTAGTAGGATATAAGAACATATCTATCTAACAAGAAGGAAGACAAAGAAAATACTTATATTGTATGCCTTAAAAAATTTACTCAAGTTCTCAAGCGCAAGCTAAGCACCTTCAGGCAGTACTTGGTCAGTCACACAATCACAGAATAGCCGAGGCTGTCTGGGACCTCAGGAGGTCTCTAGTCAAGCCCTGCTCACAGCAGGCTCAACTGCGAGATCAGAACATGTTACTCAGTACTATCAAGGGGTCAAGAATTTAGAAAACAAAGACTTAACATCCCTGATAGAACAACAGCAACAACATCAAGCATACAAGCGAATAGGCTTATAACCTAAATAAATTTGTATTAACATATTTTTAAAAAATGTATGCGTAAGCCTCCTAAAACGGCAATGTAGGGAAGGTTTTAATCAGTCAAATATTACTATATCTACAACTGCACATAAGTTCCTTTTAAGAACAAGCCTGCATTGCTAGATAAATTCCAAAATTACTTGAACAGTGTGGGTTTGAGCATTACAGTGCCTATCTTTCCAACAGCAAAATTTTCAACTAATCAGCCATGAAATACCTGGAATAATAAAATTATAGTTGAGTAAAAATGTCTGTGAAATAATTTTTTGTTTAGAAGATGTACTCTAAAGTGGTTCAACTAACTTTAAAAGCATTATGGAATTAATAATGGGTAAGGTAAAAATATTACAGGAAAATTAAGTGTTGGTCAGAGAGTTAAAAAGAAACTGAGAAGTGCCCTATTACTGCATTTGCATAAAAACCCAAACCATGTAGTGGGAATATAAATCTCCTAACAAGGTATCATCACGTAAGGACAACTGATCAGCATTCTGAAGTGTTCTCTATAGGTCAAAACAGATATTGTCTTGGACTACTTTTTAAAAGTTTCTTTTGCGTTTTCACTGACACAGACCTAAAGTATAGTAACACAACAACAGCTGCTAAAGTTGACCAACCTTAGTAATGCTCTTCCAAAAAAATTTCTGAGGACATTCAGACAATATATTATTTGCCTTGCAAGTAGACATACAATCCAGTAAGAGCTTTTACGTTTATAACTTTTGTAGAGGTTATGAGCAGATCATTCCTCTCACTTGGCATAGGAGTTTACACAGACAGACATGTTTAGTTCATTCCAGTTTTTAAAAATCTTAAGACAGGTATTTTAAAGGACTGACGAAAACAGAGGAACATGCCAAACTAAGGCATACATGGACTATGTATACAGAAAATTTGTAAAAGTCAGCTTTTCTTCTTTTGAGTAATAAATCACAAGTAATAAACATCTCTTTGAGTAATGAATGAAAACCACATTATTCACACCATCAGTGTTGTCTAACAGTAATATAGAAACAATTATTTTGAGGTAGGTGTGATAAGTCCTTCACCTAAGCAAGGCTCCAAAACTGTTTCATGAAGAAACATGACAGACATTGACTCTGGATGTCTTTCCAATGAAATTTAATGAAGTTCAGACAGGATTCCAAGTAATCCCTGACTAAATGATGTTAATACAGATATTTAACAGTGAGACATTGATGTATCTTTTACTCAAAGGAGAATTCACTTTGTGACTACCACATAGTGCTGGCTCAATCTGCAGTTTTAAGACTCTGCATGGAAGTAGCTTTATATCTGACAGCTACTGGGACAAAAAGGCTTGGAAGTCATCTCAAGAGGATGATTGCATCCATACAAAAGCAAAACCCCTTTTGATGCTGAGGCAATGAAGGAACCTCTATTCCAGAGGTATTATACTCTGGAGGAGGGAAAGGAAAGACTAAAAATCATTTCCAGATTAAAGTATTGGAAATCAAGTTTTCAAAATCCTGGGAAAAAATGTTCTACTGACAATATACATGTATTTGCCAATCTCTTAGAAGTGCATTCTTGAGACAAAGAGTAATAACTTCTGAATATAACTACCTGAACATAAGGAAATACATTTTTACTGTTAGGCGTCTAAACGATGGAATAGGTTGCCCAGAGTTTCTGAAGAATATCCATCAAGGTTGAAGACCCTCCATTCCTGGAGAAATTCAAAATGCAACTAGGAAAGATCCAGGACAACCTGCTCTAATTTGCTTGAGAAGGGCAGTTGGAACAAGCAATCTTCAGAGTTCTCTTCCCCTTCATATGCATGCCTAGGTTTTTTTGGTGGCAATCTAGTATGATGCATTATGCTGCCATATCAGAGAGCCTACCAGGACTTTGCAAGTACAGTCCATCAACTGAGTACTGCATGACTAGAAATGCAACCTTAGCAACTGTCAGATTATAAGAACATTCAGTACATTGTTTTAGTTTCTGAAGCAGATTCAAGAAGATTTTGAAGTCTATTTTACCAGAAAACATGAGGGACTTCCTTTTAAAATTTGCGAAGCCCTAGGAAAAAAATAATCTCTGGAAAAACTTTGACCATAAGATTTTAGAGCCCCTGAGCTCTAGTACGTCAGGAGAGATGATTTAGGGAAGTGATCTGTCATTTTTTACTGAGGATTCACTGAAGGAATACAAACAAGTATGTTTTAAAGAAGGACACTGTGCTGGTTGGATTTCTGTCACAGAAGGTGGCTTATCAGCACAGGGTGATAGACAAACAGGCTTTGGAATGATATATTTCAAAAACAGAGAGGACAAGGAAACAAAAGATTGAGGGCATCTCTGTATATTCTCCTCTCTTAAGTCTCCTGGATCTTCTCACATCAAGAAGAGATATCTAAGCATGAGACCACAGTAGCAGAATGGCCTCAGATGAGGAGCCTATATCATTTTGTCAACAAGACTTCTTTGGCTACTAAGAGTCGGAAAATTCATTCAAGTGTTTCTATCCCTGATGTGATGTTCCCACAGCACTTATTTTAGAAAACCTCTGTTGCGTTACATTTTGAGTACCACAAAGTACTGACAAACTTAAAAAAACAGTATCAGGAACTTAAGTTATAAATTGGAAATGAAAGCTTGAATAAATTAAATAAATGTACAGACTGGTTACAAAATAAACTATGAGGAGTATGGTAATAATAACCTTATCTTTCCAGTAGCATGGAAAATACCAAAGCGGAAAAGGTAAGATACTTAGATTACTTAAAGCTTGTACCCAACTACAGCAGGATGAATCAAAACAAAAATTAAAAGCAGTACTCCCATACATATAAAACAACTAAGAAAAAAAAAGTTTAAAAAGTCTCAGGATATTATTGTCAATAACACGGAAGCACCTTCTCTAAAAACAAACTGAGTAATCTACCCAAGATTTAAATTAAAGAATTAAATTAAACAGGTATTGGAATTGAAACAAGCAAAATAATTTAAAAGGCTTCTCTTAGATTCCATCTACAAGTTTTCACAGTACTGTGCAACAAGCAAGCATGGGGTTTATAGATCTAGTTAGGCAAGAAGACGGGGATAGAATTAGAAGGAACAATCAGACTGATTTGGTGCCATCTTTTGCTAAAGCAACTGTATCATGCCAACTTTGTTGATATGATTCCCTCTTCAAAACCTCCAGTCCCATGCATACTATTTAAATGCTCTCTCTTCCAGCTCATATTTATCCAAGGCTAGTTTACACTCATTTGTACTTGTTCTATCAATGTTTCTTAGCTTAAATGGTTCTTCCTCCTCTAGGATACGATCTCTGCCTTTCTGTACACACTTATAAATATGAAATATCACACCCTCTCTCAGTCTTTGTTTCGTTAAGCCAAACATGTCACACTTTCTTAGTCTCATCTTGCAAAATAAGCTTTCCATTTCCTGATCATCCCTCTAGCCTATCTCCGTTGCTTTTCCAATACGAATTTATTTTTCCTGAGAAAGAAAAACAGTGTTAGGGCTAATAGCCTGTTTGTCCATCCCAGTTCATGTCTATCCACAGGACTCTTTTGTGTCATATCACCAGAGTCACCATTCAGACTTAGGCAGTGTCTGCTCTATACCATAGTTACAAAAATCCCAACAATTATAGATTACAGCGTGTTACTTTAAACATGATAACAAACTACTGTTTATAAATACCATTTATAAATACAAAATACTGTTTATAAAATATATAAAACTTGGGGAAACAAGCACACAGTGCTTATTTGTATCATATGTTTAAGTACTAGACAATCTTTCACAACCAAGTGACCACCAAAAAATAGACTGCTTCTTAAATACTATAATAAAGTATATTCATTCTAGAAACCCACACAGTTTTACCTGCAAGAATATTATAAACTGGATTTTTGGATTCTACATATGCCTATGCACTCAGGTAAACTGACTTAGCATAGGTTGTTTAGCTCAGTTACCTAACATAGACCTGAAGTACCAAGCTGATCTGAACTGAAACTCATATCAACTTAATTTGTATCTAATTACTTTCAAAGTGACCAAAGAAAAAGTTTGAAGGGTGTCAGTGGACAGTAGCTATATTCACTGCACATACCTCACTACAGACTAAGCCCTCCAGCTAAAATAGGTCAGGGATTGGAAAGAGTGCACTCTTTCCATACTACCACAGGGGTAGCTTTGTTCACCCCTTACTTGTCTAGCAAGTTTCTCCTTAGTATTCCAGCTTTCCTACACAAAGGAAGGCACAACAAACCCCGAAAGATGAGATGAAGGTATATGGTAAAGGTAGCACCTTACACTGACAGTGTAGAGAGAAGTCGTCCATCTACAGTTTGAAGTTTGGGGAATTTAGGCATCTAACTTCAACACCTCATTTCCCTCCATAGAGTCATGAACTGTCAGCAACCATATAAGCAACTTCTGACTCAACACACACACACACACCCCATGCCAAGCAATGGTATCCATATACACATGCACAAAAAATCTTGGGCAACTGCAGCTCTTGGTTTTTACACATCACTGAAGAGCAAATCAATTGCCTAAAAAACTTATGGTATCATTACTAGAAATAATAAACATTCTGCAAGCAATTACTAAAATGAATTATACATCCAAAAGACTGGAGTCTTGAATATAAATGATGTCTTTACATGCAAGACATGCAACAAGTACCTCATACTTGAATATATACGACTATTATTAAATATTATGCGCCTCCAAACCAAGGTCTTTGTTATGACAAAATATTTAGTCTTTGTTTTGAAACAGATTTTTAGAAGACACTGTGGTACCTTCCAAATACTCACATTTTTCAACTAATCAAAACCAAATGATCCTGTGCTACACACACCCTCTAGATTCAAGAAGACACTCATCCATCAGCCTGACAATGAACAGACACATAAAAAAAGCAAGTTGTTCAACTCAGCACAGGTAACGCCTTCAAACCTACAGCTGTAGTGAATGCACCTGCTGTAGTAGCAGTTATTAACTGATTGTCAGATCACATAATAACTCATCCATTCATTTTCAGGTGCTCTACATAGACAGTGCTCCATGAAGAGAAATAACTCACACAAAAAAAATATTCACGATTTCCTTCTGAAAGCTTTCTAACTATTTGATAGACATGCACCATACACAACAGTCTACCTGTACTAGTATTATATTACACTCAGAGCAGTTATTTCAGTCAAATCTGAGGTACACCAGCATGTTTTTAAAAGTTGGGAGACAAAACATCTCAAATGGTATTTTTCTTAACAGAGTACATAACTAGTGTATTTCAGCTTTCAGCGTAATGACCTTCATCAGCTACATATCAAAACAGGGCCCAGAAATCCTAATTCACAGTGCCAATAATTACAGCACTTACAATTCACCCTGTACGATAGAATGTGATTTTTATCACTGTAAATAGAATAGTTTAAATTTAAAACATTGAAGTAGTTTTTAGTAGTTTAGTTTTTGCAGTTTTTGCAAAAAATATAAATGAAAAATTAACTCACCATTAATGCTTTGGAACTTATAAGTCTAATTTTTTAAGTGCAGTGAAGCAAATGGATACTTTTGTACTGATGTGAGTAATTAAAGTACAAGAGCTTCACAGACTCAGAGATGTAATGCAGTCCTTTTATCAAAAGCAGTCACTCTATCTCAGCCTGACAGTTAACAGCATATGATCTAGTAAACAAATACTTTCACACAGTACAAAAGTGCCATTAAAGGCCAGAACTGTCAACACAAATTCCATTCTTACAAGAGAAAAAAAGTATATAAACTGTTGATCACCTCTGGTTGCCTTAACTAGCATGGAGGTTGTCATGGAAACATTTCTGCGAAGTTCACAGTGATGAAACACAAACACTTCCAGTTTAATTGCTATTAGGTTTAGCATACCAGAGTTTATTTATACTCAAAGAGCATTATGATAAAATGCCATAGAAAGTAAAGCTAGTAATGATCCGGCATAATAAAGCCAACGGATTTAGGGGAAAAAAAATAAAGAAAAGGAAAATAAAGACAAATAAGACTTTTTTATTAGGCTGAAACACGACAAAAGCAAATTACGTCTTCCCCAAAAATATTAATCAAACTTTCAACTGGAACATGACTTGTCCAGGGCAGTTTTAATGTAACTATATTAACATACCGACATGTGAAGATACTAAAGGAAAAAATCTTCAAAGCAATATATGTTTGAACTACTATATATATATATATTTATTACACAGATTCAAAACAGATTCTTTAAAAAAATTGCAGCATCATGTTTACTTCTGTAGCACACATCACATGAATCCCATGAATAGGCAACCTCTTTTTTCCAGATAAAATAAACCTAGTCCTGCTATATTCTTACCAAGAGCTCCCTCACCATAAATGACAATTCTGTTGTCCTTGCAGATATATTGAGCTCGATGAGATTTCAAATAATAGTGCTGATTGACTACCTAAATCTGAGTCAAGGATAGCTTAATTTTATTTCATTACAGTTAATGGGGATTCAATTTTATTTTATTAAAATTAAACAAAATTTATAGAAATGCATGAAAGTTACTACTAAAATCTGCAGGTTCCTTTCATTATCATCTGATTTTGTTTAATACTCCATTCAGTCTTAGTGCATGATTTAACTTAGTGTAAAAGCTTTAATAAATTCCCGTGGCTTTTTATCTGTTTTCATTAGCACAAGTTTACTCAACTCAGCTGACAGCCTGCAACACTGAAAAGCTGAACAGAGGTCAGGGCTTTGGAAGACTGACTGGAACCAGTCAGTGCACTGAAGTGCGTAAGCGAGTGTAAGGCTAAACATGGATGGGGAGCAGAAAGACGAAATCAAGTAGGAGGCATCACACTTTACAGACAGCGTCAAACTCCTGGCTGCTGACTCTGGCATACAAGTACAGGAACACAATCAATTGCCCATCAATTTTTTTCATTCACAAAAGTGGTATGTTTTGAATGAAGGTATGGAAAGGAAAATGATCTATAATAAAATAACTATATTTTGAGTAATTTTCCATTACCTGCTTGTTAGGTCTAATATCAAAGTAAAAATACACTCATCTTTACAATTACCGTATTTATAGCTCTTAACTCTGGTTTTTTCTTTTCCCATTTGCCCATCTTGCATTCAATCTCCACTTTTCTTCTTGCTGATGCTCCTGACAATCAGCACTCTCCCCTTCCCAGCCAGAAAAGTTATCATTAATGAAATTGTTAATGCTGAATTTTAAAGACTGTTATTAGGCTTAGAATGAGTGCCTAAAATAGGATTAATAAAGCAAATGGAACAAGGATGTAGTTGGTGTTCCAGATTACTAGCAGAATCAGGAATATATCACAGCAGCAAGTTTACACTCTCAAGATTACAATTATTACCCCAACATGAATATATAGATTTGATAAGAAAGTTTAAATCTGGAGCAATCTGAAAAATATCACACATATTTTTGTCAAGTAGGCTCCTACCCACCATATAGAGAATAATTTCTTTCATACTGCTTTTATTAGCTAGCTATACTTCAGCTCTTACTACACAATTTACCTTCTAAGATGCAGCTTCCTGTTAATTAATAATGTTTCTGATCTATACAAACATTATTTCTGTGATAAGTACTGGAAGAAAGCAGTTTCTTTCACCTCAATAAACTATTTTGCATTATTATCATGGTCATTACTGCAGAATTTGAATGTACCTAGTTCTGTTACCCTAACGTGTTTCTCTTCTGGTCTTCTTCCCACAAGGGAGAAATATGCAGATGAGTGTCCTGTTTTGTTAAAGCCCTTTTCTCTTCTGCTTCCATGGGTTATTTTGTCCTAGGGGCTACTGGAAAGTTGGTTTGTTCTGAGAACACACATACAAATAAACTCCCACGTACTCATTGAAAAAAAAAAAAACCCTAATTCAAAAATACTTTGTATTAGAAGTGAAATATGGTTAAAATCATGGTGGTCTTAATTTCTTCTTTCATCAAGACATAGACAGCCTCTTGAACAACATCTCTACTCTGCACAGAGAATCTTTAGCCTTTCCATCACAGGGAGCTCCCTTTTTTCTGGAGAAGCCCTGTGATCCAGGCTCTACTCCCGAGCTTATGGGGAACCAGGCCAAGAACTCTGAAAATAAATAGCAAAACACCAAACTTCTTCCAAAGTCTTGTGAGGAGATGACAGAGATAAAGATAGCATGTTCTGCATACTGCAACATTTTGAGCTGCTATATCCTCACATACAGTTGTGCCACACGGGTGGTACTGAATATATAGCTTGGAAAAAGGTATGGATACTGAAAATTATATCACCAGCTGACAAGATGGTGCAGTGTGCTAGCTTATAGAAAATCTTAAATCCACATAATTCCCCATAAAAAGACACATTTGGAGTTTTTATGCATCTGTTGAACAGGTGTGTCACAATTATTCACAGTAAGTCACAATGAGTTTTATGACAATTTATCATTGTTCCAAGTAATACTTCAGTGAACTCTCTAGTGTTGTCTAGGGAGTGCTTGATAGAAGGTTATAAAATCTAGAATTGTTTTCACCCCAGCTTCAGCTGTGAGATACCAGAGATACCTTCTCAGTTTTCTTGGCAGAAGCCCAGTGACAAAAGATTAAACAAATGCCACATGTTTTTTGCTCCATCTGGACCTTGGAAGGATGTCCCACCAGGAACACATAGTAGGAAATCACCTCACAAAGCTTGGAGGAGGTGATCCTCTGGCATTAGCCAGTTTTCTTGGGCCCTTCTTCCCTCCAGGGCTTTATCCCACGGTACTGTACCAAGCAAGTCTCTGAAGAGGCCAAAGTCTGCTCTCCTGCAGTCCAGAATAGTGAGCTTGCTGTGCATTCTCCTCGCTGCCTTAAGAATCTGGAACTCCACCATTTCATGGTCACTGCAGCCAAAGCTGCCTTTGAGCTTCACACTCCTCACTGGGCCCTCCTTGCTGGGGAAAACAAGGTCCAGCACAGCACCTCTTGTCACTCTCTGCCAGCTCCTCCTCCATCCCTAGACAGAGCTCCAGGCACTCTAGCTGGTCACTAACATAGAGGGCAGCACCCCCTCCTCGTCTCCTCTGCCTGTCTTTTCATTCCAAAATTCCAGCCATAGGAGCTATCTGCACATCTGCATGATACCAATAAGATCATGGTTTACCCTTCTTCCCAATTTAAAATACGAGAAGTAGTGGAACAGGAGCCTAGGAAGGGCTAGATGGGAGATGCCTCCTAGCCTTAGCCAACATGAGGGGAAAGCCAGGACAGCTGAGGAGCCATAACCATCTTTGCTGCAGTGAGGAAAGATGAACCAGCAGAATGAGAGTGCAGTGTTTCAATGCTGACATAAACTAACAAACACCAAAAAAAAGAAAGAGAAAAGAAGACCCATTGGAGGTTTTGGTAACCCGTCAACTTGAAACAAGCTGTCCATGAGGCCACATTCCCCTAGCTGCCATTCCCCGTTCCATCTGCATAGACCAAGGAGTGAGAAAAGGAGGCGGACATGACTGAACACTAAGCAGTAAGCTAAACCTGCAGCCTAACTTCATGATTAAGAGTCCATGCAAGTCCAAAAGAGCAGAACTGGGAGTCTGGGATTCTGTGAGAGCGCAAAATTCCTCAATAGCTTAATTCTTCACTGCTGCTTTTTCTCGTCTGTTTCCATTTCCTCAATGACAAAATATGACCCTAGGTACACCCAAACTACACCTTTTCTAGACAAAAATGGTCACTTTGAGTCAATCCTAGTCTTCTATATCCTTTTGGCAATGAAGAAGAAAGAGGCCAGAAGAAAACAAATCCAGTAAGGGTTATCAAGATCCCTGATTATTTCCTTGCTTGACCAAAAAAAAAAAAAAGAAAATGAGATATACTGAAGATGGAAGTGGAACATCAGACACACTCCAGTATGCTAAGTCTTTAATACACTTCAGTACAAACGAGAAAGAAAAAAAAACAAAATACACTAATAGGATATAGAGCTTCTGTATCAGTGCGCCCAAGTGATTAAAATCCCTTGAATTTTAGGCATTTGTTTTCCAAAAGATTACATATTTAAGGCACAAAAGCTGTTAAGATTAGGACTGTTTCCTTCATTTGTGGCAGCACCTTAACAGGTGAGCAACAACAAGCTCATTCTCACTTTCCCTCAATTCATTTCTTTCAGTGGAATGACATTGTAAAGAGAAAGGATGGTATCTTTATTTTTAAAGTGTTACTCATCATATTAACCAAAAGCTGTATAGTCAATTAATTTCAGATTTTTCTGTAGCACAATGGCAGTCTGTTAGAGGCAGCTTCAGAAACAAAAACAGAAATGAAATGAAATAGAGCTCCAAGAAAAATAATTTATAAACTTAAAAAAAATAATTTATAAACTTAAAAAAAATAATTGCAATGCTGTTAATATTGTTGCTGGCAAACCTACGCTAGCAAGTTTACAGTTGATGTGTTCCAGGCTACATCAAAATTATGTATGTGTAAAATGTTCATAATAGGAAGAAAAAGTCTAAAATTTATTAAGGTTTCATGCTGATCCTCCAGTCTGGAAAATGTTTGTAAAAAGAAAAAAAAAATACAGTGTTAAGTAAACATTTCAGACCTGAACCTTCTTTATATGCCTTTGAACCTTTCCTTTCATGTGCAATACCTGACAGCCCACTGAGAATAAATGCTGAAAGCCCCAAAGATGGGTAAAACAGAATTTCTGACTCAGGAAATAAAGATCAGCTGAATATGATTCCCATATGGCAAACTAGATCAATGGAAAGCAAGACCAAAATTTACAATATCTATACTGTGCAGTACAACATGGAGGTTGTCTTTTATTGCTGGTAGCAAAAATCCCAGTGGCCAAGAATAAAAGCAGCCACAAAGATTATACATCCACTAATGGTGAACTCTAAAAATACACATTGATAGATTTCAGATTGGAAAAGGAAAAAGAGAAAATTTTGAGCTTTTATTTAGTGTCAGTGAATACCAATCAGCAACCAGAGCAATCAACTTCCAGCATAAATTCCAGGATTATTAATATAAAGGTATGTTTTCAAAGCCAAGGGGGAAAAAAACCTCAGCAGATCGGATTACCTGATATGAAAAGAAACACTCTTTGCTGTAAAACTAAAACAGCTTCAAGGCTACTTTTGTGATAGCAAGTGTGGCTGAATGTGAGAGAATGTATAACAATATTATTACTTTTATTTCAAGATTTCCTGTAAAACCTCAGGTCATGCTCATGAAGACTTTCTTAAAAAGCAGTGATAAATCTGACGAACAATTTTCAGAACTTGAAAAAAGGACAATGGGCAGCAGGGAGGTAATCAAGCAGTCCTCAGTGACTGAACTGGCACAGCAACACTCTCACTGGGATTAGCAAGAATCCTCTGTCAGGAATCCTAAAGCGCTGTACCTAGCGATCTCTGGTGGGGTGTCAGAGGGCAGATGTGGTCAGAAGTCTGCAAGTAAGGAGAAAAAAGTCCAGCTTTTTAGACACCTCTAATACAGTTCAGATGGAAACACACCAAAGGAAAACTCTTAAAAAGAAAACAAAACTGATGATAATTTTAGCAAATATACAACAGGTCTGACCGAAGTAAAAAGATATAAAATCAGTTTCAAACTTCAGTACAATATTTGCTCTGTTCTAGCATAAAGTCTCACATTACACTACTCCACCATTTTGCATTTGAAATAAAAGACAGCCAGAGCAACATGAGAGACCCAAACACCAGAACTGGCCCAGCCCTGGCTGTTCCACGATGTCCATAGAGAGATAAGGGTGGAGGTCAAAAAAAAAGGAACTATATAGTATTATTGTCTCCTCTATCTCTCTATAAACAAGCAAATGAAATACCTTGACACTGTATATGAAGAGAGATGATTTGCTTAAGAATTTTCAAAACATTTTTTTCCAGTAGGTAGAAATATATCCTATACGTGTAAAATAAGTGTCCATGGCAGAAAGCCTACTTGGCATTCAACTTGGCTGATCTTCATAACCACTGGTAAGCAATGCGGTCAAGTTAATCCTGGCTCTAAAAAGCTAAATACTTCAGCATGTTACAATGTGTATTAATACATACAAATACACACTGTGTATTAATACAGTTCCATGGTACTTCATCAACAATGGTGTGATGTGTTTTTAGCATAACCTTAGGCTGCACATGCTGACACTAAAGAGCAATACAGAAACAGCAAAGAACAATAATATTTGAAGAACTTTATAAAGATCCTCTTCCACAAGTGGTAAAGGAGGACCTCAAAAAGATTATGGACTGCACCAAATTGCCACTGACCTGGGGCAGGTTGTTCTCCCCTTATCACTAACAGCACACTGCTGCTCTAAGCTGAACCACAGTTTTGTACCATTACAAGATAGTGTACACTCTCCTCTAATTAGCATTCCTCTTGCCTCCTTCCTTGGGCAGTATTACCATTCATTTAGGCCAAAAACTGGGACATCATCTTTCTCAGTCTTCGGACATAAGCATCTAGGTCCTATAGATTCACATACTTCCAAAAGATTTACAAAATAGTGTAGGATCTTTACAAATACTACCTTTAAATTACCATTCTCCTCTCAAACTGTACAGCTATTATACTCCCATCGCTCTTACTTCAGATCTTGTTCCTATCTTTTGTTCTAATCTTGACAAATGTAATCTCATTCCACTGACATAAATCCAGTATCCCATTATATATTAATCACTTATCTTCCATGTCAAAGCCTACCTATCATCTCTCATTCCATACCTAGAGGAAAACTCCCTTCTCCTTTACATCCAAGCTGCCAGCTTCCATCATCTATGTGTTATTTTTTCAATTAAGTATGTTCAGGCTTTTTATCTAGGCTGACACCTCACATGGCTGTGAACGTCCACAAGACTAACTGGTTAACCTCTTTCAAACTGCTTTGGCAGGAGACCTATGGAAAATTTTAAAACTGATTATTTGCTGATATGTTATGATAACTCCTTCGTTTTCTGTCTTCCCTTGCCTGTTTCTAGCTGTTGTTTCTACCCACATATGTAAATTGTCTTACATCTGGTTTGGGACTCACAGTGGTTCTGTGTTTGCACTGCACCCAGTGGTGGCCTTCCAGTTCACATCTAACTCTCTAAAACATTGTCAAAGGACAGGCATGGAGTTAATGAATATTGATATGCCAATAAGCACACTAAGCCTTCTCCTGCTTCTTTCAAAATAAAAAATACTGGTCAAACCAACATTGTTATTCCTGGTTCTAAGGTACTGCTCATATAACTCCCTCAACAAATTGTTTGAATGTATGTTAGAAAAGTCCTTAAATCACAATCTGAAGTTTCCCAGTGAAATCTGCTTTGAAGTCCTTTAAAATGTCCTCTTGCAAATAACTACTGTCAGTGTTAAAAACAACACTTCTCCCAGTGGGTTTTGTTATGCTCTCATAGGGTCGATCAACAATCCTCTATCATCAAGTTTCTCGTCTCCATACAGTCTCTTTTCCATATAGCTGTTCAAGAATGTACCAAAAAAAAAAAAGGAAGGAATTTAGGCAGAAACATCTAGCTTTGTTATTCCTTTGTAAGTTATATATCTTTATACATCCAAGGGTATAAATGCCAAGTTTAAATATAAAATGTCCATATTCACTTGATTAGCCAGCATAAATACACACACCTTTTTACCTTTTTCAGAGGAAACACTTCCAGCTCTTGATGTGAATCGTGCTACTGAAAGCAACACGAGCAACAACATCCCTTGACCTAACCCCTTGTATTTCCTTGTACTTAAATGCTTTTTTTGGTAAGGGCTCATACTATCTCAATTGCTCAGTATCATTTCCTGTCTCCTTAATCATGTATGTTTTACCAGTTGGCATATTTCCTCTCCATTTTGTAAAATTTTTGATGAACCAGTAAATTACAAATATTCATGACACCTCCAAGTCATAAAAAAAAAAAAAACTTCAAAAATACCAGACTGTTCTCTTCACCTCTTATTATTCTGTATTACTTCCTTATAATTTTTTTAAAAATTCCTAAAATCAAAGTTGTTGGAAGAAATGAAGCAGTACCATCCAATAAAAACAAAAGCCAAAGCAAGGAAACTTATTACGTAACACACAATTGAGAGAAAGTCTCAACTCTCACTTACGAATCAGATCTTCAAAGATTTTCAGTATCTAAAATACAGCACATCCTTCTCTTGCATTTTTATCCCTGTGGCATAAAAATAAATAAAAAAAAGCAAATGAGAGACACACTTCCATACTGTGAACTGTGTCCCATCCCTCTTGCTCTTTTACAAGCTGAGTTGTGTTCCTACCAAACCAACTTCCCTCGCAGCATGCAAGATCAATGCAGTTCTAGCGTCTCCTCTGATGAGACCCAGCTGGGAAGGATGGAAATCTTGCACACTGCAGAACATATGGGGTACTGAGTTTTAATAGCCTGATTCTGTAACACTGGGTTCGGCAAGTTTTTACACATCCTATTACTTATAATAATATCAGTGAAGCTTACCCAGCAAACAAGCCAAAGCAGCTGAGCTCTGCAAGAAGGTTTTCAAAGGTATAATGGAGTTAACCAAAGGGCATTAGTAAGTACTGGAGGAAAAGCAGGGGGGAGATAATAAAAACAGGCAATCAGCTACAAAATATGAGATGAGACTTGAAGGCTACCATTTCCTCTTTCAAGCATAAGATTGATTTTCTACTGCATCCCTAAGCAAATTACTTGAATCTTTAGCCTTACAGAAATCAGGTTCCACTTTAACTTTTCACTGATACATCTGACGTTTCAGCTGACATGAGGCACGTTCCACCGTACAATCATTTTGGTAAAAATGGGGTTGTTTCTTGTACTACCGCTGTATTTTATGCAGCTGCTTCGCTTTGCAGTATACCTCTAGTTAGGTAGAATTTTTAAGACCCTCCTTCTTTGACAAAATACTCCTTTTCTAGAACCATATCCTCCACTGTTAAGATCCACTTTAAATAAACACAGGAGGAAAGAAAACTTGAAAAAGTACAACCAAGAAAACAGAAAAAAATTTCAGGACCGCACTCCTCAGCATTAGCAGCGCTCTTGAAAACTTCCAAAAGCAAAGATTAGAAAGGATTACAGCAAAGGCAGGTTTCCTTGACCCATATTCTAGCTTCCAGGAGTATCTCATAGCCCGATTACAGCGGCACACTCGCTTACCACCTCAGCCCTGACAAGGCGTCACATGCCTTGCCACAGCTCTCATCCAAAAGCCCTGTCCTGGCTGTCCAAGAGGGCTACAGGTACAGCTATAATGCTCTAATTTTTCCAAAACCTATAGACTTTTTACTGCTGAACATGAAATGAGTTAAAGTACTTTGGAGAGCAAGTTAATCTGTCTGCACAGATATAACCTTTGTGTTTTCTGACAGTTCTATAGCAAAGAAAATACATCATAATCCCAGAAGTTCAAAAACCATAACTAGTCCCCTTGAAAAATGGAGAACAGAAGTTCCCCTCTCTTATTCATCCTTTCATTATCAGCAGAATTATATTTCTTTCTTCCTGTCTCTTTTTTTCTTTTAATTTGGACATATTTTCCATCTGACCTGTCTTAAGATTTCAGAACTCTTCTGTCTGCCCACTATCTATGTAGGTATGTGAAAATTAGTACACTGCCAGTGCTGGGGGTAGATTATGTATTATCCATTACATAGTGACAACACAGCTTTTTTTGTCAACCACACATCTGTTTGTGAGACAGCAGAGAAATGCAGTGTACCAGGACTTCGAGTTTCTACCTTCCAAGAGCAGCACGTAGTCAAATACTTCCAAAGATGAACTGTAACAGCTTCTTCCTTTGCATCATCAGCCATGACTGGGTTCCATCCTGTAGGTGAAAATCATAGGCTCCTACTTGGGCCAAGTTACCCAAGTGACTTATCAGTAAGATAATTATCCTTTGTAGTGTGGGTCACACTGTATCAGTGTGACTTACCCAAGCACTCAGTGCAGTCTGTGTTTTCTGAAACCAAGTGCAGCAAAGCAGATGGGCCACAGGTCTCCTCAACTACATATCTGAATTGTATTTTACATTTTTCATGAAGTGACTTTAGTCTCAACATTCAACCATCCATTTTACAGGTAAGAAAACAGAGTTATCCTCTAAAGAAAGAGTACTGAGCCTTAGTGAATAGTAATTATCAGAGAAAGCATACACATTTAAAAAATATTCAGTGTAAGAGATAGGCCTATTATTCTTGTCTTGTTTCTATTAAATCTGCCATAAGTAAAGACACTTGAATGAAAGCAGGATGATCTTTTTCTCTTTCTAAATAAAAAAGTCATATAAAAACAAAAGCTTCCACAATAGGATCTACAGCAGGTGCAGAAATTATGATTCATGAAATAAATTTGCAGTGTTAAGTATTTGTTTCAGTTTTCAGTCTTTTGTTATTGTTTTCAATCTTATTTATTTGTTTATTTAAATCCTTGAGTTATTAGTGGTCAAATTTAACATCCCATACAAACATACAACCATCAGCAGAAGATTAAACTAAAAAAAAATTACAATAGTCTGCATGAGATTACAATGAACTGCAAACAAAAATGGGAAAAGCAATTAATCAACCTTAAATGAGCAAAAGCTCTAGATCAACAACAGCACTTAAAACAAATTAAAACTTTGCAAACGGTCACAGAAGAGGCTTTTTTTATTTCAAGTATAATGAATTTTAAGAGACTTCAAAATGTTAAAATTGCAACCCGAAGACAGAAAATAACACAGCTCATGCAGCTACTCACTATATATATTCATGATGCTGGATTTTTTTTTTTTACTTCTTTCCACCAAGAACAAAAATGCAGGCCTACATTGGAGTCTACAGCTACAGAAGAAGCAACGATGTTATACTGCAAGAATCAAATTGGTCAAGTCACAAGTACAATGTATATCACATTGATTTGCAAAACAGCTAACAGCTGGGGTCTCTTTGGGGGGAGTTTATCTTTGCTAGAATGGTATTTACTGCAAGTACTTCAGATCTGCCAAGTAAAATCAAGAAGTACAATTTTCATTTATGCAAAACACATTTTGTGGGAAAGACATGGTAGAGCTGGAAGCACTTTGGATACAGTTACTAGCTATTTTACACACTCCTTATTACAAGATGCACACATATGTGAAGTAACTTTAACTTAAAGAATTTACTTTAAAGCATTAGAAAATACCAGAATGAATTACAAACATTGGAATAGTAGCTAATTCACTTTCCCTCAAATCTTCTGTGACAAACCAAGCAGTACAAATCACAACCTCTGTACTCAAAGTGCACAGAAGGCTTTGAAACAATAAAATGTAGTTGATGGGCTTCAGCAATAGTAGGACTTCAACTTCCAAATATCACATCCATATTAAGCCTGTAGATACACTGTAGGAAATATCAAAAGGACAGGTCTCTTCCAGCAGGTTTTTAAGGAAACTATTCCCATTCTTTCCACAGTTGAAACAAAAAGATTTGGGGGTTAACTCAATAAGAATCTTTTTTCGAAATCAAAACAATAATTTTTTTTAATTCAGGGGTTTTTTTGTTTGTTTGGGGGGTTTGTTTTTTGGTTTTTTTACTGGATATCCATGGCACTTTCACCTTGAAATGGCCTCAAGCTTCACCAAGGGGAGGTTCAGGTCAGACATCAGGAAGAATTTTTTCACTGAATGGGTTGTCGAGCATTGGAACAGACTGCTCACGAAAGTGGCAGAGTCATCATCCCTGAAGGTGCTCAAGAAACAACTGGATATGGCACTTAGTGCTATGATCTAGCTGACAAAGTGGTGATTGGTCAAAGGTTGGACTCTATGATCTTGGAGTTCTTTTCCAACTAAACGATTTTATGATTCTAAGTCCCTTTAAAAGCTCAAAGGGTTATGCTACAGTTATACCTCAATACAGTATCAAGCAAGTAACAGAAAAAGAGTGTTTTAGGTGAGGAATACCTTGCAAAAAGAAACAACCCACCAAGACAAGACACTGACACTTTCCTAAAGAATGTATTTTCCCATACATCTCTATTCTTAAGAGCTCAGGTTAAAAGTGCAGAGTGAATGCTTACCTCATGCAGGTAAACCACCCCTTGTGTGAAAGGCTAATTTCAGAAGTATCTAATTTCTCTACAGAATAATTTCCTCACACACTTAAATAATTCACAACGAAAATGCATTGTCTACTGAGAGAATAACATTTCTTTAGATCAACCAAAAAGCCAGATGTGAGCATACTGCAACATCAGCCAAAGAAATAGGCTTAGCTAATTTTTCTCATATCAACAGTATCTTTTTCATCGGGTTGTTAGCTTCTTAATTTTTCTTCCGTGGAAGTGTCAGGGCTACCACAAACTGGTACAGAATCCAGGCAGTTAGCGAGAAACACAGTAATCACTGAACACGATCAGCAATGTAAAAACACGTTTCTGTTCTCCTTTTTCCATCCAGTATTAACTTATATCGAGGAAACACTTCTAGTCCTTATCCAAGGCTCTCCCCTAAGAGAACTCAACTTAATTCTTGCAGTTACTGTCCCTGCAGTAGGGCTAATTTCTCAGTCTACAAAGCCTTTCAGCAAGTGAATGGGAAGCAGTAGATGGATTAAATTAGAAGACCAGAGTTTACAGTCATTCAACTTCAGAAAGTAATTTACTGGCATTCTCTATTTAATTATATCAACACCTCATAACCATTAATGAATTTATCTTTATTGCATTGTGATTAAGCAACTCTATCATAAAGTTCCACAAGAAGTTTACATCTGAGCCAAGAATTATACTTGTAAATTTCAGGAAGGCACTATGTCTACATTATCATCATTCTTTACCATGTTAGCAACAATTAATTTTTCAACCCCATGAGCCATGACTGCTGTCCCCTTCCCCACCTACTTAAGATAAAAAACACTGTTTGTTTCTCTTCTGGCCGTTCTTGCCCACTAAATGCCTACGGATGTGTTCAACCCTGACAGCAGTTTAATGAACATAAGAAAAACAAGTATTTTTCAGCTATATGCCTGACATGTGCAAAACCTGCTCTCGCTTTCCAACTCACAATGCCCCCTTGAGGCAAAAGGGGAGGAAAATAAAAAAGAGGGGGGAGGGAAAAAAAAATATGCTGAACAGTGGGGAAGAGCTTTCTACACTAGCAGGGGAAAAAAGAAAATACAAAACCAAACAAAGGCTGTCCACACTTATGACACTCACCTTATCTTTCTGGGGGTTTTGTGTTTTTTTTACCTGACCCTTTTTGTGGTATGAAATTACAATTGCCTTCCCCACTCTTTAGAGCAGTTTCAAGAAGGGTGCAGGGAGGCAAGTTCTGAAATTCTTTCCAAATATACCAAATCCTACATATATACTTAGGTATCTGGTTAAGAAAAAAAAGCACAAAAAACACTTAATTTTACCTTACGACTCTAAGCAAACCTGCATTTCTATAAAGCAATCATAAGCAGACAAACTAATAAGCCTAGAGTAAAAGTGTCATTCAGGAAAATAGATCTTTAAATCTGTTATAAGCTAGTGATCCCTGGAGACATCCAATAGACATGGCCCATGCCTGTTTATCAGAAGTTAAACAAAAAAGTAAAGATTTCTGGGAGGCTTTCAGTTTTGCACCTAAAATCTTTGGTTTAGTTTCCTCTTCTTGAAATCAAAAGAATGAAAGGATTGTGATTCATCTATTCAATCCAATACACTTTTTGTATTTTTGTATGCATCAAAGTTCAACAAATTTCTGAAGACAGTAATTTGCACTAGGTTAATAATTACCTATAAGGAAGATACTGGAGAACAACATGGATTTTTCTTAATATACTGTACCATCTTCCACTAGCAGGCACACATAAAACAGAATGAGAACAAATTACATTCAGATGGTACTAATGTTCAGGATTTTAATATTGCTCTCCTTACTACAACTATATAAAACTCTCTGCATAAAGGTTACCTCTAACACATCTTCCAACTCTTAAACACATTAGAAAACACTCTTATTACATTGTACATTTAACCACAACACAAGAAAAGGTTAGCTCCCAATAATAACCTTATAAAGAAAGTACAGTATCAGTTAAATGGATTTTAAGTAAGGGTCCAAGATCATATTAGGCAGCAATTATAAGCTACAAATTGTATTTCATATCTTCAGCAAGAGATAGCTCAAGTCTTGCTGAGTCAAGTCTCTGCCATAAAACCTCTTGCCATGCTTTAAATGCTGCAAGCAGCTGAGCCCTGAGGGGTTAAAGTAATGCTAAAGGTAAAGGCTTAAAGAGTTGACCAGATATGTCCCGGCTATAGATCTCAGTGTGTCAGTCACAGGCAAATATACTGAACCGTGCTTGCCAGTGAATGCCATGAGTAACAGATCAAGTTCATCAGCTGTTGCAGAGCCTACCAGAGGTGCAGCAGGGAAATACATTGGTTTCACTGTGCCTACAGCGATCTAGGCAGTAAAGGTGACACCAGAAAATGACTCAATATTTCCAAGCACCAAAGAAAAGTAAACCCATTAGAAGTGTTTCTTCCAAACAACACCTCCTAACAAAGACGCCCCCAACATGTCAGGAGAAAAGAGCCCATCCCAATTAGCAGACCTCAAAGAAGGAGCAATCTCTTACCACAGCCCCCCATCTTATCAAAGCAGCCATCCTTGCAGGCTGACCTAAAGCATCACCTACACCCACCAACAGCCACTGCTCTCCGCAGCCAGGCTGCCAGCACTTACCTCACCACCTTGGTCCCCCCAGCCCACAGAGAAGCAGGGGACCCCTGGGACATCCCTGCTGGAGGAGGTCCCTAAGAGGAGCAGCTCACTCCCTCCCAAGCACACAGCATGAGGCTTGGGTCTGTGTCTTGTTTTGCTACCACAGCATTCCAGGCTGTGTCAGTTTGGATTGCAACATAAATATTGTGCAACTGCGGACTCCTTAGTTCCAATTATGGTAATATTGCAGGTGACAGAGAGAAAGATATTTTTAATAGTCTCTGGTCACATTATGCTCCAACTCATCATCTGTGTATTAGATGAAGAGAAATTCAGCTAAAGGAAATTTTGTTGATAAGTGCACTTGAAGCAAAACTGTACGGCTAGCACTGACTTGGAAAAAATGGTGTCTCCCCCATTCTGATAGCAATTTAGTGTTAGTAACAAAGACCCAAATGTCAGTCATTGGGTATAGAAGAGTATTTATAAAATTATTTTTAAAGGATATATAAGTATAATTAGAGGTTTGGATATTATTGATTCACAAAATGTGCAGGCACCTATGTATAATAAAGTTTATAGTTTCAGTTCAAAATTTCCTTCCAGTTACTGAAGACAGGCAGTGAAACACAGGTTAAAAATAGCACCTTAGTTAAGTCCAGGACAGTAGGTTCCATTTTTACACATAATCAAATAATATAAATGTATTCTTCTACTGAGTCACACAAAGATTTAAAATGAGTGCTCAGCCTGCAACTCAGTAGGACCAGTCAAGTATATGGTTTTCTCCATCTGCCACTTTTCTCAGGCTTTGTAGGGACAATCAAATAATAAGGGGGAGGAAGAGTCTCAAGAAGTAAGAGGAAGGTCCAACCAATAGCCATACCCTTTCTTGACAAATATGAAGTGAATTACCGGTGTTCACATATGCCTGGCTGCCATACCTGGCTGATTACGCTGGACACCACTCATTTATAACAAGTCGTTGTGTTCACTTTTTTAGGAATGTCTTATTCACATGTCTTAGGATCCTCCCAAATTATGTACCCGACTGATGTACTTTTTAAGATCCATTTAGTGAATAAATAAAAGTGAACCCCTCAAAATATTTAAATGTTATGAAAAAGTCAGTTTGAATATGGATTTTTCATCTTCATGGTGAGTTGCTTCAGAGCCTATGAAACAGTTGGTATTAGAACCTGTATTGAAAGAAAAACTGAAAAGACATGGCTTTGGATTAAATATGCACAAGCAGTCCATCACCAGTCCCACTCCAGGTGGCCTTGAAGAACAGCTAAGTAACTGGTAACTCTTCAACCTCAGAAACCTGTTTTGCACAGGCACATACAAACTCACGTAAAGCATCAACCAAACTTGGTGCCTAAGCCAAAAAACGGAGTCTTCAAACCAGCTTCAGAAACTTGAAATTAGGGCTGAAGGTCTTGAATTTTTCAACACAGAAATATGGCCATTGTCTCAAGCATGTCCTCTCCTGAAGCCTGAGACTGGTCAAGACACAAGCAGGGCACCTGCATGCCACAGGAGCTGGGAAGCTCAATCTGAGTAGAGTCCTGACAGGTGGCAAGCTGTCACCAGCAGACAGAGTCACTCCATCACTCACCACTCCAGATCCCGCCGCCAGTCCAGGCACCCCTACACCCCACGACCACCTCAGGGGATAACCTGAAACTGGAGCACAGCAAGACATCAATGCTGCAAGCCATGCGTAGTCTGAAAACAAATGCAAACCTAGTCTGAAAGCACACTTCCCTCATTTTCTGAAGGAAGACTTTGGAAGGCCAGGTTTTCCCATCACAACCCTTTAAATACCTTTGTATGTTGTAAAACACTGATCAGCATGGTCAGCTCCTGCCTGGGAGAACCACACTCTTCAAACCCCGTTTCGAGGCATTCACTGTTATAACCAAGGACTAACTGCACTCTTCTTAAAAGAGTGTTTTCTGTCCCATAACCTGAGATGTAGTAAATACACGCGGATACATTCATTTTCTTTCTGAAGGCCCTGGTCTCCTTCCTGGAAAGCTGCAGATGAAGAAAGGAGCCCTGAGACATTGTGCAGACACATGGGCAGGCACAGACACAAACACACATCACTTCCAAAGCTGCATGACTTCACAGAAGAAACATTGGATTGATGATCAGCTTCCTCACCTAGCACCGTCCTGAAGCTATACACAAATGTTTTGGCAGTTCTACCATTCTTCTGTGATCTGTGATGATCTGGCTCTCAGATACAAAACCAAAAAAAAACCAGCAAAAAACCCTCAACCAACATTTTTAAAAGGTTTCCATATTGTAATTCACAAGATTTATGCTTCTGGTTACTCGAGTATACTTCACACCCTTTCCCGGTTCATAATAAAGTGAAGGCCAAGAACAGATCTAGAACATCCTATGCTAAGCACACCTTTAACTCTTTTAAAAGTTTAAAATAGAATTAAATACAAAATATATTAAAGTTTCTATCACAATAGATTTAATTATTCTTCTTAAGCAAAAGAATATGCAAAGAGTTACTGATACCACATGAAACTTCTTCTGTATATTCAATGTAGTAATCTGTTGAATCACTGACCATACATATTCTTCAATGTACAGCTAAACAGTTATTGTGTACTGAGAACAACTGACAAACATCAATTGACAAGCATCATCACAACATTAAAAGTAATTTAAATGCATTCAAGCCTGGTAATAAATGGGTCTGAATGAGTTTCTGCACAAAGGCATAATGATCTTTAGCAAAGTTCCATTCTAATATTTTTACAGGTTTAGCATCCATACATTCCACTAATTGACTTCCACTGAAGAATGATTTTTGCCACATATCAAGGAGTCCTCAGCACCCTTTCTCTTATATTCGCCCTGCCGCATACATAATATTATTTCTTCCTTATTGAATTAAAGATGTTATTCTACAAAGACGAAAACATTGACACAATTGAAAAGCACAACAGTTCAGCAGATAAGTGTATCTCTGCAGTCTGTGCACACCTGACTGCATTAGGTTTTCGTGTTTTCATTTTTAGGTCATGAGAATACTGTAAGTACTGCAATGAAACCACAATCTTGTTTGTGTTCTCTCACAGAGAAGTGCTTTGAATCATAAATATTTCAATTACTCTGTTTTAGACTCTAAAAGACACTAGCCTCTGTTTTCTAGATACTTTTCTTCCCTCTTTATCTTCAAAAGACCTCTGTCCCTCCTTTGTCACAGTAAGAAGATTATACTTTTTTTCAGGAAGTAAAAATCAACTTTCAATGTAACAACTAAAAAAACGTTTCCAAAGATACACATTGGAATTAACAAGATCTAATATTTGAAAAATAGCAGCCTCAATTGGGGCCAGCGTAACCTGGTGTAACTCCTGTCCCTGTCAGAGCTATGTCTGACCACGTGTGTAACACTAACATGCAAAAAGTTCATTATTTCTTCCCACAGAAGAAGTGAAGGTGAAAAAATTTACTTTCTATATTGGGCACCAGATGAAAATCACATTGCTCTTTCTTCTGAGAACCTGAGCCCCTATTTTCTGAGCAGCTGCCCACCTCCTGGCAGAGCTACCTGCACTTTTGCTGGCTCCTGGCCAGCCACATGTTTTCTCTGGCCTTTTTCCACAGCACTCCCCAACTCTCCATTGTTTGTGTGTTGTCCCTCTCCTTTGCAAAGCCCTTCGTGGCTTCCCACCACTAACCCTTAAAATTTCCTCTATATTATTTGTACATTGTAAAACCTGACAGTTTCTGATCTAATTTCCAAGTAGTTAAATGTCAGCTACAGTTTTTATTACACAGGTATTACCCACCACTTGTTTTACTGGGGGCGTTACAGTTCCAGGAGAACAATATGCCTCCTCAATATCAATAATAAAACTTACACAGGGAAAAATCAACAATGTAATTGTGAGTAAGTCTTTTACAAGACTTAACACCGACAGCATGGCTAAGTTTAAATGGTGTTTAGAGATTTCACCTCATTTAAATTTTCTTCACCATTCCTGAGCAATTTCAAAATCAACATCTGAGAGATACTTAACAAAGTATTACACTTGACATAGCTTGGCAACTCTGAGATTGTTTCTCTAAACACAAGTTTCTTAATTTTTCAGACTGAATTATCCAATTTGGTCCTATTGGACAAGCAATGTAAAAAGCTAAAATTGCACAGCCATTCTCCTTCTTTCTCTGAAAGAACAGATCCCGAAAATCAAGGTGGCAATATCCATCAAGATCAGACTGTTTTAACATACAGATACACCAAAAAGTTAATTAATCAAATTATGTCAAATACATAATTTCAAATTACATAAAATATTTATTATTTCAACAATATGTATCATATTGGTTTAGGTTGTAATATGGAAACTGAATATGAAGTAATTTAGACTTACTTAGGAGGCAAATTTGGACCACAGTCACAAAATACACCTCATGTTGAGAGGGAAAAAATAAATTATTTTAATAAGATCATCAACTAAACAATATTAAAAGATACAGGATTTTTTTTTGTAACAATATAACAATATAAATACTTATTCAATGAAATAATGTGCTCAGAAAACTCCAACAACTTTCTAGTTGTATATATCAATGTACCCCCTAGTCTCAAAACACCATTCTTCATATGAATTTCTAGTTTTGGGCCCAATGGTAAAGAGTATCTCCCACCAGGACAAGGTTCACTCAGGCCCACAGATAATCTGTCATCCTCACAACATCCTGGAGGCAAACTAGCTGAAACAAGACAGAGATCAGCACCTTACACATGATGCAATTTGCAACCATGGTCTGATGAACTGCAGAGATCCAAAGGACCAGCTCACTGAGCAAAGGACTTAGAGTTTGTCCTTGTGGACCCTGCAACCACCAATGGGCTGGAAAACTTCTCAAAACAGATACCCCACCACCCACTTTGAGCACTTGATGCCCATAGAAAGGAGGGAGAAGATTGAAGCTCCTTGGTAAACAAGCAAGCTCTAGAGGTAAGCCAAAGGCCAGTCTGTGAAGCTCAGAGGTTGTATGATGGAGATCTGTAGTCACTCCTTCCACCCCAGAATGGCCATCACATAGCAGCGAGGGGGTGGAGGGGTGGGCAGGGCAGAAAATCTCCCTTCTGCACTTTGAATGAAGGTGCTGCCTGTCCCTTAAAGCTGTCTGCTTGTTGTTCCTCAGCCTATTAAGTTAGAAAGTCATCTGTGTTACCCATAGCAAAGCCCTCTGCCACCCAGCAGAACAGACACCCACACTCAGGGCATGCAGTGTACAGTCCACAGTACCCAAGGGAATAGGCTCTGCCCTCAGAGCCAGCCTGACCAACGCATACAGTTAAGCGAGAAACTGCAGCAAAACCCTTTCTAGCTACAGAGGTGTGATGATTATTTGTAGGGAAAAGGAATAACTAATTAACCAAAGTTAAAACTACAATATTCTTATTCTCTCTCCTCAACAGCCTATACAATTTATTAAAAAGACTTAAGACAGTTAATAGCATAAGACAATGTACTTAATATTTTATTTTTCTTAGACTAGGAACTGAAATCCTGATATTAAACACAATTCCACACATAACTCACTCCTCAGAGTTCAAGTGTTACTTTCTAACACCATCCCAAACTACACTTTTGGTGAACCAATAAACATCATAGCAACTGTTCATTAAAGAGATTATTTTCAGCTACTTCAGTGATGACAGCATAGGCAAGCTATTGCTGGCACTTTCAAATCCAGCTTTCTGACATAAAACATCGTCTTGCCCTTAAAACGCAAACCTATCAGAAATGGGGATTAAAAAAAAAAAAGCAGTAAAGCCAAAACAGATGCAAATCTTGCAACAAAGGATAGATGTCCCTTATAATTTGCAGTACACATTTTGAAAGATTTTTGCAAGTAGTAAGTTTGATTAAACTACTGAAAGCTTCAGAAGGGAGAAAAAAAGATCATCAGTGTTAAATAATACGTTTTGGACTTCTTTTTATGCTGATCTAGAAGTTTTGAAATTTAAGTTTAAAGCTACCTCTGGTAATTATTACAATAACTGTGCTCATTCTGTGAAGGAACAAATGTGGAAGAAAACCTACAAACAACTAGCAATGAACTATACAACCGCAGTTTTAAGATTAACTTTAAGAGGTTAGTTTATTACAGTTAAGCTTTTCTATAATTTCATTTTTTCTATTCTGTTTTTCTGGTGCCACTATTTTACCAATATGATCAAGAAAGATTTCAAGTCAAAACAGGGCAGGGAACAGGAATCTAAATGACAAAGATTTCTTCTAACAAGGTTTAGTTGAGAGGTATGCTACAGTGGTTGTGAAAAAAAAAATAGATAATTTGCATTACTTCTAGACCTACTAGCTGTCACAAAATTTAAAAAGAGTAATCAGTTCCAGCGTACAAAAAAATATTATTTTGTAACAAAGTTGATGGCATTTTTCATTTTGATCATGATTTGCAATTTTCTCCAGTCAAAATCATTCTGTGGGTACTTCTCAGTGACCTATGTCCTAAATCATTTTCAATTCCTATGAGCAAGTGACCTCTTCACGATCTCACTCACAAAGAAAAAACATGACGACTCTCATGAACCATTCATTTTCAACCACCATCAGAATTTAATTTCTCCAAAATAAACCTGGAAAATATAGAAATGGAACAAAAGAGTACTCAGTGTTCAAGAAATATTAATTAATCACTCTATCAGAAAGATAGATAAATACCAGCCCTCACATTTCAATGATGAAAAACAAAGAGGTTAAGTGACATTTTCAATGACACATAGCAAAACACTGCCACAACATGGATCACATCTCAGAAGTTTTCTATTGTTTTCAGCCCACTAGCCTTGAATAACTCCTGTGCATGCAATGCTGAATCAGGTATATTCCTCAAAATACAAAAAGCTTATTCTAGTTCACGTAAATCAGTCAAAAAAAAAATAATTCTTATACTACAGTATTTTTTTTTAAATATATTTGAGTCCAACAACAACTTCTCTAACAATATAATGGAGTCTAACAGGAATATTTCTAAGCAAATACACCTTTAATCTTAAAATGTTGGTTCCAACACATTCTATTACAGAAAGCATTTAAAAAATGTATAAGCAACAGATGATTACTGAAGAAAAACACAACAAATAGTCACTTCAAAAAACTATGAAGCTATTCACCTGACTATTGCATAAAGCCTAGTAAAGCTTTAATATAGTACCATGTACACACTGATTAAAATGTCCTGAACTTGATATACTTCTTTTACTCTTCCTGACATTAAAAAAAACCTCTAATGTGGTTGTTCCCTGGATTCTCTTTGGTCATTTTACACAAATCTTCACTAAACGGAAAGCTACAAAACGTGTAGGCTTCTTCCTCTCTCAAATGTTATAAACACTGCACTGTAGCAAAGATCTTGTGACACAATATAAGGATCGCTGTGGTTAAACTAAAAACAAAGAAATACACAAATATTTATACAATTGATTCTGCTTAAGCTTCCTAGTAAGGTTACTTTTAAGCCTTAAACCCTACACCAACAAGGCCTGACACGAAGCAGTGTGTTTCATGTGTTACGTATTAACAGAATAAATTAGGATTGCTAATTACGTGACTTTTGTATGTCACTAAGTTACCTATATCAATTGGCGTGAAGGTTACTACATGTATTTTAGAACTGCTACATTTGAAACACTCTTTCCTTTCCCTCAACCGTTCAGAAATCTCCTGTTCTGCGCACCTAACTGAATGATTTAAGTATACAAAAATGCTACAGAACACTACTACTTTGTAAGAACTACATTAACACAGCAAATTACTACAAAATAGGGGTCTTTTAAGTATTACATTTACATTACAAATTATTATAGTCAGGAAAAAACTTATATTAAAAAATACTGATTTGAATATATAAAACCATATCTCAAAAGGATTTAGTGTAGCATTAGAGAAACCAATTTAATAATTAATCATATTTTCTTTAGAGTAATATAACTAGCAGTAGTGTTCTTCCTTAATGGTTTTAAATTACCTAGCATGCAGAAGAAAAAATTTAAACCTGTCAAAATCTCTTAAAACTTTGTCTCTGACTTCTTTCCCACCCCCCTCCTGAAATTAACATGGGGATATAGACACCACGCGCAACTTCGAAGTCCCATCCATATATGTAACAAAATTTCCAAGGGCCTGACACAAGCCCGTGGAGTCAATGGAGTGATTCCCACTGATGTCAATGGAAAGATTCCCACTCACTAGAATGAGTTTGGATAAGGGCTCTAGTGCACGGAAAAGATCAGGGGAAATCCTCTTTGGAAGGGGAACTTCTGCGTTTCTCTCGGTAAGTAAGTACATACACAAGCAAGACTTCTTAAAAGTAGAAGTGGTTTCCTGGTAGAGGGTACCGTCTGTTTTTCCATCTGCAGCTCTGCAGTCTTTACTAATAGAGGACAATGCCATAAATTTAGGGTGGTTACTTTTGAGATTATTTTTCCAGGAAAATATACCAGCAGCCTGCTTTCTGTCTGGACTACTCTCACAAATCTTAGATGAGTGTTTTCCTGCCTGCTCAGAGCCCGGGCTTTTCCCCTCTCCAGGAGCTCCACCCCGGGACCTTACCAGAGCTCGCAAGTGTTCTCGGCCGGGGGCTGCGCTGGGAGACGGGCCCGATGCCCGCCGAACCCGGCACTAGCCGAACTGCGAGAAAGAGCAAGAGCGGCTCACGGGCTGCCTCTGCCTTGGCCGTGCAGGCTTCGACGGGCGGCACAGGCTTCGCGGCAGATTACGGGAGGCCAAGAGCGCTGCCGCCTGCGCACCCGCGCTCGGAGCAGCACAACGCGGAGCAGAGGCGCCGGCGCTCGCCCACCCTCCCGTGGCTGCCCTGGCACTCCCGAGGGCATGGCAAAGCCTATCCTGCTCCATAGCTGCGGCCGCCGCCGCTCCCCTCTCCTCAAAATCAATCACACTTCGCAAACTTTCCAACTCCCGCAGCCCTTTTCAATTTCAAGAGCCAATTTTAAGGGAAGGCCCCTACGTACCAGGCACGGAGGCCACCTCCGGAACCTCGCAGCTCCAACATCGTTATTTATTAATTCTTGTGTTTAGGCAATTTTTGTCTTGGGTAGAGGGACGAGACTGTTCCCTGCGCAGCCCAAACAGCGCCGGGGGGCACCGCGACCCCACGGGCACCTCGTCACCTCTGCGCTTCCCCTCCCACGCCAGCGGGGGCG
>VZRE01010649.1:525819-579394 GCA_013396775.1 Cephalopterus ornatus
CCGGGCCGGCGGGACGGGAACGGCGGCACACGGCGACCCGCGGGTCTGCCCCTGTCCGGCCCTGACCTGCCCCGCACGGGCCGCCGCCGTCGGGCCGGGCGCCCTCCGCTCCCGCAAATGCCCGCAGCACTCCCAGCCCCGTCCCCCTGCCTGGGCTGCGCTTTGTTCCACGGAGCTGAAGCCCCCGTCCCGTTCAGCGGCCCCGCAGGCAGCCCCCTGTCTCTGGTGGGCACAACGCGCAGGTAACAACACGGCGCTTGGCTTCTATTACTCGGCGGTACTCGGGTCTGCGCGCCTCGGCGGTCTCACGCAAAATTAAAGCTAAACAAACACATACTTCCCTCACTTTTTTTTTTTCTTTTTTACAACGACGATTACGGTATAAAATATAACTCGGTTTTCTAATGAAAAAGGCTGGTGCGTTTTATTTGTTCCTGTTTATGGTTCGAGACTTCATCTGCACAATTGTATTTCTCGCTTGAAATAAACCGCTTTGAAACTGTCTTCCTTTAATTAATTTAATGTATTTTCTCTGTGCAGCTGGCAGTATTAGGTGTCTATCAGATTGCTATTTTCCATTAGAGTTGTTTAGAAAGCGAACAAGAACACAGACACCTCTTCGAAAGAGGTTCGTTCCCTTTCCTGCCCCTGTGCCGCTCCGAGACACTTGGGAAAGAGCAGAAAATGCTGTTTTTAACCGAAGTCAAACCGAGGAGAATCTGTATTACAACATCAAAGAAAGGGAGACGTTACAAAATCGGTGGAGTTACACCACCATCTGTCGTTAAGCTTCGGGACTACAAAAGTTCAGACGTATATTAAATCTTAATGAGACCTGGCAACTTTGTTTCTTCTTTTTCGCCTCGAACTTCTACCGCCTTGGCAGAGTGGGTTTCCCGGCGTGGCTGGAGGCTCTCGAGTGACGGGCAGCAGTTTGCCGATGCCCTTCACACACGCGTCTGTCCACTGCCGCTTGCCTCACTGCCAGGCCAAAGGATTTGTTCTGGCACCTAATGGCCCCACGCAGTTGCTCATCAAAACACATAAGTACCCACACTTCATAGCACTTCTTGGCCTCGGGAGATTGTATTCATAAAAAGAAAGTCTAAATTTAAATAAAATAAATAGCATTTATAATAATAAATCAACAAAACAAAATCACATCAAAAAACAGAAACAAAAAACCAAAACAAACAGGAAAAAAACAAACAGACCTCTCATATTGCAGCTGTAGGATTCAATTTAGCCCATTTTGTATACCTATTCTGCGATGCTGCATTTTGAAAAGGAATATATAGAAAACACACCTTGGAATAGTATCTATGAAGAAGCTATGATATTCTAATGCAACCTCTGATTACTCTTACGACTTTGAGAGCTGTAAGCAAACCCTTAGCAGAAACATAAAATTATTTTATATTACCCAGGGTAAATATGGCAACTTCTATGTCCTTGTAAAAGTTTCACATCTGATTTTAGCTCTTTCTAAATTCTTCAGTTAAAGAGCTTGCAAATCCCCTTTTGCTATAGTTACTGAAGAACTGTTACTGTTTTCCTTGAGATTTTCTGAAAATTAGTGTTCCCTGTGTTTCAGAGGCCAGTGGCTACTCATGCAAGTAAGGATCGTCGCAGAACTCCACCATGAAAACCCTCAAGTTTATCATTATTTTATCACAGTTCCTATTTCAAGACAGGTGTGTTTTAGTGAATATTGATCCAAATGTGTTGCTGGATGGAATGCTTATCATTAAAGGTTAACTTTCAGGTTGTTTCTTTTTCACTGTAGAAATTCAGGGAACTTTGTCTCCAGCCTGGCAATTCGCAAGTGCTCACAGTCCTTACACTGTAATCAGCACGAGGCATCTCCCATTACTATTTGAGGTGAAGATGATGGTTTAACACACTCATATAAATTCTGCTTCCCAATCTGATTCCCAATCCCAGAAAAACTCTGTTTCCTATATCCTACTGTTGACACTCAGAAGGAAATTTTCACTTTTAGTTTGTGGACATGTCAAAAAAGAGAAACTCATTTCCTCTGAAATTTTATGTCCACTTTCCAGGCTATCTCATAAAATGCAGAATTATGCTGCAGGCACTAAACACTTCCGGTATTCCTTTGTCTACCATGTTCTTTTTATGTTACTCAAAAAAAAAAAATCACATTTTCTATCTTCTCCATAGTGAGCTAAGTTCTCATAACCAACTAAGCTCTTTGAATCAACATTAAAAGCTAAGGTTTGTGAATTGGTGAAACAGGTGTTTAATATTCAGCTGATTGAAATAAATTTTGTGACACTTTCAGCTTTGAGAAATAACTAGGCCATTACAACCAATTACTGATTTAGGAACATATGGTAAAAAACCTGTGTCCAGAAATTTGCTAATGATTTCAGTGTTTGCACTGCCTACAGTTTTATATATCCGTAATATAGTATAATTTCATTTTTAAGTTACTCAATAGACATTATAGAACCAACCAAATTTAAAAAAATCAAATAATTGAGAAGTGCTGGGAAAAAGAAAAACATAGTGTGGCTCTCAAAATTGTCTTGCTTGAGTTCATATAAATGCTGTATTGGAAAAAACATGTCAGAATTTTTGACATTATGTTTGACATCTATATATAAAGATAACCTAAACATCTTTCTGGATTCTTTCCCTGGTTTGTGGCCAGGTTTGGATAAATAGGCCATGCTGACTTTTCAGGTCCTGCTCCCCAACCATTAGTTGTATATATGAAAGTTTTTTTTAGCCGAAGGTGAGGAAAGTTTTAAGATTGCTAAACCTTTTGGTAAGTTTCCAAAGTATAACCCAGGGAGCAGTATCACAAACATATATAAACAAGTAGCTGTGAGTCTCATGAACAGCTCATAACTTCTGAGAAGTTTGGCATCTGACCTGTAAGATGGTACTAAAATTTAGGCATGTAAATCTAACATTGTAATCTTTCAAAACCTTATTTAGCTTCCAGGGAGTTTACATTGATAAGGTGCCAATAAACTTGCTTAGTCTTCTAAGGTACTACTTCTGAAAATACTCAAATTAATAACTGTAACATTCAGGCCAAAGAGCTTGGTGATTTCCTCAACTTAACCAACCTCCTAAGACTAGGCATCTAATGTGCAGCTGAGCATTAAATTGTAATTAGGTCAAATGCCCAGTCAGTCCTTAGAGCTGCCACTGACGCAAGGCTCCCATTTCCTTGGTAAGTGTCCCACCTGCTGGGCTGTGCACCCACACTTCTCCTGCTGCTCCAGCTGGTCTTCGACCCCTGTTCTGCAAAGGGGCACTACAGCCCTACTCTAGATCAACCCAAACCAAGTGCTGAGGTCATAGTCCCGGGAGGTGACTGATGGCCTAGGCCCAAGGAGGGTCTAGAAGCCCATTAGAAGATCATCATAATTTAGTTATTGTGTATATTATGTGACCAATACGTCTGTTCTTGAACAGGCAGCAGTTACGAGTATTGAGGCCATGTTGCTCCGAACGCAGCTGCGTTGGGCAGGGCACATCTCCAGGATGAAGGACTACCGCCTCCCTAAGATTGTGCTCTATGGTGAACTTGCCGCTGGCTGCCACAAGAGAGGAGCCCTGAAGAGGAGATATAAGGACTCCCTGAAAAAACATCTCAGCCTTGGCCATACTGATCACCATCACTGGTCTGCTCTGGCCTCCAGTCGGGAGGCCTGGAGACACACTATCCACAACGCTGCTGCTTCTTTTGAGAATACACGCAGGATCACTCTCGAGGAGAAAAGACAATGCAGAAAGAACCATGTCCTGTCGGTGCCACCTGGGGAGTCATTCTTCTGTGCCTTTTGCAACCGGACGTGTCTATCTTGCACTGGCCTTTTTAGCCATCAGCGCGCTTGTAGCAAGCGTGGGTAGAGTCCTTCACAAATCTTCGTTCACGAAGCCTAGCCATGATGATGATGATGATGATGATGATAATTTAGTTATTGTGTATATATATATATATAAAAGACATTGCAGCAACTCCCCTTTGCTGTCATGTTTCAAAACATCAGTGAGAACACCTGTGGCTTTTATGAAAGAGACCATACAAACACCATCTCCAGAAGAGTTTCAGGGCTCTGAATAGCAAAGTAGCAGGGCATGGCAACCCCAAGAAGGGAAGCAGTAAAGGCAATGTTGTCTCTTCAGCCTTTTCTGCAATTGCCTTGAGCAACTCAGAGCAGTGACCACTATGAATTTCACTCCCAAGTTCCCAGTTTCCTCAGCCTGGTGCAGAGGCAGCCCAGATGCCCATCTCGAGGTTATGGAGTATCTGGGATTGTGTATAGGGGCCAAGGAAGTCAAAAAGCAAGCTCAACAGTGAAAATGTAGTCCTGACAATGAGTCTTCACAAGTACCACCCAGGTCTGAAGTCCAACTTTTCGCTTTCTATCTTGTGCTCATTTATTTGCATTTTTTCCTTTCATGATTTCCACAGAGCAAAACTTAAGACACAGAGACTTGCAGAAATTTTTCATTAAGGCTGACAAAAATCTTCCCGAGAGGCAGATTTTTCTCTTTTATTTGTTCTGATGCTTCTGCTCTCCTCTTCCAGCTACAGTACTTTCTCATCCCTCAGGAGAAGGGTGTATAGAAGTGCCCCTGCCACAAGGTACTCTGGTGGGAAGCATCATCTTCAGATGAACTGCTCCAGCCTCACTCAAAACAAAACAGGTGTGTGGGTTGGTAGAGGAATAGAGAAGAAGAGGAGTAGTAAATGAGAGGGTTTTGTAATACCAAGAAGAGCATACATTTATGTTCTAGATTATGTTTTTTGCTCCTTAGCAAAAAATACTTACATTTAGGGAAATAGATTTAGTAACAAAACAACAGTTACCTCTGTTTCTGGACAATGCTTTCCTTTGGTACAACAGACACACAGACCACATTAAAGATGCAGTTTCATGACGTTTACATATCTGCAGCAACATTCTGGGAATTCTGGAAATTCTGTCAGTATTTAGGATTAAGGGACAGAGCTGTCTTTTTAGAAACCATTTCTATGTCAAACACACAAATTGCCATGTATTAAGTAGTCATCTTTCTGACCACAAGCAGTTGAATAGAATTCATGGGTTTGGGAAGTAAACTGAAATCAGACAGTGGATGTTAACAATATGGGTGGATGCAGGAGTTTTACGTTAGTCAAACACTAAATAAACAAGTCCATTTTTTAGGTTTATTTAAGAGGATTCAGGACACAACCTCAGAATATGTATTTTTAAGACAATAGAGATACTGCCTTGTAGATGTGAATTACAGAGTTCTGTAATTCAGGAGCAGAAAAGTAACTTTGTTTTCCAAATTTGTAAAAAACTATAATCAAAAAAATTACAATATAATACTTGTTTCCTCAGCATTCCCCTTTTCTCTGTCTTTCAACAGAAAAAAACATTTTTTTTATCGCTTCAGCTACGCACTCAATACAGCTAGGAGGAGAATCAGAGAAATTTGAGATGAGGCACCATCTACATAAGTGGATATCATACTGCTGCACTTTAGATTGTCGGTTATTTTACTCATTGTGCAAGAACCAAAAAAGATAAGCAACTCAGAAAAACAGTATTTTTAAGGACAAATTGTTTGAAAGGAGAGGAAGTACTAGAAGTTCAATAACTTTATACCCAGTTGTTAAAAAAATCACAGAATTTTAAAAGACATTATTTTTATTTGCACAGTCTAATTTTTTGGTGGTAGACATATTTGCTTTTCATGATAGCAAACTGCAACTACACCCAAATCCTTTTCGTAATTCATGGTTCCTGATTGCAGTTGAAGGATGGAACTGTGCTAGCTCCTGTGATCCGTATTCCCCAGGACAAGGCTCCAGCTGAAGTTTAATCTAGTCTTTGGAAAGTATGTTGAGGCACCTGCTTGAACCACATGCACCGTCCTACCTCAATCCAACCATCCAGTAATTTTGTGTGCCTGTACTGGGGTGCTTTGTCCCAAGAACTTGGCAGTAAGCATTGTAGCCACAGGAGAGAGGTCAACATTTCATCATCAAAGGAACGGTTCTTCCATCCATGAGTGTCCTTTGTGTGTCAGACTTTCAGAAGTCACCACTTTAAGAAAGAAGTATTTTATTTATTTAAAGAAACCAGATTATCAAAGGGATCAGCTGACTGTTGAAAATTTGGTCTTGAAAAGATGCTGACTTCTTACAAATCTCTTCAAGCTACACACATAAAATTCTGGCATTCTTCTTTATTGAAATCTACCACTGCAGCACCATGCTGCACTGCATGGATGCACAGAAAACCTTTATTTTGAACCTACTCCAAATACATGTGGAAGAAGGGAAAAGCAGTAAGTGCCTATTTGAAGAATTACCTATACAGCAGATATGTCTGCATACTTCTTAGAGTAATTTATTGAATTTAATATAACAGGTGAACTGGTGCTACTTGCTGTAATAAAGGTTTAAGAGGGATTATTCTAGGAGATAACTGCTAGTTTATTCATGGATTTTAATGGTGGCTGGTCTGGGCCTAATACAAGTATTACGTAAAAGCTTACCCAATGCAAGCATTACTAAAAATCTACAGAAAGATTTCTGGTTTCATTGTGACTATGACAAGCTAACTACAAAGCATATGGAGACAAAAAATTAAAATAAAAAGACCCTCAGTAAATAGTAACAATAAATCGGTAAGGTACTTCTTGTATTCTTTATACTTATATAAAACTCAATATGTGTTATAGTAGTCTGTGTATCACAGACTACTTAAAATGAGTAACTGTAGTCTAGAAAAGGGACAATAGTTTGGCATTTCAAAAAACAGAAAGGTAGAAAGGAATTTTTTTTCTTTAAAATTAAGCTTTAACTTATTTTTGGGCAGGCATGTTTAAAAGGACTTCCAATACTGTGGAGAAACTTTAAAATAGTACTTAGCCATCAAAACGAACCCTGAACAGTTTCTGCACTGTCCTTAGCACATAACTCGCTCTACCCACATGAGTACCAATAGATATGTAAGCAACTATCTATGATATTTCACTAGTGGATTAACCCTCATACCAGAACAGATGCACTCATTTTGAATAAAATTCAGGTACTGACAGCAACATAAAAGATCAAATTCAATACTGTACATCAGCATCAGGGGCCTGAACACTAAAACAAGCAAAATTGATACCATTCATTTATGAAATGAGCTTGTCTTAGTCGTCCCAAAAGCTGATGTGAATGTATATTTATGATTGGATTACTAAAATGAATGTTATAACCTCCTTAGAAAAAAACATAGAGCAGTTAAGCAGAAGTAATAATGTAAACAAACAATGGAATTTTAGGCACTTCATTAGCAACTTATTTTATGAATGACATGATGTCTTTAGGTTTCTTAAATTGTTAGGATATTAATGTTGATCCTTTGAATCCCTGCAGTGTCCTTCAGTTGAGGATAGGGAATGAAACCAACTAGCCTTCAAAACTAAAGACTTAGTTTGGCTAATACATGCTATAACCACGCACTGAGTAGAAGAGTGGCATCATCATTTTCAAGTTGTGACAAACTGCAAACACTAATACATGAATGTCCTAATGGAGGAACAGGGGTTGCCCACTGCAGAATATCAAATCATACCATTTGGCAGTACTTTAAGCACCTATCTGTAGCACTGAAGGGAGAAAGATTGTCTTAAAACTAGGAAGGTCAACACAAGCTTAGTAAAATAGCATTCAACTCTGTCATTTCTAAAAGAATGCAATAGAATTTAAAGAGACAGTTACTCTTGCCAGCCATAATTTCCTAACTTAGAGAGTTGTATCCATCATAAAATAGAATCAAGGGACAGTGTCATATATATAAAATATGATCACAAAATTAAAAATTATAAAGATAAAGCAGAATTATTTGATCATAGCATATGATGAATAAACAGTTTCAATTTTCAAGCAACAAAAGAGGACACCAAGCAGCAGTTACAAAAGCTGAAGATTTTTAAATAAATAGACATAGATAATTAATATTCAAGAGCCTTAAAAGAGTGGGATAAGGTTTTGCTTTAGCATTAATACGGATTTCCAATAAATCTGGGAAAACAAATGAAGTTCCAAAAGAACAGAAGAATGCAAAAGCTCTAACTGTATTTCTACGTGGTAAACAGGACAGCATGGACAGGCTTGTCAATCTGATACCAGTTCCAAACAATTAATGAAATACAGGCTAAAGTGATAGATGGGAAAAAGGAATGCAAAATGTGCAGAGAATATTTGCTGGGAGGGGCTGAGGGTGAGACAAATTGCACGTTTTGGAAAAAAACCAGCACTTTTAAAACCCCACAGGGATCAGGACAGATAATCAACCAAAAAAAATCCTCAGTGCAAGGCTGTGATCAGAAGGAATATGTCTGCCCTTGTAGAGAGATGTTTAAAACCTGGAAAAGGCTAATGGAAGAGAATCAAGAATTCAAACAAATTTAAAAAACATGTATTTCAATATCTGGAATATGTTTTGATAATAGTGGGGCCTTCACTGTAGCAGACAATGTGTAAAAGATTCCAAAGGATGGCAAAGGCAGTGAGACAAATTCAGACTAGTGTGCAGAGGGACATTTTTAACAATAAGACCATTCTGGACAGTGAGACTATTCTCAAATTATTTCTTACATGATGTCAGGGACTCCCCATCACAATCAATTTTTAAAACAACGTGGAAATTTTCCTAGGAATATACTATTATAAAATAAAAATTCATTCAGGAAAATTGCCTTGCGTAGGTGTTAGGTGTAGGTTTTAAGGCTCCATGATCACAAAAGCCAGGTCTGACTTTCTAATCTATGAGCGGTGTTGAGTTAGAATTGTCATCACCAAGTACTATACCCCCCATGAAGATAAATGGGACCATACGTACTATTCCTTATGGTGGCTCTTTCAGGCAGTTTAAAAATTCAGGAACACTGTTATATTGTATTTCATGTGGGAAGATATATTCATAAACAGAAAATAAACACTTCCAAAAGCAATGTGTTATTATTATGAATATTTAATACTTCCATGTCAATAGCAGTTAACACTTGCAAGTTGAGGACTCTACTGTAAAAAGTCTATTTCAGTTAGTTTACAATGGAGCTTGCAGCACAATTTGAAGACAACAGTAATTTGTAGCCAGTGAACTGACGTAGCCATAGCTGTTGAAGGTACACATCCTATTACTCAGAAACACTCTTCCACTAATTCATCACTTTACTACAGCATGGAAAAATTCTGGGTTCAAAGCTTAGCTGGATTCTGTTTTGTAATTATTCTTGATCTTCTATTAATGTGCTGAAGCAAGTGGGAAAACACAAGTATAAAAGTACTGACAGCACATTTGCAAGTATTTAGTTTGTTTTGTTAAACAATAGTCTAAGATGTAAAATTCACAGGGCTTGGTAGTCCGCAAAATATTTGTGTAGCAGTAGTACTGTTGTTTTTGTATTTGACTTCTCTGTAACATTGCAGATGAGAGGAAAATTTTGCAACGAAACGAAGGATCTAGCCTCTCTGGTAAAACAAAGGGATGTTCCTCACAAACTAAGATTACAAGCATTAAAGAAATTTACAATTATTTCCTTCCTAGCCCTCATTCTCTTAACAATTGAGAGTGAAGACTTGAGTGCTGGGTGCAAAAAGCTTCATTTGAACTAGCCTGAGTGATCTCTGTGTCCAAGGAAGACTTTGCAAGGCATAGCTACATGGGCTATGATGTAATGAGATCTTGTTAGCTAAGCAAGACCAGACCTCAAGCTTAAGCAAAATAAATTCGGATACAGTCTCTGCCCCTTGACCCAGCTATTTTGCAGTCTTTGAACAGTAAAGAAACTTGGAACCTAGTCAGAAATGCCAGTGCAAAAATTCCCCTGGCTGAAGCGAACTGTCAAACGGTGTAAAACCAGAGGAGCTCGTTCCCACTGCTTTCTGTTTTGTCCAAAAAGGCACGTTAATCAAAAGAAAGGTTGGGAAATTCAGAGGGAAGATGAACGGTATCTTTATGGTGATGATTTCTGGCCTGAATATGGTCCCTTAGGGGCTAAAGCCAGCATCATAAATTACAATCATATAGAGTTAACAAACTTACTTTATATTGTAACTTCAGCTGAGGAGCAAAGCAAGACAGGACAGACTGAGAAAGAAGAAACTGTAACTAGATCTGAAAACACCTCCAACATTTTTGAAGAGGAGCAAATATGCACCTCTATGAAGCTTTTTGCAAAATCTTCATTGTTTGTCCCAAAAAAACAATGGGACAATAATAAATATATTTCCATATATACAATATGTATTTATGCAATATACATATATATACTTGCAAATATACACAAATAATATGTATATAATAAATAAATCTGAACAACACTGAAGAAAATAACCATTACAAGTTAGAAATAAAGGAGCACATATCATGTATGTTGTATTTCTAGAAAGAAGTACAATTAAATTACCCTTTTCTGCCCACTGAACGTTTCTTTCACTTCTCATTACTTAATGCTTTATTTGAGACAAGTTGGAGGGATAGTAAATCACTGAAATCTTGAGATTATCTACAGTCTGCTTACTTTAAAGATGGGACTGGGTATTCCTATTCAGGTATACAGGTATATTCAGTATACCTGTAAAATATGTATTTTTGTGCAGGACTTGCTCAAATATCATCTTTGGCTAAATACTTTTCTTTCAACCAAATCTTACAGGTTATGTGTTTTTTAACAGAACTTTAAATTTTACAGTTACTTTTCAATTAATACTCATCATATTATGAATTTATTTGGCTGAGAGGTGAGAAAGGATGTTCTAAGCGATAGCTGGGATTCAGGAGGACTAGTGTTTTCTCTGACACTAATATTACGTAACCTACTTTGCAGAAAAAAATACAGTTTTAGGAGATTTAATTGGAATTTTTAGAATTGCAAAGCAAATTTAAAGCTATTTTACCCAGTCTCTGTATATGCTGCCATAATACATATATACAGTATCAGTATCAGGTAGGACAAAGGAATTACAATTCATTTTCACACAAGTTCCTGAACTGTGGTGTTCAAAACCAAAAGAAAGTATTGAGTACCTTGACTTTGAAACGTCTTTCTTATCAATGGTAAATTTATAACTGGTGGAAAGAAAGTGATCACCTTCCTTACTCATCTCTGTGGGATTCAGAAATGCATCTTACCAAGTTGTGCCTGAGAATTATATCATTCTCATGAGAATATGGTATGAAAAAATCTTCCTCCATCCACTGAAAATTAAAGACAAGGTGAACAATCAGAGCTGGGCTGTCAGTGTCCACATTTGAAAACCAAACAGTGACTGGGGGAATGGTCGTTACAAACAACAGGTAATCAGATCACTTGCAAACAGCTTACTATGGCAAATATTTTTAACACAGCTAAAAATCTAAAAACTAGCATTTCAGCCTGTATTTAAGAGAGTGAATCCTCAGTTTTGGGAAGCAATGCTTCTCAAAAGGAGTTGGGGATCAGAGTTCATAGTCATCTGGGTATAATTTCCAAATGTGACACAGTGCACAAAATGTCTAATATGAACTTAATAAATAGGCATCAGAGGAATAATGAATGAAGATAGGTGTCAAGAGTTATTATGCTACTGTTGTATTTAGCACTGATGAAATCATTACTGTAATATTTTGTCCAGTTCTGGGGTCCATGGTTCAGGAATATTGTTGAAGAAGTTCAGGGAGGAGTCACAAGCATGACTTGGAGACTGTTAATCATGCTGCAGGGTAAAAGATTCAAAGAGCTCAATCTGCTTAGTTTATCAGTTGAAAATACTAAAGATTGATTTGGACCTAACCTCTAAGCTGTTACCATGGGGAATTATACAGGTTTGATTATGGACTCTTAAATCTATCAAATACATGAAATTAGCAATAACATAAGGAGGTAAAATAGAAAATCTGGACAAATTCATGCTAGAAATAAAGATTCACATTTTTGCCAACTGGAGTGAACAACTTCCCTAGGTCTGTGGCAGATACCTTCTCAATAGAAATCTTTAAATGTTTTTCTAAAAAATAGTTTGTAGCTCAAACAAGAATTAACGTAGGCAGCTCTAACAGCTTCCTCTATACAATAGTACTTCTAGTTTTATTTTCTGCAAAACTTTGAAAAGACCAGGCTGAAATACTGAGTTTTGGGACCTTGCAGCCATCAAAACAAAGGCCTCCAAATGAATCTGTACAAAGTCTATGAGTCTAAGGAATGATGGGAGTCCTTACTGGTAGCATATAATTTTAAGAACAAGGCTTTCAGGAGATATTGCTCTGTTAGAGAGAAAAAAAAAAAAGTCACAAACAAAACAAAACAAAATAAAACCCAAAAAAACCCCTACTATCCAAAAAAAAAACAACAACAAAGAGAAACTCCAGAAAAACTATAGTTATAGTGGCACTGGAAGTTGTTTTACAAACTTTAAACCAGTTTGCTAAGTGTATAGTAGTGTATAAAGTACTAATAGCTTTATAAGTAAAACTAGGGACTTTCGTATTACTTGCAAGCAAAATAAATTCACATATAGCAATTAATGAGTTGTGTCACTCAGAAATCCTGTGATATAGACGACAAATTGAGAAACCGAGAGTGCCCAAGATCAGAGAGGAATTCTGGGACTTGTCTGGAAAGGAAGCAAAAGCTTTCTGGGACCTGTTCCTGGACTTTAACCAACTTATTTAATTTTGTTTTACCAGGCAAGCTGTAAAGATCCTGGCAGGTGACATTCCTGTTCTTGTGTCAGTATTGATCCAATGCTGTGTCCCGTGCCAGAAGACACTCTGATGCTGAAAGCGCCATCTCTTTCCGATGACACATAGAAAGTGAAGTCCTGAGCATTTACCCTGTAACTTACCCTCACTGCACTCATATAAGGAAGAGGTGATATTGATTTTGGTGTCTTGTCAAAATTCCAACTTGGGGAATTAGTTTATTCTTACCTAAACTCCTTGAATTTCTATATTGATGATACTTTTCACAGACCTCCCTACAGAAAAGAATACCTGTAGTATTACAACAGAAAAGTTTGTGGTATTAAATCAACCAAACTGTAGAGAAATAAAATATACCTGCCACTTTACACAATTTTTGTAAAGGACCCTGCAGGAAATTACTTAATGGTGCATCACTGACTTTAAAGGGGTACAAAAAAAAATTAAAATTATATTTTAATGAAAGACTGTTCTGTACCTCAAATCTAAAATATATTTTTATGCCTGTTTTTAGAAAATTTAGGAATTGCCTTCATGATACCAAGTATCCATTCTTATGTATATGTTATGGGTGGAAGACAAATTCAAGAATAAATAATGAAAATGACACCTATTAAGCAACAATCAGCTTACTGCACTTAGAACAACAAAAAAAAATGGACTTTTAGCAAGAAAAAACTCCAAGTCCCATTTGTTACCAGCATTGAACAAAATCAACATAAAAGGAACCAACATTATTTTGGCCTTTGATCTCTTGGATGTTTTATGACAGAGGTCATAAATCACACAATTATTATCTGATATCAAGACAGCTTGAACTAACCTCTTACATTCCTAAGGCAGTGAGAGCCTTCATCGCAAGTCAAAATTGCTTGTGTGGAATAAGTAACCTTTCTGAGGGAAACTAATCCCTTTCCTCTCAGTTTAATCTGGACTTTTGCAAAGTTTTTAGTGGTTCAGAGGTGGAAAACATCATACTGAAATTCATCACATCACAGACATTTCCCATTTGTTTCTGGAAGTTGTGATTATGATTTGTAAATCACATCATCACTTGGGTTCTGGCTACTCTTAACTGTAGATTTCCTCCTTCCTATTGCACCTCTTCATCAGTGGAGGTCAGCTCAAGATGGCTCTAAGTTTTGGCTGGTAAGATCCAGGAAAATTTGGAAGGCCTTTAATTCTGTCATTTCATTCCTGCCATTGATATGAAACAGCCTACATTTGATAAACTTCAGAAAACACAGAAGAGAAAGGTACACACTTGGATTTTCTTTTCTCCAATAGGCAGTATTGAATAAGACTGGGCTTTGTTTTTTTACTTTTTTGAATAGAAAAATTTCCAGGAACATCACCTGTGCTTCCTTTTTTTTTTTTTTAAAGATTTTAAAAGATTTACTGTAAATTGCCTAGCAAGAATGATGGGCACATCATGATTAAAACACCTTATTTTTATGTATACAGCAGACAATCATTTGCAGCAGGCACCATACATATATATTGTGAAAAACAGGCACACAATAGAAGTTCTTTCACAAAAGAAATGTACTTTTCCAAAAGAGTGATATACCTGAAATACTGTATAACAAAAATATAGCAGCTAGACTAAGAACATCAGAACCAGGTCAGATAGAACCATGACCAATAATTCACCATCTCCAGTTCAAGAACAAGAAAAGAAGACAATACATAAGCTTCATAATGAAAAACATAACAGAATAAACAGAGAAGATTCTTTTTCTGGCAATACTTGGAGCTGAAAGGCAGCTCAAAGGGAGATGGGCCAGGTTTTGTGCACATCCTCACAGGATTAGGTAGCACATAAAATGGTCTGTGTTTGAAAAACAGTTATGTGTGACGGCTGCCCAGGCAGATGGCAGGTCCTGTTTTCAGGCAGCCCTTGCACTGCTTTCCTCACCACTGAAATGAAAAGCTAATAACAAACACAAATTTGAGAATCAGGAGTTGCTTCTAGTAGCATGCTACTTTCACTCTGATCAGCGTCTTAATGTTAGATTGAACCACTGTTACTTTCCAAACCACTTCTTTGCTCCACTCCACTTTTTGTTCTACTTATCAATATGCCTTAATGGTGCAGCATTATTATTTCTCTGCTTTTTAAATTTTGAGCTTGGAATAATAAAGATGACTGCTAAAATTTCTGAGTACTTAGACAGAATTTCATATACAGATATTGTATTAGAGACTCCCACGAGGAACACAATCGGCCCCACGGCCTTGTGTCCAGCTGGATAGTACAAACTAGACCCAGAGCTCAAGCCAGCACGTAAGCTGTGTGGAGTGAGCTCCCACATGGGCCAGAGCATTGAGCTAACACAGCAGTGCAGGTGTACATGAACAAAAGACAGGGACAGACCCATCCAGTTCACAAAATATCCAGGCTACAAGACACTGACTGTGATTAATACATCCAATAATTTGTCCAGTGTGTGGCAAATAAAGACCTACACAAGTGAGCAAGCACAGTTTACCATTTTGGTAACAGACAGCAAAAAGTTAAGAGATTTTCTGTGATATTGAAAGCTTAGTTCCACTTTGTTCCATTCAGATGGATAATTCTGTCATTGGGATCATCATCACTACTTCATGACTCAATGTTCCTTCCTCATAAGAAAGAAAGAGAAAGCCAGTGTACAGTATGGCATAGGATCAGGTCTCAATTTCATGCAGAGCTATGAAATTATGAAGGAAACTACATGAAGTTGGATATATATATTTCATTATGTAATGAAATTATATAAAGACAAGTTATGCATATTATGGTATATTATAAAGTTTATTATAACCAGAAAGGTTATTTTCCCAGAAGGAATGGGAAAAAAGATTTCTAAAAAAATTCTACCAGCACTATTACCTAGACAAGATTAGCTCTTTTGAGCAAAGTCTATGTTCGACATACCACTATAAATTAGGGTGAAAGCCCCTAAAAATAGCACAGATATTATTAAAATCTTCTGCAAAACACAGGAAAATATGATTTAGGACTAGAGTCATGGGAGAATGTAGCAACTTTTTTTTTTTTTTTTTTTTTTTTTTTTTTTTTTGGTAAGCTAAGTTGCAAATACTGAAGAATTTCAGATGACCTCAGACTCCTCTAAAGAAAATAAACTCCAAGGTAGGCCATGTCTCATGATTAGAATAAGTAATCACCTGAAAGCCCAATGTAAAGTCCATAGAAATCAAAAGAAATCTATTGACCTCAGGGAAATTTAGATCGGGCTCTGGAAGAACTCAGGGAAATAACTCCTCCTGCACATCACTTCATTCATCTGCTTAGTGACTCCAACATACCTACACATTCTGTGACATGCCAGAGTCTGTCAAGTGACTCCCACAGCATTTTCCCTTTCATCTGGTAAACTCCTTCATTAGTGATAAGCCTCTGTGCCCTGGCATCCATGTACCAGCTGAGGGGAGGAACCTGTTTGTAAACCAGATGCTTTGACATAGCTGGAACTTGGAAGGGAGGCAGCAGTACTTGGCAAACAAACTTGTAATAAGTGCACTTTGCTTGAAATGTTTATAATTTGTTCATGAAAAATATGCTGAGAAGATGGGCACTAAACATACTGCTCAACTTTGAAGTTCAAGTTTGAAGGTGGGGATCCTGAATACCTCCCAAAGAACATTTGAAAAAAACAACCTGGTGCTCTTCAAAGTAAAGAATGTGCTTGAAGGGGAGGGGTAGGGAATGTTACTAAGTCCCATTGTCATGCCATCCACAGAGAAAATATCAAGGTCTGGGGAAAAGCAGCTTCATTTTTGCAGCAACAGATAATATGAAACCTTCCTAATTTGCTGGTAGATTTGCTGGTAGGAAGCACACGGATATACCAAACATCCCTTCCAAACCATGTTGGTACTTTCAATTCAGCAATATACACAAAAAATTAGGCAAACATGTAAGTACAAAAGGAGTCTCATTTGCTGCCTTAGACTCTCTTAAAATGAGACATATAAAGGAGTTACTTCGCTCAGCTGAGAGGTATGTGATGATTCACAAAATGCCACTTCCAGGGAAAGATCCTTCCAAGGAAAGACCTTAGAGGTCCTCCTGGAAATAGTCTGGTCGAGGAGGAAAAAATGTCAGGTGCTTAAAATGTGAAGACTAACCTGAAGGTTTCTTCCCTTTGACAGTCTCATTGTTCTTAGGACAGAGGAGAACTGCAGGTATGGAGGGTAACCTGAACAATTTTCTGAAATCAGGCTTAGCAAACTAATTGACATTTAGAATTTGGCTAAATAAAAAAGGGGAAAGGTATGACACTTTTATCTTTACAAACCAAAAAATTCAGCTCAGTTTAGACCTCAAACTGTCAGAGATGCTACCAACATGAAGTAGGGCTGAGGGAAGTTCAAAACCCTCTGGAATATTCCATCCATTTCACCTCCTGTCAACTCCATTTCTTTTCCCTCCATGCCTCCCTTTCCTGCTTTGCATTCTTCTCATCGAGACAGGCCTCTTTCCTGTAAGTCTGTAACAATTAGTGTGAACCAGTAAGGACAGAGAGACACGGAGCTTGTGTAGCAAGTGGCTGTCCAAACAGGAGATAGCTCCTTGACAAGGAAGGTGGTTGGTTGTGCAGGCGGAATATCTGTCTTTGGGGATGCTGTGAAGCTCTGGAGGCAGGTAAAAGGCAGGGACCTGGCGTGGGCAAGGTGAGTTGGCTAAGACTGCCTTGGTGGGCAAAAGAATAATGGAGTACAGAGGGCTTTAAGTGGCAGGATCTGTGGTAGGGCAAGGTTGGAAGACTGGGCTGAAGCATGTTTACTGGACCTGGAAATGAAGTTTCAGCAAGGAGAAATAGACTCTTGTACTCCAGGAATGGTCAGTGTGGCTGAAGGTTGGGGACCTAAAATTCCACAGAAGAGGTAAAGGACTGAACTGAAATGACTTGGGAACCACTGTCTTAGAGCCTAAGTCAAAAGATACGCAAGATGGAAAGAACCAAGGAAAAGAATATCTAGGGATTAACAGTTGCATAAAAAGCAAAATAATAATATTACAATTTTTTTCTGTGTTAAATTAAGCATGTGAATAGTTTCATTGATACCTAATGGGAATACACATGAGTAAAGAGAAATACACAAGATAGAAACCTGAAATAGGAAATGGTGCATAAAACTGGGAATAACGGATACAGAATAAGAAGGGCTGTGGAAAACAAAAGTGGAGAGAAAAGAAAAACATAATTTTTAAAAGAAGGAACCTAATTTTTAAAAGGAAATAATTAGATGCAGGAAAAAAGATACTTTATTGATTATTTTCTGTTGATGGTTTAAGTAAAAGAAAACATTTAATACTGATAATGCTTTCAAAGGCTCAACTTAGAATATATATAAAGAAAGTATATTCAGCTTCTTTGGATTAATAAGCAGCAAGATTTGCATTTAAAACAAGAGTCCAGATCGTGCACTCTCTCAGACAGGGTTAAACTAGACCAGAAAAAATGGCAGGGTCAGGGCCAAGGCAGCTGCCTGCATGCCTGTTATGTCTGTCATTGTTTGTTTTGTCTTTCCACACTTGTAAGCTCTTCAGGCCTGGAGCACTCCCCATGGGGCCTGGCCAACCTCCACTGCTTTCACGGGCACCGAGTAAGGCTTTGTTTGTCCAGTATTTGGCTCAGAGGAGTCAGGGCCTGACCAAGACTTGTAAGTTATAGATGTAATAGTGGCAAAATATCATACACAGTCACTGAGATATGGCTGAGCTTGAATGTTTTTTTTCTGATATTGTGATTCTGTGCAGCCATGAAGTTGGATCCATGTAGAGCAACACAGAGTTTTGGGGTCTTTGACACCATTCTCATTGGTGAATGCAATGTAAACAACACAGGACAGATGAAAAGGCAGTCTAAAAGTTGCCTTTAAAAGTACATATGCTTATTTTCACCTAGCTGTAGTGACAGGACCTCTGCTGGCACTAGCATCATAGGGCAACACTCAGTGGAGGAGGGGGTCTGGTTACTCTTCTGGTGTAGATGACTTGCTGTCCTGTTTCCATGTGTCCAGAACAGAAAGTATTACAAGGGCAGAGAAGAGCTATTTTTATAGAAACCCTGCCAACATCCACACCTGCACCCTGGCGCTGGTAAACCCTCCATTCACACCTGACAGAACGGGCAGTGAACGCGCCTGGCCCATGACATCCTTCAGACTGCTCTTCCCTTGGCTCAAACATCTGCTGGATCCTGGCTGACGGGCCATCGCGGTCCGGCCCTGGGAGCTCCCGCGCGGAGAAGGGAAGCGCCCCGCGGCCGCCGCGGTTGCAGCGCCGCGCTCCGCCCGGGAGCGGAGCATCGGGAAGTGCGGGGAGCAGGGATCGGGAAGCGCGGCGCTCTGGTGCCCCCGCGTGGCGGACGCCGGAGCAGGGGGCGAGGGCCGCCCTGGTGGTTAATTACTCGGCGCCTGTGGTTAATCACTCGGCGCTGAGGCGTAGGGGTTTGTTATTTCCAGGGTAAGACCGTGCGAGAGGGACACAGAAAGATTCTTGGATTCAACAGCACTTAACAGGAAAATTCTTCTCTTTTTTTTTCTCTCTAAATGGTTGTTGTTGGTTTTGTGTAGAGCAACACAGACCCTTCGGGAGCGGAGGAGGTGCGCGGGGTGGCGGTGGCGGGGTGGCCGCTGGTGCCGCAGCGGCGCAGAGCAGGTCCCCGCGCAGTGCCCGGGAATGCGCCGCTCCCCGCGCAGCTGATCCAGGGACAACGGGCGCGGTTTCGGGTGGGAGGAGGTTCGGGGCAGGCTGGAGTGCGGCAGGCCGAACTCGTCTTCCTTGTCTACTTTACTTTCTGCAAAATACCTGTTCTTGGTTTTTGTGTGGTTTTTTGTTTGTTTGTTTTTTGTTTGTTTTGTTTGGGGTTTTTTTGTGTTTGTGGTTTTTTTTTTGTTGTTGTTGTTTTTTTGTGGGTTTTTTTGTGTGGTTTTTTTTTTTTTTTAAACTGTGTATTCTCGGGACATATCTTTTAGAGTCCTTGGGTGCAGCGTTTCTTTTAACATGGTGCCAGAGGCCAGGAATTGCCTCTGACAGGCTACAAATCCAGAGAAAACAGAATAAACCAGGGTAAATTTTTACTTCTGGAATTGGAGGAGTCTTGAGATGAATCAGGTCTGTGCCACCTTATGAATGTTTCATCTGGAAGCCTTGGCCATAATTCAGAGTGTCAAAGGTGGTGTAATTTGGGCTGTTTCTCTCCACTCTGTTTACTGCAATAAACAAGGTTTGAATAAAGTCTATCAGAGAAACTAGGAATAAGTATAGTGCTTGCAGGGGAGGAATGATCCCTTATTTTATGATGCATCTGCACAGAGAGTAGCAAAATGTTCTCATAGTGCAGCCACTTGCCTATTTGGCCCAACTGTTCCCCTTCCTTCATGGTGCTTACCATCTGAGGAGCAGTATCATCCTCCTCTTCACATTTAGGGCATGCAGAAAATCCTGTGAACAGCTGGTTAAAGGACTATGATGGCCCTAAATACTCTTCATGACAGACTATTCTTGGACCTTTAGAGCTGAAATTTAAAGTCTGGGTTCCTACTGCTAAAAGGATATTTCAAGTGTTACTTGCCATGTGCAAATATTTATAATGCTAAGAGTAACTCAAGGTTGCCTCTTTTTTTAGTTTTGTTTGTTTTTTTAAATTCTACTTCTGAGCTGTACTTGGTGACAATGCTGTAAACTTAAGAAAGCATGCTAAATTCAACAGTACAAGATACTGCTTGAGCATTTGGACAACACTCTTAGTCACATGATGACATGGTGTGATTCTTGGGGTGTCCTATGCAGGGCCAGGCGTTGGACTCAATGATCCTGATAAGTCTCTTCCAACTCAGTGTATTCTAGGATTCTATGAAAGTAAAACTTGCTGTGAGTTCAGTGGCAAATTTTGCTTGTGCCTAGGAAATTCTGGTCTCATTGAATGCAATGGCAGAAGTTCTGGTGTTTCAAGAGTGTGAGAATTTCCTTCTATCTTTTGTTGATATAAACCTGCTCAGAGAGAGTGACAAACATTGCAGAGTTTTAGAGCTATTCCTGGAAATAAATTGACCAGAAATCTACAGGTATTTTATGTTCTCCTGTGTATTATTACAACTTTTGAATCAGCTTTGGGACTGCAGAAAAAGGTTCTGTATTCCTGTTCCTAAGGCTGAAGTTACTGTATAGTAGTTTAAAGGCTATATAGTATCTCAGTCTGTATATACATCTAGTTTATGAACAGAGCCACTTGTTCATAGCAATGGAAAAATGCACAAGTTTCATATGGAAAGAAATTTCAAATATTGCAAGCCAAGAGAGAAAGACACCAATACCATGTATTGCCTCCAAGTGGAAGATGAGGACCTTTCACATTCTGGAATTTAGCGATGACCCATCTTGCGTACTTGAACATCCGCAAACTACTTAGAGCTACCATTAGCTGACTCACTTGCTACTTTCAGTTATAGCTCCCTCACAGAGAAGGTATATTAGAAAAATCAATAGAGAAATCAATACATTTTACCCAAGTTATCAGATGTGCTCCAGATGCTTAAGTTGCTAAATAGCGTTTGATTCAAATAAAATGTATTTCGCATCCTTTCTATTAAATTGAGAGTTAGCATATATTTCCCTTCTCTCCCTCTCCATTCCCAGTTGAGAAGCATTTGCACTCTGGTACCAATTTATGTGGAATTTCAATGTGTTTTTGAAATAAAATTGATTAGCATTTTCTCTCCTGAAAAACTGTCTTAACATCATCCCAACAATTATGGGAAATTAGATTGTATAAAAAACCACTTTTTAGTATATTTCCCAAATAAAGTAATAATGCAACATAATGAAGGGTTGTGCAAGAGATCTCTAGGAGTACTTGGAAAAAAAGCAATAGTCAGTGAAGTGGAAAAATGAGGGAACAAAGACTGGATTTCAGAGTAAACTGTTTCCATTGGATTTCATCTCTAGATATTACATTGGTATTTTATGAGCATACAAATTATGTTCAATGGGAACAGTATGAGGTGAATTAACAGTGCATTGCACATGGATTTAGGCATGCAAATGACAAAAATGGGAGATAAGTATTTTTGAAAATGTATTCCTAAATCAGCATGTACTTCACTTATTGACAAACAGGAACACCAGGAAAGAATTTTAAGACATACTACGTTTTAGAAAAAAGATGCATAGCTTTTGGTAAAAGTATTGATAATGCTCTTGCTCAGTTATCTCACAACAGCATTAACCTTTAATGTAAGACTGATAAGCACTTTTTTGGCAAGTTAATTCTTATGGTAGGTGTATGAAAAAAGCCAAATCCAGGGACTGCAAGGTTTCATGATGCTCACGGAACACCAGTGACTCTAGTATGTAGGTTAGAATCACACCTTGCTACCCTGTCAGTGAACTTCTAGGGAAACAGGAATTTCAGTTATTTCCAAAGCTTCATGACTGTGTCACCAAATAAACCCACCACTACAATTTGCAATGAAGATAACCCTCATTGACTGTTTCAGTTTGGGACAATTTGGAAACTTCAAACAGAAGTTTCCTCCCTCAGATTCGATACCCCTGGTTTCCCCAGTACAGAGAGAGAGACCAAATACACCTGGATATAAGTGAAAAAATAACTCTTTACTAAGAAGAAATGCTAATAATAATACTGATAAAACTGGGTTAAACCAACCAATGAGGAGAAACTCCCCAAGCCCCACTCACCAGACCAAATTGAGATGGCAGCCACCTGGAAAAAACACACGTGTCCACAGGACAGAGACAAGAAGGCCACTCTTCCATGTGGTTCTCCTCCCCCACACCTGGAAAACAGATAGGAATGGTTGAAGAGTCAGCACTGGCAGGAAGCCAAAGATAGCTGGGATTTGATACATGCAGACACTTGTGTGGTGCTGGAGTGAGGCTGCAGTACTGGCACAGGCAGTTGGAGCAGGGCTACAGAACCCCCCCCCCATGATCCAGTGATAAGACTTGGTTGTTGCAATTTCAGTGTTTGTTGGTTGAAGTGGTGTTTGAAGTTCTGTCAAAGTGGCAGTCACAGTCCAGATCTGTCAAGGTAGTAGTAGAAGCCCTGGGTGTCCTGTTAAGCCCCAACTCAGAGTTATATATGCTCAGGTTCAAGGTGGAAGGCCTCTGGTACCTCCCCTGGGGCAGGAAGTTTCATACTGGATGATGTAATACTGTGAGTCATGGGATACTTCCAGAGTCTTTGACACCTCCTAGGATGTAACCAGGTGACCAATGTTTGAAGCAATGGGAACCCTGAAACCAAGAAAATCTGGGAGAAAGGGGAAGGTTATAATACTGCATGCGTAGCTCACCCATGCATAATGAATTGCATCTGTTTAAACAAACTTGCATCCATGCAGTATAACACAGTTCCTCAGGGATTGGTATTTGGGCTGGCACTGTTTAACATCTTTGTTGAAGACATGGGATTGAGTGCACCCTCAACCAGTTTGTGGATGACACCAAGCTGTGTGATGCAGCTAACACACTGGAGGGAAGGGATGCCATCCAGATGGTCCTTGTCAGGCTTGAGAGGTGGTCCCATGTGAACCTCATGAAGTTCAGCAAAGCCAAGTGCAATTTCCTGCACCTGCGTCAGGGCAATACCAAGCACAAATACACTCTGGGTAGAGGATAGGTTGAGAGCACTTCTGAGAGGGAAGGACTTGGAGGTGCTGGTTGACAAGAAGCTTGACAAGACCCAGTAATGTGCACTTGCAACCGTGAAAGCCAAATGTGTCTTGGGCTCTATCAAAAGAAGTGTGCCCATCAGGTTGAGTAAGGCTATTCTTCCCCTCTATTCTGCTTTGCTGAGACCCTACTTGAAGTACTGTGTCCAGCTCTGGGGTCTCCAACATAAAAAGGATGTGAACCTGTAGGACCAAGTCTAGAAGAGGGCCCTGAAGATGTTCCGAAGGCTGGAGCACTTCACCTCTCCCATGAAGACAAGCTGAGAGAGTTGGACTTGTACAGCTTAGAGAAGCGAAGGCTTCAGGGAGATCTTCTAGCAGCCTTTCAGTACTTAAAAGGGGCCTGCAAGAGCCGGGGAGGGATTATTTACAGGGGCATGTAGTGATAGGACAAGAGGTAATGGCTTTAAACTGAAAGAAGATGTGTTTAGATATTAGGCAGAAATTCTTTACTGTGAGGCACTGGAACAGTTTGCCCAGAAAAGTGCATTCTCTATCCCTGGAAGCATTCAAGACCAGCTTGGATGGAGCTTTGAGCAGTCTAGTCTAGTGAAAGGTGTTCCTGCCCTTGACAGGGATTTTGGAACTAAATGATCTTCAAGGTTCCTTGAAACCCAAATAATTCCATGATTCTGTAAGATACTCTCAGAATAAGCTGTTAGACTGTTATTGACACAGACTGCCAGCATCACCCAGTATCTTTTTTCAGATATGGTCAATGCACAAAAGGATTGCATCTTCTGTCTCAGTCTCTTGTGTCAGTCTTGTGTCACTTGCCTCTATAAAGAAGACTGATATAAGGCACAGCTTTGGATAGCAGGGTGCTATTGATTCACCCAGACCCAACCAGGACCTCGGTAATATTGACCTAGCACCCTCCCTTCAGACTCATTGCCAACCAACCTTATGCCACTGAAAATATCTCATTTTGAGCTGAGTATCGCTGCTGAGAGGACTGAAGAGCATGATTGCACATGCTTTAATTAAAAGTCACAGGTCTGACAGGCTGTGACGTTATCTAATATATAGCTTTTCCTTTAGAGCTGCAGATCACCATTTTGTGAGGCTGTACTTTTTCTGAGTTCCGAGCACTCTCCCCAGTTCACTGACTCACACTACTGATGTGATGGACCCGAAGTAGTGATGAGCTTTGTGAGAATGCAGTAGCTCAGCTGCTGCTTGTGCCAGGTCACTGTGATTCTTCTCTTTTCACATTTCCTCCTAACTGAATAATGTTTTTGAGAGGCAACTGGAGTCTGTGATAAGACAGAGTGAGTAAACTCTCTAATTCAGGAATGGACAGATTTTCTGCCAGAGTCTGTCCCTCTTCATCCCATTTTCTGTCTTATCCTCATTGAACAAGTTTCCTCCTCCCTACCACAGGCTCAGTGTGATGGCTCCATCTGTATAAAACCTTGTTTGTCATAAGTCCTGTTCTTGGTTCCCTTAATTCCCCTTGCACAAGTATGAGAACTGCAAAATATTCAAAAACAGCAAATAGTAGAAGCTTGCATATTTGCCTTCCAGATCCAAGTCCAAAGTGAAGAGAAATTCTCAAAGACAACAATTTAAAGGACACAGAAGAAAGAGGAAGGGGAAGGGCTCTTCCCCTTCCCAGGGCCTCTTTGTGGGAAGGTAGCTGCCAGGGAAAGGATGCATGGCAACCAGGACTGGAGTCCATAGGAAAATGCCACAAATGGCCATAAACATGGTAAGGTGGATGATGACATAAAGTGCAGGAAAAGTTTAGTGAGGGACGTGCACACACATGCTGCTGTTGTCCACTGTGTCTTTTTATTTCAGGATCCCTGGAAGGTCACATCAACCTTAACCCTCCCTGGCTCCCATTCTACAAACTTGGGAGCAATTCTTTTGTTATCAGCCTTCATTCAGTGCACATGCTGTTCTTACTTCTCTTTCCCTTATGACATGTGTCCTTATGACATGTCTTTTCCCATACAACTCCTCCGATCAATCAGCCCATTTGGTACTATTTCAAGAGTCTGACCTGATCTGAAATACCTCCAAGAGGCTGGGCTAATAAACAACTGTGAGATGATCTGCACTGAAACAGGGTTAACGCATTTCGAATCCTTCTTTTATTCAAAAATATGGTGTTGTCACCCTTAGGAGCATGGAGATGGTTTGTTTCAAGTGTCAAATAATATAATTGGCAAAAAGCCACATATATTAAATGTGCTGGATACGTCTCTCACACTGAGTTAAGAAAATATACAGTTCAACATAGCAGGTACAGAAAACCCTTCATTTAGTCTGTCTCCTCTTGTAAATCACAGAACATAAAAATTCATAGAAATATATTTGAAACTAATGTCTTCACTCATATAGCCAGAGGAGCAGACTGTCTCGATATAGGCTTACACCCTTCATTAAATCATATTCACCATTATTTTGCAATAGGTGTACATATGTACTTTGTCTGGAAGAGTCAATCCCTAATGCGGACAAGTCTTAGATATTTTGTTAAGATACTATACAGATGATTGCCATCCTGCAGACAAAAGGGCAATTTTGATTTTCAGAGTAGCTGCTTTAATAGTTTTCAGGAAAAAAATTTCTTCTGAAAAGAGTTCCGTTTTCCAGTAGAATTAAAATTTTGTTTCTTCTTTCAGTATTTATCTCTGGTAGATACTATTTAAGTCACAGCATAAATTCACAGCAACATCCACTGGCCATGTTAGGCTATGTCTTCTTTGGTCTTTCAAGTGAGAGTATTCTATTGAAGTAAAGTTAGAAAAATTAGCCGTTTCAGTTGTTTTTCATATGCATACATCAAACTGCCCTTCTAGGAAAGAATTCATTGGCATGTTGGATTCTGGAAACTTGTCTTTGCTCTTGTTTGCTAGTAGAATACTTCGTTAATTCCAAAGGTTTAGCAAGCACCTTTTTTTTTCATCAGTGTTTAATTCATCTGTTCTCGTTCTATATGAATAGATGTCTTCTGGTCACTGAGACATAGGACATTGCTTTCACATTCACACATTTTCCCCATGCTAATTATTTGAAGTGTTTGATACCCCAAATGTACAAACAGTCATAAGCCTCTGTGGAGTTTGTCAGACTGCACATTGGGCAGTGGATTTTAGAAAAGCATTTGGGCATGTTCTGAATCTGTAAAACAGTGTATTCACTGTTGTACGTTGGGCCTGTTCTCTACTGCCCTTCATAATCTTTTACATTGGCACAAAAGTCAGAGCTGACTTCCATGAGTTAAAGATGAGGCTATTAAGTGAAAAAGTAATCTGTAATATGTATTTGACAAATGGAATTCCAGTTTGTATTCCCAGAGTTATCATGACCAAAGTGGGTTGTTTTGTTGTTTGTTTGGTTTTTAATTTTCTATTGCTTAGATTCTTTTCTTAGCAAGATACAGTCCCACCAGCAATCTCAAACTTTCACAAGTCAGGTCCCTAGAAAACCAGAAGATTGTCTTGAATGCTGTCCATTTTGACTATAGTCTGAAACAAAGAGGAAAGAGAATTTGGAAAAGGAAGAGTGAGAGTCTGTCTTTGTGGGTGTTTTTATGAAACCTGTTTGAGAGGCGGAGGAAGATCTCTTCTCTGGCCCCAGACCTACCATGTGTTTGGAGTGAATAGTGAAGGATGTGCTGCAGCAGGGACTGCATTTCAGTCATCCCTCATTGCAGTAAGCTGCCCTTTGCCACTGGCCTGTAGGAACATGCAACATCTAGTTTAGCTCTTACTGTGTTGCAAGCTTTGTAATGCAGAGGGGAACACCTTTAGCAGGAAGATCAGCCTGGAAATATCCCATGACCTCTTGGGTGGTGCGTCTTGCTCTAAACTGACATTTAAATCTTCTGAAAATACTAGGAATGCACATAATTGCTTTGAAACTGATAGAAAACAAATTTTGATTTTTAATTTAAATAAATACACACCAAAAAAACCCACTATTTTTTCAGCTTGCTGTAGGATACAACAGGTTTACCAAAGTCTTTATGTCTCTATACTTGTGATACACAAAGGTCATCAAGCTGGCTATTAAATTATTTCCTTATAAGGTCTCTTAACTTCAAAACTTCATATTATACAGGTCACATGTTCTGGTGATATTCAGAAGGGAATTGTCACTTTTAGACAACTAATATCAGTCATTCTTCTATCTATATTTGGATTGCAGGCTCAGGAAAGTGTGATGGCAGTTATTAACTGCTCTCAAGAAATCCACTTGCAAGATGGATTTATTTCTTGATTAATGATGGAGATTATTCAAGTATTAATTCCAGTTTTTTATATTGCAAACTTGATATCATCCTTGTTCTCTCCACCCTTAAAATTACTATGATTACTCTAATTGTTAGAAAGCTATTATTTGATTCAGATTTGCAAAGTAATTATCAGCTAGTAGCACATCTGCCATTTCTTACTAAATTTTGGTATGTATTGTTATATCTCAATTAACAAAAGATCTACTAACCGAAGCATTGCTGTATGAATTCTAGTACGGCTTTCAAGCATTACATAAATTTTGTCCTGATTGATTCTGACTCTTACTGTGTGCTGCTTAATTTGTTGCTTTGCATTTCAAAATTGTCTGTGAACCCAGTGCTTGATGTTTTATACAATGATTTCTTCATCTGCAGCAATCAGATGTACATCTAGAGGTTTTAACTGATGGAGTATCCTTTATGACATTATTTTTACTTCTGCTTTGTGAGTTGTATTCTCATTACCTTTTTTCTTTGATTGTGTCACAGGCTACAGGAATTAAACAGAATTACAGTTTTTAATCTCGTCTTTGAGTTAGTACTATTAACATAATGGGATAATTATCTGTACATATCTAGTTTTTCTGTCATGAATATGAGGAGGAGTAAAGGCAGCCAACATACCAACTATTAATACTGGAACAAAATTGATGTGCTTTTTACGCCAGCTATACTTCTTATATGAAGTTGTTCAACTTGTTGCAAAGTTATAAACCATTTAAGGATGAGATTTTGAGCATTCATAAATATACACAGGTGCTTGTATGCACACCCGAACACACACACACACACACACACACTCTTCAAGTGTCTGCAAACATTTCTGTATTAGATAAAGAATCTCAACAGTCTACCACTGAGATGTTTAAAATATGTCTTGTACCAAAAATATACTGTTAGTTCAGTTCATGTGCAATACTGCTTTCTTAACACTGTAAACTCTTCTGGATTACCAAGTTTAGTTTACATATGTTTTCTGTAAAAATACTTCAATGAAGTTTTTTAGATGCTATTATCAGACAAATTCCATTTCAAAGAGTCTTCAGGCTTTTCTCCAACTCCTCCAGTCTCCAGATTTAGAACAATATCTGATTCCAATGGTTTTCTTTTACAATTTTCTCTTATTTCAGTAATTTTACTTGCTGGTTTTACACATAAGGATAGTAATTAAAATAGTCTTAGAAAGTTTAAAGTTAGAAAGAAAATTAATATAAATTGTTGAATCTATATCTGGATTGGGAAGAGTTGAATATATGCTGTTTCAATTTCATTTAATGGCTGCTTTAAATGACTATTTAGATATTTTTATTGTCCTTAGTATTTACATATATTACTGTCATATGAGGAACCCCAGCATGTTGTCTGTGTATTAGACTTATTAAATAATTCCATAAGCCTTGAACAGACTGGATTGTGATCCATAGCTTCAGAATTTTTATGGAAGTGAAGCAAAGAGGGATAATAATTTTTTTCTTCTATAGTGGAGCTGTATATCCCAGGCTATAGAGATACTGCTTTTTGAATTGTTATCTGGACTTTTTTTTAATTTGTTGGCTTTTGAAACAGTACAGTATTCTAATTATATTTTTCAGGTTTTAAATGTTTATTTTTAAAATGGAATTTCATATTCTACTGTTAATAATTCTGATCTGAGCACATATGGCTAAGTCTAATCTATTTACAGTACAGATATACATATACATCTGTGTCATGGCTGAACTCCAGCCAGAAACCAAGCTCTACACAGCCGCTCACTCACTCCCTCATCAGAGGGATCGGGGTAGAATCAGAAGGGTAAAAGCTAAAAAGCTCATGGCTTGAGATAAAGACAGTTTAATAGGGAAAGAAAAAGACACACACACACACACACAAAGCAAAACAAGGAATAAATTCACTGCTTCCCATGGACAGTCAGGTGTTCAGCCACTTCTGGGAGAGCAGGGTCCTATCACACATAATGGTTACTGGGGAAGTAACCATTTTCTCCCCTTTATATGCTGAGCATGATGCCATATGGTCTAGAATATCCTTTTGGTCAGCTGGGGTCACGTGTCCCAGCCGTGTCTCCTCCCAATTTCCTATGCATCCCTTATCTCCTCACCAGTATGGCAGTACAAAAAGCAGAAAAGGTCTTGGCTCTGTGTAAGCACTGCTCAGCACAAATCCAAAACACAGCCCCATACCAACCACTGGGAAGATAATTAATTCTATCCCAGCCCAAACCAGCACAATCTGTCAACATCAACACTAGAAGATTGGAACATCTGAATTGCTTGGTACAGAATGTACCCTTCCGTTTAGACTTGCTGTGGAGTAGGCTTCTACAACAGCAAACTGCTCAAATTGCATGTTAAATCACTTTATTTAGGGTGAAATTTCTATTTCTCAGGTACAGAATTCTGGTATGTCATTAGAGTAGCTATTTGGATCAGAACTATGCTCTCCTGGGCATGGAGAATGAGGCAGTTTCTGTTACAAGTTAGGTGGGCCCCTGTTCCCTCTCTTGTTGACAAAGAAAGTATATACAAACTGATACAAAGGGGTTTGATTTATTTTTTTTTAATTTATTCTGGCTTTGTTGTGTCATATCTTTACTAAAACTTTCTCTTACACGCATTTGGGCAGCATGGAAGCATGGAAACACTTTTCCAACAAGTAAATTGATGTCTTTCTTCTTACTAATAAGAGTGAGAAAGCTGTTCTGTTGCAACTCTCTACTTAAAAAGGCAAATATCTCCATGTCCAAAACAAAACCAATACTCTGTAAAATAAGCCTATTCTTATGCTATTTTTTTCACTACAAGTTCAAATTTATTTGATTTTTTTTCCCTCGTGCTGAGGTTTCTACCATTATTTTTCTACTCTTTCACTTGAAGACAGGCAGCCATTTAAGCATCCAGCAGGTCTGGCTCTTTGTCTTGTTTCTACCTAATCAGGTGTTCATTTTCAGCTTAGACACACTAATACTTCACTAGCATAGGGTAAACGACACACTGTCTTCAAAGCACAGAAGTAAGTTAGCTCTGTGTGCTGAAAACACATTACGAAAATGAATGTTCAAACAGTTAAATAAAAATTCTAAGTGTTGAAAGCTCCAAAGGGATTTTGAATAGCTGACAATTCTATCTGGAGAAAAGAACTTCCCAGGAGCAAGTCCTTTAACTGAGACTCTGCTTGCTGAGTTTTGAGGTTGAGTCAAGTTTACTATGGATTGTGGTAGGAAATCTGCTGGGCTCACATGAAAACTACTGCAGTAGGAACTGTGATAGAAAGAAATCTGCAAGCTCGAGTTTTACTTACTTTGTGGTCTATTGCCCAGAATCAGGCCCTATAGCTTCTTTCTACATTGTCCTTACAGGAGTGTCATGTGAAAGTGGGAGGCTTTAGATTTTTGCCTGTCAGTGCCCCCAGGAAAGTCAAGACCCTTGTGTCTGACAATCTGTCAGCATCTTGTAATGAGACCCTTCACCTACAGATTCACAAGATCGGAGGGTGATTCGACTGCCCTTGTTGGGGGGGCTTAGTCAACAGCACAAAGACCCCTCAGCGGGCCTTGCCGAAGAGTTATCCACTGCGAGCATCTGGAAGCACTCACTCTAACAGTTCACAGAATAAAACTCTTTATTAAAACAAATTGTGACAGATTAATAAGGTTCAAGGGTTGTTGGTGATAGTATCTGACTGCAAAAATACGTTTTAAAGCAATTTATTGATATATTAGGCAAGCACAATCTCTAATACAAAGCAATGTATTAATATACTACAGGGCAAGCACAAACACAAGCTCTAGTTCTAAAAGCAGCATTCAGTGCTTGTAAAGTGTAATTCTTACCCAAGGCATCCCTGTGGGGGGAGAAGATGGACTTAGCCTGTCAGCTGACCCCAGCAGTTTCAGTGGAGTCTTTTCCAACTTTCCCCCTATCCCCAACTTTCTTTTATATTATTTTTTTATGTTTAGGTGGAGCTTGAGTGCCTTTAGTCATAAATACCTTTTATTTCTGTTTGGTGTATAGCTCTCTTGCCATACCTAATGCGGAGGTGGGGGAGTGCATGGTCATGGCTTGGCACCTGAGGAGGGTGTTTGACATGGTTCTTGGCTCAGCAGCAGAACACCTTGATTCTCCCTTGGATGACAGGTACTGTGCAGTCTCATGACCTTCAAAGTACCACAGTGTTCCCCCTCTCTGCTGGAATTTCAGTGGAGAGAGGCCACGTAGTCTTCACCTCTATCCACGCTCTGTTCCATCCTCTGAGCAAATTATTATCGTATGAGGAGAAGGTCAACCTCATTCCATCCAGGCATTAGCAGCTGCATTTCACCCTAGAATTCCTAGTCTCCTCTAAATTTTAATCCATCATCCCACATGGGACTTAAGTCTTATTCCAGTAGGTTGTCATAAGCTTCATTCTGTCTCTGATGAATTGGGAATATTGGGTTCAGGGTTCTGCTTTGACAGTCTTAGCTGAGCCATACATAAGAAGGTAACAGAGTAGGGCAACAGGAAATCTTGAAGTGGGAAATTCAGATTGCAACTGAAAGACAGCAGAGTGAACAGGACAGAATAAATGTTGGAGGAGGATGAGAAGAATTAAAGGATGAAATAATTGATGCAGCTGACCAGGTCCTCAGTTGTACTAGGAACAGGTAAGACACAGAGGAGCCATTCATGGATATTATATCCAATTTCCTACCAAAACATAGTGTAAATACAGACTAAAACAGTCTTAAAGATCTCAGGAGAGTCTGACCTCCAGCTTTTTTCAGTGACATCATCTATGCTGACATATCATGGAGGCAAGGTAGGTAGTACATGGCTATTATAGTGGCTTTCAGCCATTTCAGATGCCTTCCCCAGAGCATTTCTCACGTGCTGGGCTGCACCTTGTCAGGAGCCTATATTGGCAAAAAGGTTCAAAACTTGGTTTATGGTACAAAGATTGTGTTGTTTGACCCATGCCCACATGATACATTTAGAATGACACTACACCTTAATAACACAGAATTCAATTTTTAAGTGATTATCATTATTTGGTGTATAATATAGATTAGGAATGTTACCATTTTTTTCATAGTTTCCACATACACTCATAATATTATACCAACCTGGGAAGATCATAGTTAAGATTATACTTCAAAGAAATTCAAAGATTTAAGGCACATTTAAATCAGTCGGCCGTATCTGTGTCTTGTATTGATGCTGTATTGTTTCTGTGTGATTGGGGCATTTTCATTTTCATAATCTCCTTTCCAATTACACGAACTCTCAAAGAAGCTTTGAGTGTTTCCTTTTTTCTTTTTTTCCCTCATGGTGTCACTACAGCCTAAACCTGACAAATCCTCCTGCATCCATGTACACGAGCCTCAGCACACTGGATGAGGTATATGTGCTCTGCTGCCTCCAAAAGTTGTCTTCCATGACCTGTTCACAGAGTACAAGAAACAGATAGCTGTTGGGTGAGCGTAAGTTAGTGTGCATAAGTTTGAGTGGCTGTAGGAGCGTGGAGGCTTCTTTTTCTACAAAGCTTTGTGCCTCTGAAGAGTGGTTATTTTCAATTTGAAAGAGGACAAGTCTCAGAGTCAGCAGTTTTGCTTGGCAGCAAATGTATCAGAAATTAAACTGTATACTAACTTTCTGCGCTTAACAGGCGGCTAAATTTTATTAAAGTTTTAGAATAAGTGTTTGTATAAATTGGTGAAAGTCAACTGCAAAGGCAGTGTTACTATCTTGCTTAAAATTATTACCTCTGTAATGTTGTGAATAAAAGGTTCCCATGTTCAGGCCTAGTTCTCTTACTAATCATCATTAAGACATAGTTTATTGAAAGTGTTAGCAAATGTATGGTTTGAAATTTTACTTAGTGCGAAAAGGAACAGAACGGTTAATTTTTAGTTATGAGAGCATATGTGACCTCCAGTCCAGCTATTTATGTCATACACTGGCATTGCATCTGTGGACTCCCAAAGTAGACCTGCTGTAAAAAGATGACCTCTGTCTTATTTATGGACATAACAGAGGACAATAGTCAAAATGCTGAAATTCTGACTTCCTGGCATTTTTATCAATCCCAGTAATACATTTCAGCTGGAAAATACTGATGTTGTCAACACGCAGTTTTTGTCATAATTATACACGTTGGATTTTCTGTAATTCAGCATCTCTAACTGTTGGTTTTAATTCTGAGGGATTCTCTTATGCTGTAAATACTGCCTCAGACATTCCTGTGTAAGCATGTAATTAATCTGTTCAATTTTCAACAACATTTCTGACTTCTCATTAAGAGGTAATTCCATGTATCAGAAGTTTAATGTCTTCCTTAATTGGAGGATTGTATTTCAAGATCATAAAAATATTTATATGGTAAGTGGATTTGGGAGTTTGGAATTCAGGTAAAATACACAACTTGATTTGTTTCATGTTGCTTTTAAATTTTTACTTCAAGTTATTTGCAAAATAGTACTTTGATGTTTTCATCACAAAATGACATACCAGCCCTACTCCTTCAGCTGAAATGAAAAAAACATTATGAAGATTCCAAAGCCAAGCTTTCAGAGGCTAGGGAGGGAAAAATGGCATCTTGTCTAAACAGTGTTTTTATAACTTTGCCCCTACCTCAGCTGAAGGAATTAAAATATTGCCTTTAATTATATGAAAAAGTCTGATGTTGTCTTGCTAAATTTAATATCCAAGGTAGACATATTTTGTAGATTAATTGAAATCATGCAATGAGGAAATTCTGGGTATTCTTTGCTTCAAACCCTGTTGGGGATTATAGGAAGAAATACTGTTGTCTATATTGTGGCAGTTGCAGCTTGTCTTAAAGAGATGGATTCATCTCTTTCATCTGCTGCAGGATTTCTGGAGGAGTTACCAAAATCAAACTTATCACAGATGGCCACTTGTTTCCATGTTTCTTGGGGTCTTGGAAATGTTCTGAACACTAAGAGCTGAAAGCCAGAGCAGTGGGAGCTGGGCTACTGGGCTTTGAACACAAAAATGTTACACAGTGATTTCATAAACATAATGTCCAAAGTGAACATGTACATTTGATCTCAGACTTTTAGGCCTGTGCTTTAAGATGTCCCTCATCTCTCAGGTTAATTTAAAAGTAAATTATGTTATGGTTTTCTAGGATAATAATAAGATAGTGACTGGGATTTTTGTCTTCAGAACAGTGTTTGAATTATACACAATAAAAAATGATGAATACCCACTGAATGATAAGGACAAAATAAATAGTTGCTTATTGCATGAAAAGAATCCTTCTCCACTGCAGTATGCAGGTGCTGTACAAACAAACAAAAAAAACACCTTGGAAAAAACCCAAAAACATAACAAAGTGTACTGACAGCTACATAATCAGAGTGGAAATATCTAAGATGGGAGTTCTCAGGCTATGGTATGTGTATCACTAGTGGTATGAAAACTATTTCAAAGTGGTCTTCAAATAAAATCTGAGCATCTGAACAGAAGAATGTTTCCTCCTTCATAAGAGTTCCTAGTATTGCATTCCCATAGGAAACTGGGACAAAGATCTGGAAGCATGCGTATGGTTTGGTACATGTCACATTTCCACCATTGTCACTAATCTGGTAAAATAGAATTCTTTTTCCAAGGCAAACTAAAATGGTTACTTCAGGCTTAAGGAATGACCTGGTAAGTGGTAGGTCACATTAGCTCAAGCAACCTGTCTGGTCACACTTACTCTCCTCCTCCAGCTCTTCACTAGCAGGGAAGATGAAGTCAAATGACATTGTGTCATTCTAGGAATATCCTCAGGTGCACTTCATGAAATTTTGCCAAGTAAGCTCATGGAGCCAGTGAGAACAAACAGGAGTAACTTGTTCTCTCTGTAATTTTAAAGTAATATGCTGACAACTAAAGAGCTATGAATATTAAATTCTTTTTCAGGCATTCCAGTACATAAACTATAGCAGACAGAGACTTTTCCCACCTGCTGCTCATCAAACCTGCCCTGATTCTTCTTATCCCTAGCTTTCATTCTCATCTGGTTATAATTGCCTTGAATTCACAATCTGTATTCCTTAAGCTTCTCATAGCAACTTGATCAACATACCTGTCCCAGCTCCAGTTATCTCTATTGTTTCCTCAAGCTGATCCCCTCATCTGGCCAACCTCTGCACCCCACCTTCCCTGTCTCTGTCCAGGTCTTAAGATTTGTCCACAAGCAAGGGAATTTCGTGATTGAGGCACAGCAGTGCCTTAATCTATATTTTCAGTAAGCAAGTATTTCAAAGGAGGTTTTTCTGAAAGTTTATAATTTAGCATAGCTGGGGTTTTTCTGCACTCCCCTGGTTAAAAGTTTCTGCTACAATGAGGTTGCCAAATAGATGCATACATTTTAAAAGCATATTTAATTGAGCACTTTATATCATTGAATACTCTGTAGCTATGTAAGCAACCATGTACATAAGTATGACTATGTCAACTAAAAGTATAGATATAAGCTTAAGCAATTTACATAGGTGACATTATCTGAAAAATGAAAATTTCTGAAATTGGTTAGACCTAACTAATGGGTAAACTCATAATTAGTCATGCTGTCATTAATCACCTAAGTAGGTTAATTAATGCGTGGCCGTGCATTTAAGAACCAGATTTGAACTTAAAAATGTATTATAGATAATATTGCAATCCCATTTCACTTGGAATATTTATTAATCTGAACATTTATTCAAACAAGAACAAGTATCCAACTTAACTGCTAAAGATATATAAATGTACAGAGATTTTTGGACAATGCATCAGAATTAATAATCCCAAGTGAGTCCTAACCAATGTGTAATACTAAATGAGTACAAGAATAATTCAGTATTTTCAGCAGTTTGGGAGGTGAAAAGTAGCATTTCAAAGACATTCTCAACTGATAAAGAAAAAATATATTAGTACTTCCTACTCAAAATAAGATAAAAGTAAATATATGGGTGTACGCATTTTAATAGTCATAATTATACACTTATTTGTATTAATTTGAATCCAATAGAGCAGTAGTATACAGTAATATGATTAATATAGGACAATTTAAAAATAATTTCATTGTACAGTCAGTGCTAATGGATTTACTTTTATGCCAAAGTAATATATGTATGGCCATTGACTGCCTGAATTATTAAAACCAGTATTCATTGTTATGGTTTCAAAGCTAATACACTTAGGTAATAATCATGGATAATCACTGGCATATATAAGTAAGCAAGCTCTTCTGCTGTCTTTAAACATATGCAAAAGTTCAAAACTGTGCTGTATATATTAATGCATTGTATCTTGACAGAGTCTCAAGCTGCCTGTGAAGTTACTGCACTTCAAATACTTTCTAGTACTTACAGATGTGCCTGAATGCTTCACTTTGCTGCTGTTTTTGAGAGGAGAATAAAAGGGAATTAGGGAAACCCTGTTGAATATTTAAGAAAATATTCTGCTGCATAACTGAAGTGGCAGGAAATCCATAAAACAAGTCTCCAGTAGTGCTGGGTGGTTCATCACTCTGTAGTTTGGGTGAAAACTTCCCTGTGATTAAATCACTGTTTACATTGCATTTTTGGTATTCATGCACAAACGGCAGTCTCTCAGCATACAGCATTTTCCACAGAGGATCCAGAAAATAAGGTGTTTGGTAAAGCCAATTTGGTGCTGGGCAGAAAGGATAGTGTCCCCATGGCATGAAATAATTCACAGCAAGGCAGTGCTCCAGCTCCTTTTGATGCCCTCGCTTTCGTGACCTTCGATGTTGCCTGAAGTCCCCATGAACAAAGTCATTTAAATTTGAAGGGTGAATACTCCAGTAGTTTCCTTTGCCATCCTCACATCTTCCCACCTTGATAAAACAATCATTTAGTGAAAGGTTATGCCTTACACTGTTCCTCCAGCCTCGACCTTTGTTCCTATAAAAGGGAAAGTTATCTTCAATGTATTTGTAGATAGCAGCTAAATTCAGCTTATTTGCAGGGGAAGAAAGAATTGCCTTTGCAATCAAGGCTATGTAAGATAGAGGTGGTTTTTCCAGGAATCTTCCTTCATCCACAGTCACAGGAAGACCCTTTTTTGCATGTATGTGAGAGCTGGGAATGCGGGGTGCAATACTGTGAACCAGCTTTCTTTCTTCTTCTTCTATGGTACAGATGTCTAGACTTCCTTCATTGTTTTCAGAAAAGTCTTCACTCATTCTAGCAGAATGAAACCTAGCATTTATTTTAAGCGTCGTGATATGTTACTGCAAGTCGGCAGTTGAATAATTGGTTCGCTGAATATAACCAGCAGGAGAAATGAAAGTTGAACTTTAAATGTGCTGCTCTCATGTACCCAGATTCCTATTTTATACTCTGTTATGTCAACATTCTTAACAATGAAAACCGAACTGCCTATGTTTACAAAAGTCAAGGTGCAAGTCCTAGCTGAGTGAAAAAAAAAATAAAAATTATACTATGTTAAGTATGAAGATAAACAGGCCATGACGTTAGCCTCTCACTTCATTATAATCTGAGAAAACACCCTTCAGTGTTCTCCACTGAAACATAATGATTAATGAGAAATTGATGGTGGCTGGACAGAGTTGTGAAAGGATTAGACCCTCCAGTGATATGCAGAACAAACTGAAACCAACATGTTGGTTCCTGTGTTCTACACTTAGTCAAACATGTTGTATTTAGTACAATAAACATTTGTTTTACATGCTAATAGAAAGTACTGTGTGAAAGGCATCTTATCAGATTTTATAGCTGCCTCTTCTTGGTGAAACTGAATTAAAGCAAAAAACCCCCCAAAACCCCAACCAACCAACCAACCAACCAAAAAAACAAACACAATTTGCTTGCCTTTTTTTTCCCTCATTAACTCTCTGATCGCAATTGTGTAACTCGCTTTCTTGCTGAGTATGCATGTGACTGGTCCTACCGACCCAAGAAACCACTTGAGGGAGCAAGTACCACTCAGAGCCAATGAGTGCTGTGCTCTGGCACCCTCAAAGCACCCCCTGTCCCTTGAACTTTAACATGGCCCTCAGCCTCCTGAGGTCAGACACTGTTAAGGAATAGCCAGTTATCTCATCTTGGAAAAGGTTGCCCTGAGAAGTTACGGATGCCTCACACCCATAGGTGTTCAAGGCCAGGTTGGATTGGGCTTTGAGCAATCTGGTCTGGTGAAAGACGTCTCTGCCCATGACAGGGGGGTTGAAACTATATGATCTTTAAGGTCCCTTCCAACCCAAAACTTTCTATGATTCTATGATCTCACGAGATTAGTCTAGGAAGGTAATTAAATATGTTGAAATATGTTCTAAAGCAAATCAAAACCAAATGGTAGAATCTTTGAAAGATATGTACTGTCTTTTTTTTGGGTCACTTTTGGCATTCAAAATATCACAAATGAGATATGTGTTTTGAGGCATCAATAATGTCATCAAAGATTTAATCTTACAAAGCTGAGGTTGCTGCTGTTGTTCAGGCTCTTATGCATTTTGAAAATAACCCTTGTTTTCTCCCTTCAGATGCTAATTCTGTTAAAGAGAGAGACTAGGGTCTATTATTCCTTTCCTCCTGAGCTTGAAGTTCCCATCCTGACTGATCATCTTGATTGGACGCCGATAAGCCTTGTCTCAGGTTTTCAAATCCACCAGCCCATGTTTCAGTTGGTAGCCACAATGTTTTTAGATCAGAAAACAAGACTCATAATGCAACACTATAGTTCCCATGGGTTATCTAGTATTTTTGTGCCGGAGCAGAATTGTCACCTGCTTGCTTGCAAGATTTAATAGAGCACTTTTCCAGTAATCATTGTGAATGGGACATACCTGGTATTTTAACAGCCTTGCCTGTTCAAAAATCCTCGTGATGACATGATGAGCTATTTAACTGTTTTTCCTAGGTCTTGAGTCTCAGCAGTCACCTCTTTTGAAGGCATTCATTTGACCTGGTCTACCCCTACTAGAAATTCTCTGCCTGGAATATCACAAAGTTGCCATCATCTTTCTGTTACTGGTAGTTTTTCATAACCTTCTGATGACTAATTTACCCAGTTTGTTCTCCTCTCTTATTTGCAGCTGAACGGTTGCCAAATTGTAGCAGAAATTATTGAGATTAGCTCTGAAATGCGTGATCTTGAACTTTAGACTATTTATTACAATTATCCCATTTCTGTTGCTGCAACTGTAAGCAGGTCATGCCTAAAGGGGTTCCTACAATAATAACATCAAAAGTTTTATTCAATTCAGAATACTGGATTCGCTGTGGATTATTAGGTTATTTCTACTGAGATTTGTTTTTATGGAACACTGCAGTTGCAGACTGGAGAACAAATGCAGCTCACTGTGACAAGGACTATGTGTTCTTTTCCTCATATCTCCAACAAAGAAACACAGAATCAACTATGTTTTGCTATTTTAGTAGTGAGTTTGTAAATTGAGAGGATTTAAAGGACAAGGCACAGAACCTAGACTTTGAGTGCCTACAAATATCCCAATTAAATGAAGGAAAACAAACTTATTACGGTTTTCTATTTTAAGCACTGGTTTTCAGAAACTGAGAAAACTGAGTTTATTAAATAGATCTGAAGAATTCAGAAATTTGAATGTAAATGCCCAAAAATTGAAAGCATGAGACTTGAGCTCAAATCCTAAGCAAGACCAAAAATTGTGTTGAAAAGGGCTCCATACCTGAACAGATAAACAGTTCTTTCCATAAGTAAAGGAAGATTCTACAGCGAATGAAAGATAAAAGGATGAGCAAAAAAAGCTATGTTTGGAAGGGCTGAAAGCCCTGATTGCCAAGACTATTTTTTTTTTTTCAGAGATTCCCTCAAGGAGAATATTAATCCCATGCTTCTGGGTCTCGTGCTTGTTCCTCCTTTCTCCACGTTATTTTTGGAGTTAACTTTTATTTTCCTCTGAGTCTTACTATTAAAGGTGAAAATCTCTCCCAAATCAAGGTTCCTTCTAAAAAAGAAAGACAAATTCCCTGTTTTATCCTTATTCTTTGTGAGAACCATCTTGTCACTGTCTGAAATGTCTGCAAAGAGGGAGAACAACTTTCACCGGCCCAATGTCCAGTTTTATCTGAAAAGAAGAATGAGAGGCAAAGAAAGTATACTGTCCACTCTTACTATGCAGACTTTTCCCAGCCTGGGGAAGGAGATTCCTCTTCAAATATCCACACACGCCTTAATAAAGAAGTGTTTTTGCTGCCACATTCTCTACAGAGCTGCTAAAACTCTGTGTGGTTAGAAAACTGAGATCTCCCACAAAGCACCGTAGCAAAGAAGGGACTAGCTTTATCACTCAGATTTAAATAGTTTGTGCTGCAGATTTGTCAATAAATGAAATTTTCTTGAAAAGATGAATAAGAATGCCAAAGTATTTGGAAAATTCTGTTCCAATAATGTAATCTGTTCTGTATTTTCACTGTGCAAGTTTTGTTTTTTCCTCTGTCATCAATTTAGGTTAAAGAGAGTTTTGTCAGTGACTTAGCTGTTATTGTATGGATCCAGGCTATCCCCTTACAATAATTCTAATGTTTTTTTTCTATACATATATTTACAAAGTCTGCAATTTTTCTGCTGCCACTGTGAAAAAAAGCACAAGTTTTAAAGAGAGATCTGGTTTCTACTGTGGGTCACAGAGTAGACTAGTTGCAGTCAAAGGAAAAAGTTTCTTTAAAAAGTCTGGCAGTGCATACAATCTGTAACTAAGAGCAGAAAACAACTGAGGGCAGCCTTTTCACCTCAGTCAGACTTTATTACTGATATTTAACAACAATCATATAGAATTTAGAAAGAAAGTCTTGTTTAAACAAAATACTGTGTTTTCTTCCTTAGCTCTACATACTTTAAGAACAAATTACTGTTTCAAAATACCTCTCGCAATATGCCACCCATGTTTTTTTCTAAAGTATGTAACCTTTAAAATATTTCTTCTACCTCTGGTTCAGCACTTTTGACCATTCAGGAGTCAGCTAGAATAGTGTTCTCTGCAAGGTGAAAATCTATTTATGCCTTATCCTAATAGATTTATTTAATAGCAGTGCAGCAAGTAATAAATCTCATACTATCAGTTGAAGAAGTGCAGTTTTCTAGGGCACTGGGGAATACACTGTCAGAAAGCCAAGTGGAACCAGATTTTATACTGCCTATTTATTTTATGCTTAAGATATTTTTGTTTTTCAGTTGACACAGAAAGGTATAGTCTCCTTCCAGTTTAAGGCAAAGAAAGATCAACTAGTTAGTGCTAATAGTAGATATGACAAAAACATAGGCAGGGGCAAGTATATGTTAACTAAAGGTCTATTTGACTGTAGTTTTTGTTGCTCTGCTGTGTGTTTAATTAGGTCCCAAGCCTGCTAATTCTGTAATGTTTTTCCCTGTAATGTTTACTATGCTGTTCAACAGCGAAGCTACCCCATATAAAGCTGTCTTGTTTTCTACACGTTCTTACTCAATTCTACCTATTGATTCCACTGTTACTTAAACAGTGTTTAAGGACACCTGGAAAACGTTTGTCTTGGTTCAATACTTAATTTTGGTGTGTTCAAAACCAGTAAAGAATGAGGCTTTAGAAAAAAAGTCATTAAAGAAGTTATCCCATTAAAATGTTCTAAAATTACCTGCTGCTGTTACAGTTTGAAAGGAAATAGTTACTCTGTTGTCTGATTTAGGTATTCTAGGGCACCCTTTTTCAAGATGCAGAGAACAAATGTTATTATTTTTCATTATAGTATTCTCACAGTGTTAATGCAATCCTTACATGTATAACTGTGCTTGATTTGGTGTAACTCTCTCTATATACACTTCTGATAAAGTATGTGCACTGTTATGAAAAGTTTAACTCAGTGCAAACTGTCCAGACAAGACCTAAATCAGGTGGAGAACAGACATTAACCCTTACCCCTCTGCACTGAAGAAGATGAAGCTCATGGATAGGAAATTGTTTTCAACAAGAGAGTGGTCTTCCTCTGTTCCCAGCTATGCTTATTGGTCTCCATCTTTGCAACCACTGGTATTTCTTTCTTGCACAAAGGTAGACTCTTTTCCCTCTTTCATATTGTTTATTTCTTGCACAACATTTTTCTGTTTCCTATTTTCCATGCCCTTACTAAGTACACACTCTTTCTCTAACTAGATAATGGGACAAAACTGAAGATTTTGTTGTTCAGTGATATCACTTAGACTAAACTAACAAATAACCCTTTGATTCCCAGCTTATTTATTTCTTTACACCCAGGACAGAGGTGTGAGAATGGCAAGACAGTCCCAGATGCACAGAATAATATGCGTTAATTAATGTCACTGACAACACTTGATTTAAACAAAAAATGTCTTTGAATATGTCTTTGTTTTCAGAACATCCTGCAGCATATCCTTCCTAAGCAGCCTCTGTCATGGCATGACAGCACACAGTGATTTCTTTGGTAGCTTGGGAGGACTGTCGACCTAGTACCTACTGAAGCTAATGTAAAAGTTCCCCTTAACTGAACTAGTGTTGGACTGGGCCAAGACAAATCACTGTTTGGTGTCAGCAAGCATTAAGAAAAGAAAAATTAAAACAAAAATAATCAACAGACCAAAACTCTCTTTAACCGGACTTCAACCTATTTTCATGCAGTCTAGTGGCAATGCTAGTTTCCACAGGTTTTCTTTTTCTGCTTTTCTCCTTCCATTTTCAACAAGAAATGAATTAATTCTCAAAGTCTGCCTTAGTCTAAGATGTGCCCAAGATTAGTCTGTCAGCAGCCTTCCTCTTGCCTGCACCTCTCACCTCCATGTTCTACCACGGTCCATCAGGGAAACTAACTTCGCATTTGGATTTATCTGTACAGCTTTTTGTAAGAAATATACAGAATGAAAAAGAGGAAACAGCTTTTCACAGAACCAGGTGTAATCATTAAGGTAACGGTATCATAAATAAATTCTCCTTATTTGCATCATTACTACAGTAATATTTTTTTAGATTATGTTGACAGAAGAAATTGAGTTGCCATTAGACCAAGAAGCCTCATTTTTCAAGCTGTACCTAATTTACACAGTAAAAAGTCAAAATGTGCATGCAGCAAATCAGTTCTGCAGCTCTGTGCAGAGCCATAAGTGGGAGCAGGCAGAAGTGGTGTTTCTGGTATCCCACTGAGAAAAACTTTAGACTCTTCTACAGGGGAAGTTCTGGAAATCTCACTCCTTTCTTAGACGCTCATGAATACATGACTGGATAGTACTGCCCACCTATCTTTAAACAAGAACTCTTGAATCATTTTACTTTTGGCCATTTTTGAAAACTACAGCACTGTACAGCACTGGCTCAAAATAAATAATATCCCTGGAGCATAGAGGTTATGTAGTTTGTAGTAGAAATATATTTTTTAAGTCTCTCCTGATATGCCATTGTCTCAAAGTATGATGATATTAGGGAATTAGGAATGTTTTTACAATAGTAGGTGGCATGGCTATTGAGGGGTTAAGATGGAGAAGTATTGGTAAGACCTGGAGATGATCTCATGGTGTGGGAGGATAACTCATCAGAAAAGATGGTACCAGATGATTCATGGTAAGATGTGGTCAGAGCGAAGGATTCAAAGTGAGATGCACTGAGATCTGTGATCATGCCACTAATGCTGTAAGTCTCTGGCATGGCTAATTTCAAGATAGTCTTGCTATATTTCTTAGCTTGTACTGCACAATTAAGATTATGCTGTAGGGTTATCCTTTGAGACAGATGCAAGGGAAGTAGTAGAGGTTAAATAATATGATGGAAAAAAGGTGACATTTTGAGTTCAAGATCTTTGTTCTGTAAAGACTGAATCTTTCCATGCGTGGAATGCCATAAAAGTAAAAGCCAAATTCTAACCGATTAAGTTGATTAAGAAGACACTGTTTCATTTCACATCATGTGAAGATGACCTGCACAAAGATCGAACACCCTTTAAGAAGTGCAGTGTGTTTCTTTCTCCTGTTTATAGCTGTGTGGTACAAATCTGTGTTTCAGAGTTGGAAAAGACCTCTGATTCTTTCCATTGCTTTTCTCTCTGTTTGGCTGGATGATGCTAAATGCAGTCTAGAATTAGATGATTTCACAGTCTAATTAGTGTTGAATTCAGCCATATTTACAATGGTGCATTACAAGTTCAGCTCCAGTGTACTCACTTCAATTTTTTGTAGTATTTCTGGTTGATTTAAGTTGTGGTGCCTAATCCTTAGCTGGAAAAAGCTGGCATAGTCCTAGTATCTGGCTTACTGAGTCAGCGTGGTATAATGCTAGGGCAACACATGACATTGCATTTTTATAGCTGAAAACATTGTAAAAATGGACTTGAAAATATATACAGGAATAATTTACAATATAGAAAATATTTACCTGAGAAATGTATGTCCTAATTATAGATTAATAGCTTCTCATTTGTGCTATATGATGAATTTGTTGAGCAACATAAATTGATCATCTAAAAATAGCTCTATTTGTGCAATTTAACAATGTAAAGAAGTTAGTTTTTAAATACTATTCTTCTTAGAACATAGGGCCACATAAAAATATGGAATACAATATTTGAAATGTATCGCTGAAATTATAACACCTAACACTGTCAGATGGAGAAAGGCCAACATAGCTCTCACACTATAGCATCTATTAATAGGCTTGACTCCCTTTTGCAATGTCAACTGTAACATTAATCCTTGTTTTAAATCCCAGTGTCTCAAATATCAGCTGCTACTAGTTGTACGGTTCTCTTTCAGTTTATATCAGAGAGCCTAATGGAGTCTTATGAAGAACCTAGTCAGGTTAACAAGGCTAACTTATTGCAAGTCCCCACTGTAAATGATTTTGCTTCAGAGGATGAAGATTTTAAAATTGACATTGAACTTCGTTACTCTCCACGTCCCAGAAGGCGGAGTTCTGAATCTTCAGAGGAAGAGGAGGCATATACTCCCACCAACATCTCAAGAAAAGTTTCATTTGCTGACGCATTTGGGTTTGATCTTGTATCTGTTAAAGAGTTTGATATCTGGGAATTTCCAAATACAAGACAAGACAGTGATATAGCAGATGAAGTTTTCCCTCAGGATGAATATTTTTTCTCTCAGCTGTTTACATTACCTCCTTCTCAAGAAGAACTTCTGCAAAAAGTACGAGAGCAAAAAGTAATGTTGGAGTCGATTCTGTTCCTGCCTGGGATTACCTGTATGAATGGCATTATACGAGTCCTCAATATATCCTTTGAAAAACAGGTGTATGTTCGAACGACACTGAATAACTGGCTCAGTTATTACGATATCCTCGCGGAGTTCATGCCTAATTCTTGTGGTAATGAAACCGATCAGTTCTGCTTTAAGATTTCTTTGGTGCCTCCTTATCAGAAAGATGGAGTTAAGGTGGAGTTCTGCATACGGTATGAAACATCAGTTGGTACCTTCTGGGCAAACAATGATGACAAAAATTACACGCTGATTTGTCACAAGAAAGAAACTGCGTCCAAACCCCAGAAAGATGTTACAGATAGGTATCTTAAAGGCTGCTTAAAGACAACACAAAACAGGTGAGGTTACACCTTAACTTTTGATAATTTAGAATATAGCTGGCTAATTCTGACTTTCTATGGATGGTTGCTGAAGTCAAGACTGCCCTTGCTGTTTTCTTCTATTTTATCTCTTTTTTAATGAAAAATTTGGCCAAGACTTGTTTTCAGTAAAGCTCTTGTATCTATCTGCCAGTGGTTTTCTGCAAACAGATTAGTTGGGATCATAGTTTTAATAAATGGCATGCTTGCCATTAGTTTGAAAAGCAGCGTGAGGGTCTATACATTATGGGCTATGTGCCGATTTTGATCTCCGTAGGACATAAATTGAGCTGACATCAATGAGAGCTTTGTTCCAGATTGAAGTCGCTGTACAGTTAAAACACTCCACAACCACTTCCTTTATAAGTAAAAAAAAAATAAAAAGGCAAAAGAAAGGTGGGTTTTCATGATATTTATTTCATGTTTCATTCTCTACATGCAATAATGAAATGGCACAGGTGGTTCAAGAAGTGGATAACTCAGGGAAGAATCCTTTTGCAATTACAATGGCTGGTACAAGCTTTTCTGCAAGTGTTTAGGCTATTCTACAAGGCTTATAATTCCTTTTCCCTGCCACTGGTTGATGCTTCTGTTTCACAAATGGTGAAATGAATAATGATTTATAAGGCAGAATTGTAACATATTAAAGAAAAAATACATAGAATTTATTTTTTATATACTATTCTAATTAAATATAGACATTTAATGCTAATTATAGAGTAGAGTGGCAGCAGTTAACTTATAATTTAATTGCATATAAAGAGAGACAATTAGGAATGGTACATTTTGGCTTCCTACCATTTTTAACTATCTTCTTTCTGTAAACAAGACAATGTTGCATGCAAAAAATCTAATTCTCAATTTCTTTGCTCCTCAAATTTGCTATGAATCAGTTGGAGTTCTGCAGAGCCAAATCTGTATTTTACCTCTAATGTGCTTTGCAATACTTAGATCCTAGAGCTGAATTCATATTGGATTTTTAGTTCCTACACTCTTTCCAAATAAGGTAGTGCTGTTTTATTTCCTTGATGCTCTTCCACTGGACTGAATTGGTGGGGAAGGGGAAACAGAACTGCAGCAGTGGGGGTAGCTTAAGAGGGAGGGAGACAGCCAGGGCTTCCCCTGTGCAGAACCTCCCTTCCCGAAACCCAGACTTGCTGCGCTGGAAGCTTCTGCCAGCTATAATCACACATGAGCCCTGTGAGGAGAGGTGTGCAATAAATACGGCTTAGTGCCTGCATCAATGCCGCAGTGTAAGAGCAGCCCCAGGGCTAGCCCAAGGCTTGATCAGGAGCCAGTCCACAAAGCTCTCCTGATAAGTGTCCCTTGGGCCAACCCTGGAGCCATCATGATGATGCTTCCATGGGGGAGCATCCAAGTATGTCAGAGCAGAGGGAACAATGCTTTTATATGCCATGTGGTCAACTCTTGACGTTTGAGTCTGCTTTTGTACATAATTTCTGTCCTTTAAGAAGTGTCACATGACCCATTCCGGGTAAATAGGATAGCCTGAGATACCCTGCAGAAGGACACTGATATCAAATACCAAAGGTGTATGCAGGCACTATGACTCCCGTCTAAGTTTGGGTAGCCCACATAGAGCAGATGATGGACTTGGAGAGCTGAGTCTTAATTTAGTGAGCCCTGGGCTTCCAGATGCTTTCAGGAATAATCTGAAAATTTAGATACGATTGGGCATCTAAGGTTGAATGGCTCCTAACTGTTTAATTCCCTAAAGTTTCCTGTGACGTGCATAGTGCTAGCAAAAGTTGTAGAAGCCTTTCTTCTGGGGGATCCTCTTTTAATAGGATATGCTGAATGATTTATGTGTCAGACAGAGAACTGGTTTAAAAAATTGGAACGGGTATTATGCCTACTCCTTAATGTAAAATTGCCTGGTCTCTAATTAGACTGTAAAGTTGTCTTGTTCTCTATAAGGCTGGAGAGGAATGCATATGTGTGAATGAGTTTATACAAAAATACGCTTATATATATACATGTATGTGCATATTTGTCCTTATGGACACATGTACACATGTATGTGTAAAATATGTAAACCAAAGTGGTCAGATTCTTGTCTACATTGCAATCTGCTTCACTTCTGTCAAACAGTTAATCAGTGTGCACTTTCAAGACTCTCTTTAGTCACAGAAGGATGTACAGAGATCTTACCGTAAATGCAAAAATGAGCTGAAAGTATCTTTGGAATATGGTTTCAGTGGTCACTAAGGCATCTGAAACACAGTTTTGACAGTTTGTAATCCAGAACCAGTTTTATGCTACAGAGCCTTCGTTGTCTTCACAGGAGTTACAGCTTTCACCAGTGTAAATGAGGTCAGCACCAGGGCCTTTTGATTCAAAAGAACTAAGATGCCAACTTACATTGCTCACTTGTTTTTTAAAGTGTCTTTGTACATGTTGCCCCTTTGAGTGAGGAGGAACACCCTGCAGACATCTGCAAAAGTACCTCATTATTCTCCTTCAGACCCTCATTATAACTCCTTTGCTTTGATGTCTAGTAAAAAGAGCAAGAAAAACAAACCCCCCAAAACTGGCAAAGTGAGGCTGTTGATGCGCTATAACTCCTTCATATCACATTGCTACCCATTTATCAGCTCTCTTCCACCAGCTCATCTCTTTCTCTCCTCTTGCTTTTTGTCTGGATGATAAACTCTGCTGCATTTATATATGCTCAGCTGGATGTTTATAGAACATTTAGCAAAGTGGGGGTTCCTTGACCATAACTAGCTTAGCAATGCAAATAACTATACACAGAAGTAAAAACATATTTACCTTTTTACACAGTAACGAGGCAGGTAAGGAATATTCGTATCCATGCCCATGAGGTGGACATTTTAGATTAAAGATTTCTTTATAGCAATCTGAATAGAAGGATAATTTAAGAGGGCACTAATTTAGGCCTTTATCTCAAATATAGAAACCGGTAATAACATTTTTTTTAATTTTTTTTTTTACTCTTGGCTCTGAGATATTTATACTTCCTCTTAAAATGTGCAATTTACCTCTTCAGTTAAAAAATAGGACATTAAAGAATCATGTTTTTTAAGCAGAGAGTCTGATCCACTCTAGGGCATACTTGTGTGGCTCATTAAATGTCATTAACGAGGATTAGTTGGATTGGTTAAGTAAAAGGAATAATATGCACTTTCAGAGGAAGTTCACGACTATATCATGTTACTCTTAAGAACATGATCCAGGACAAAGTTGAGTAAATGAGGGCAGTAAGGTGGCTTCTGATGCCATTATTCAGAAATAAAATAAAAATTGACTTCAGCCTCAAAAGTTCCTCCTGAAAAAAAGAATGACAGTGAAAAGCAATACTGCATCAAATAATTAATGCTGAAAATTGTCTGTATGTGGATATTTAGAACCACATAACTTAAAAGCCTGCCTACTCCATTTCATTTGCTTTTCCTTCCATGTCTAGGTATGTACAAATAGTCTTCTCTTAAAATTTCATAAAGTATTTGCTTCTAAATGAATTTGTGCAAGCTAAAAGTATTTCCTTGGAAACTTTAACAATTTTTGTGGTTTTCAAAAGTCTTGAAAGCATGTATATGTATATATATATATATATAAAAATCAGAAAAATGTAAATCAATTATATCAGCTCCAGTCTTTTCTCCTTTTGTTTGACTCTCATGCTTTTGGGACATGGATAATGATTCTGAACATGAGTCTTTCCTGGTTCCGCGTGTTTTTCTTTGTGGACACCAGGCTCCTGCATTGATCTGATAAGACAGGAACTGGCTGGGTGTTCCATGAGGTAAACTCCTGCAGATCATGCTGCATGGTGCAGTGAAAAAGTCACATAAACTATTTCCCCTGTCACTGATGGAGCTGCATCCCATTTTTGAGCTTTGCCCTGGTTTGACATCTGTCAAGATCAAGAGAAACAGCCCAAGGAAAATGGCTGATAATCATGAGAATTGTTTTACAAAAGGATATAACATGTATTTGGACTCCTGTCTTCTGACAAGGAAGGGGAAGGCTAGTATTTATGTCATAGCTTATCCCCGTCTGAGCCCACAAATCTATCACTCTGAACTGATCCATAGGTGTACCAGTTTGATCCAGCTGATGTTGGTCCTATGCTTTTATTTGTAACTGACAGACTGTACCTTTCTTGAATAGTAGTGCATCAATTCACTTACGTCCATGATGCCACTTTAAGATGCTACACATAATAGGGTGATGGCTCTTACGAGAGTTGCTCTGTGTACAATGCATGATGAGAAAGAAGAGATTAAAAACCCTGTGTCTGTGGGCCACCAGTGCCAACTCTGAAAGCATAAATACTGAATGATCTTAAAGCAATTGCTAGTGAGAAAATTTCTTCTGTGTGTGACTAGGTTCCCATCTTCAGCTGCTGTCTTATCCCCCTTCTGATAGGAGGCAAAGGAAGTTCCTGAAAACCAGCTTGGCAGGACTGCAGCATCTTCAGTCAGTCTTCCCCAAGCAGATGGCAGACCTGTGCCTGAGAAATGCAGTTTTGCATCAGTTCCTCTTGGCTTTTCCCACAAACTCACAATGTGATTAAAAAAATCAAGGTCTTATGAGGAAGACGTTTGGAAATAGCTTCTCATGCACTTTGCTATGAGGAACAACTGTATTATTCCCAGATGGACCATTTAAAATATGGCATTTAAATTATGTTCCCTTTTAATCCTTGTTCTTTTGATTTTGTTCGCCATAATCAGAAAAGGGAGACAAGAGCAGAAAAGGTGTTAAAACACAGATCTTTGTATTTAATCTATTTAATCTCAAGGTTGTTTCTGGCATTTTAAGTCACAAGCCTGATCAACATACAGATATGGGATTTGGCTAAAGTTTATTGCTATTATTAGGAAGTGACTGCAGTCACTGTTTTTACCAGGAGAGCAGCTGCTAGAGAAGCTGTCCATTCACAGGGAGCCATGTTCCCAGCCCTTCTCTTGTCTCCTGGTCATTGCCAGTCTTTGTCAGTTGTAGAAGGAGGTAGGACTGGCACAAAAAAAGACTTCTCTAGGTACTTGAATACCATGATTATCAGGGACACAAGGTAATTATTTCAGGTGCTCTAAAATATATTATTCAGACAAGTAGGGTAAAAGCAAGCTGTAGATCTGAGGCTGAGTATTAGGAATGCCTCTTAATAGCAACTCTAGAGTTATCTTTTAAGGAAATTGCTGCAGCCTTACTCTCCAAAGTAATTTAAAATAAGCTAAGATAAACCACTTGAAAAATATTCTATAGGGAACAATCCTACTTAGCCAGAAACTACGCTTAATGTTTTTTTTCTGTCTGTTTAATCATAATATTTCAAAATCCAGGCATACTTACTATTTGAAATATGAAACTTATTAAAGATCCTAAGGATAGATATCTAAGTTAATGGCCTAAGGCTTTGAATGCTATCACAGAAGCGTTAAAGAAACAGGTGTAAGATATGCATGAGGATGGCATGCACTGACAAATAGACATATGCTTCCTATACTTGTGGTCTCCTAATTGGAGAGTACCTGGAGACTGAAAACCTGTCACATTTTTGCTTTTGGTGATTGTGAACTGTGCTATCCATGTGCTATCCATTTATTGCACTAGAAATATTAAAAGAAGCTTTTAAAATCTGGGGGAACAACAAATGAAAATAGCTTGTTGCTGTACTGGCAATCTTAGCATAGTATTTACTCTGGAACTCTAATGGTATCAGTGGTTTCTCATTCACTTCCGTGATCTACCTTAGAAATTGCTCTCAGCAGCGCTACAGAACAGAAATCTGTGCTCTTATAGGTGGGAAATACTGGTTGTTATAAAGTTTATAAAATCCATATAAAAACATATAAAATCGGTGCTTTGTAATCTGAGTATCATTTCTCAACCATATGATAAGTACTTGTAATTATACATGCATTGCTTGGCTTTACACTTGTGAGACTTTTTTCTGTTGCTACAATTTCATCATGCTTATTTAAATCTGACAATACTGTAACACTATTACAGCTGACGTTTAGAACTTTTTAATTCAGCAACTGGCTTGATCCTGCAATAGGCACAATAAATAATTTAATGAACATCAGAGGTCTCACTGAACTTTTTAAAACTCTGCATGTGTAAAACTACCATTGAATGTTAATATTTACAGGACCAGAGCTTATTTCTACACTCTTTCAGATTGCTGGTTAAGGACCTTTGGACAAATAGAAATATATTGCTAAAGGAACTCCTGTATGTTCAATGATTTTTTTGTTTAGGGAGGTACCTACTTTGCAAACTGAACCAGGCTGTAAATGCCCATTTCAAAACTCTCTCCTGTCCACCGTTCAGGTATTTCAGTTTACAAATGTTCAATTGGAAAAAAAATTGGTCCATTGCATTCACCTTGACCTGGCTAAATGTTAGTCTTGAAAAGATGTTTAAAGTTAGTGCAACATTAACTGAGAGCACTGGAGCCATATTTAATCATTGCATTCACTACCAGTGTAATTTGAGCTGTTTATGCTTATTCTTAACTTTAAACCATGATCCAATCCCAGCACCACAGGTCTGAAATGAAAGCAATTGATTCAGCTGCAGTGTAGATCCAGAGAACCAGTTGCCATCATATTTTTAAGATAAAATATGGATTATCTTCCCAGCTACTGAAGGTAAAAAGAATGGTCCAAATAAATATTTTGTAAGTTAAATGCAGTCCCTGCCTTAGGGCAAAGGAAGGGCTAAGACCTTTTAAACACCATGGGAGCATGTTAGAAGTGGCTATTTGATCCCTGGAACTTCAGTGACACACACAAAAAAAATTAGTTGATATGCCAAAGGATAATAGGGGCTGGGTTTTCCGAGTGTTCCTCCACTCTCCTCCTGATTTGAGGAACCAGCTGATACTCTAGCTATATTTATATCTGAAGATTTATTACTGTTCGTTACTAATTGCAGTCCTAAAAAGCGCTGAGCCACACAATTGAATGTGAACTAGATAAAGCTGGCAGGTTTTTCTTACCTTGCTCTTAGGTGTACCAAGTGGATTTGCATTTACATTTTGTTTTGATGTATAGTTGTTGTCCTTGCAATGTTTATGGATGCTGGACAATAAGCATAAGATGTTTCAAGTCTGAATCACAGAATCACAGAATTGACCAGGTTGGAAAAGACCTCTGAGATCATCAAGTCCAACCCTTCATCCAATAGCACCGTGGTTACTAGACTGTGGCACTAAGTGCAACATTCAGTCTCATCTTAAAAACCTCCAGAGACAGAGAATCCACCATCTCTCTGGGCAGTCCATTCCAATGTCTGATTACTGTCTCTGCAAAAAATTTTTCCTAAAATTCAACCTAAACCTGCCCTGGCACAGCT
>VZRE01010650.1:0-66070 GCA_013396775.1 Cephalopterus ornatus
GAGAGGCTGAGGGAGCTGGGGTTGTTTGGAGCAGGGGAGACCTCATCAGTCTCTACAACTACCTGAAAGGAGGTTGTAGCCGGGTGGGGGTTGGTCTCTTCTCCCAGGCAATCAGCAGTAGGACAAGAGGGCATGGTCTTAAGCTCTGCCAGGGGAAGTTTAGGTTGCATATTAGGAAGAAATTGTTTATGGAGAAAGCAATCAGACATTGGAATGGGCTGCCCAGGGAGGTGGTGAATTCACCATCCCTGGAGGCTTTTAAGATGAGACTGGATGTGGCACTTAGTGCCATGGTCTGGTAACCACGGCGGTGTTGGATGAAGAGTTGGACTTGATGATCTCTGAGGTCTTTTCCAACCCAGTTGATTCTATGAATACATTCCAGTATTAATATGAGCTACTAAAGTACAAAACTTTTTGATAGAGGATGAGAGGAAACATTTAATTTTGGCTTCACTGATCAAGAATAAAAGGATCCCTTTTATGTATACAGAGTGCTCAGAACACCTGGAATCCAAAGTACTACTTCTATACCACCAGTTTTAGCATTTTTATGGATTTTACTGTGCAGTGTGTGATAACTTAAAGTTGCTCTGGCTGAGGTGATCTTGATGACTTAGGCAAGCAGTTGAAATCTTTCAAATATCCAGAGTTACCTGAATGTGTCTTGACTCTTCTCTCACAGCTGTACAGGAAGAGATTATTTACCAATATACTTAGGCTGCCCTTATATAGGTGAAAACTTCCACATGTAGAATGTAGTTGCAGTGAAATGTAGATGGGAAGGGATCTCTGGAGATTGAGAGGCTTAATTTTCTGCTTTAACTTCAAAGTTGGATCAGGTTGCTTAAGGCCTTGCCGAGTCAAATTTTTAAAATCTCCAAGGTTGCTTGGAGATGCTGTTAAATCTCCATCCTGTTCAGTGCTCAACTACCGTCATGGTGAGGATTTTCCTTATATCTGTTTGGAATTTCCCTGGCAGCACTGAGTCTGTTGCCTGTTGAGCTTTCACTGTGCTTCCCTGAGAACAATCTGCCTCCACCTGTTGTATAACTCCCAGTCACATAGGCGAAAGCAGTAGTGGGCTCCTTTTTTTCTCCAGGCTGACCAAACTGAACTCCCTCACAATGTCTTTCATCTCAGCCCTTTCACTATTTTAGTGGCTTTCCACTGGATTTGCTCCAGTTTGCCAGTACCTCCTGTGCTGCATGGCCCAAAGCTGCAGTATTCTAAATGTGGCCTCACGAGTGCCAAGCAGAAGAGAATAATTGCTTCCTTTGGCCTGCTGTTTGTGCTCTTGTTTATGCAGCTCGAACTACAGTTAGTCTTCACTGGTTTTAGGGTGCACTGTTGGCTTGTACTGGCTGTCTCCTTGGGTTTTGTTTCCGAATCCTTTTCTACAGAACTGCTGCCACTCTGGTGTGCAGCAATAAAGTTGTATGGGATATTTTCCTTCCCCAATGCAGGATACTTTACGTTTGTCTTTGTTTAACTTAACAAAGTTACTGTTTGCTCCTTCCTCCAATCAACTGAGGTCCTTCTGAATGGTGGTCCTCCCCTCCAATATGTTGACTGCTTTCCCCATAATCCAAATCTGATCATGTTGGCCAGTATCAGCCACTGAGGAGTACTGCATCTAACCAGTTGGCATTTAGAATTGTTGACCTGTAAACTTCATGGTCCAAGGAGTTTTTTTGCCTATCTGTTCAGTTCACATCTCCTCAGTTTGACAACTGGGGTGCTATGAAAAATAGTGTTAAAAACCTTGTTTAAATCAAAGCACTGGCAACCACCAATTCTCCCTGGTCCACAAAGCCACTAGTTTCTGCTTAAGGCAGTCAGGTTGGTTGTACGGGATTTACTTTCAGAAGTCTATTGTCTAATCCCAGTCACGTTTACATCCATCATACCTGGAATTAGTTTTCTTTTAGGACTCACTCTACATTTTGTATAGCAAATGAGGTGAGACTCACTACTATCTAGTTCCCTGGATCATCTTTACTCTGTTGCCTCCACCTTGCTTTTAGGTTGGATTTTGTTTGTTTGTTTCTAAGTTACCTGTTTCCTGTCATAGGCAGTTACCATGACTTTTCAACTAGCTTTCTCAGTACTTTGGATGTTTGCCATCTGGTCCTACCTAGGTCCAGCTTACCTAGATAGTCTTTTGATTTAATAGCTCCTCTCCCTCAAACTTTGCTACTAGATGCAGAAACCTGGGAAACCTGATAGCAGACCTTGCTGTTGAAGACCATGGTGTTGAGTACCTCAGCTTCTTCTGTACCTTTCATCACTAGGTTGCTTCCCAGTTTAGCAGCTGAATTGCACTTTCCCCAGTGTGTCTTCTGCTCATGGTAGAAGTGTTTTTTCTTGCCTTTCACATCCCTCTTCAATATAAGTTCCAGATAAGCTTTGGCCTCCCTGCTTCAGTCTCTGCTTGCCCAGACAGTGCCTCTGTATTCTCCTCCAGTTGCCTGCCCCCACTTCCACTGTACATATATTTCTGTTTCATTTGAGCTCTCTCAGTGAGGAGTCCTATGTACTGTCAGCTGGCCTCCTGCTGTGCCTGCTGATTTTCTTGCACGTTGGGAAGGCTTATTTTTGTGCTCAGAGAAGAGAGTTCAAGAAGATGACTGGCTGTCATGGGCTTCTTTGTGGCTTCCCAGGGCATTTCACTTACCATTCATTCCCTGAGCAATCCCCAGCTTTATCTACTGTGAGTCCAGAGTCTTTACTCTGCTGCTTTCCTTCCTTTCTTTCCTCAAGACTTACACTACAGTTTCCCAATTACTGCATCCAAGACAGCTGTTGGCTGTCTTATGCATGAGCAGTTCTTCCTTGTTCATGAGTACTGGATCCTGCACAACCCCTCCCCTAGAAGGCTGTTTACTGCCAGCATCAGAAATTGCTCCCCGTGCATGTCAGAAATTCCCTGGATGTTTCACACCCTACTTGCGCTGATGTTCCAGGAGCTGTTGTGCGATTTAAGTCCTCCATGAGAACAAGAGGCTCTGAATATTGGAAATCCAGCCTAGGATGATGTCCCATTTACTGTGGGAACTGAAAACAAGTTTTTCTTAACTATTTCTGTTGAACCCCAAGAAGCTGCTGCAAAGATATACATATGGTATTTTGAAATTAGATACTTTATTTTTGATTCATTTTGAATTACTGCTGTTGTGCAGTCAAAATACTAATTTAGCTGATGTCTATCATGCAGCTGATGTTGTAAAATAACCTGGTTTTATATAGGATGAATACTTTGGAATCCATAATATTTTTCAGTGAATTTGCACAAGATTTGAGTAATTTTTTTCACTCTAAGATTTCTAGTTTCTAGTTATCCTGAAGTAATTTATTGCAACTACATGAAATATTGCTTTGGATTGTACTGTATGGCTCTTACATTCAGGCCATACAAATAATATTTGCACGTATACCTGTGCAAGAAACAACTCCTCATCTTTTTTTTTAAGTGACTAATAAGAGAAGATCTTCTCACTTCTTATTTATCATATTTTTTTTCATAGTAATTGGTGACACTGTGCTTCTTAATCTCTTTTAGTTGGAAGATGGGGAAGAAGAGCCGAGTGAAAACTCAGAAGTCGGGTACAGGAGCCACAGCAACGATATCTCCAAAGGAAATGTTGAATCTAATTAGTGAATTATTGCAAAGTAAGTTTCGTTTTTATGCCTTTCTGGGAAAAGGGATGGTGTGCAAAAGCACTCAAAAGCATTCTCTTGCTGAAGCCAGTGAGTTATATTCATTTTCTGTAAGTGGCCAAGCTTGCTATTTCAGAGTGCTTAAATTGAGATAGATACTCTGAGATACATACTGAACTATCTCTGTTAGTATATACCATTATTGGCTTATTTAAATGTGTATATATTGGACATACCATATTTGTGGCAGCTTTTTGATTTACGTCTCAACACAAATATAAATACTGGGTGAGATTAGACTTTTAAAAAACTAGATAAGGTCTTGCAGACCTCAAAAATGACACTATTTCTGTTTATCATTTGAACAGTACTTCGAAGTAGGGAAATTAACTGTGGGAAGCAGCAATACAACTCAGTTAAACTGCACAGATATTTTTGCCACTTAAATACATTTTTTGTTGTTGTTGCTGTTTGGAAAGTTTTCGTAGTGCTTAGTTCTTGCCTATAGACCAAAGATTGATTCACTTGTTGAGGAACTTGGAACTCATCCATTATTTCTAGTAAATATGAAAAGCAGAGCATAGTTTCACGTGATGAGGCTAAAATACTGTTCACTCTTTCTACTGTCATTAATAACTGTGCTGAGCTACATTTCTTTTAGAAACACAAGTCCAGGTTTTAATATCCTGGACACATCTAAATGTTGCTTTAGAAAAATTAGAATTTTTCTTAGCATTGCTCACAAAGAGAAGACAAGGAGTTGTCAAAGCAGTTTGATGCTTATGCAACAATTGGCCTCTGCTTTGCTTACCAAAAATAAAACGTAGATCTAATTTGCTAAGCAAAGACAAGTATCAGCTGTTGTTTTTGTCAAGCTTCCATATTTTATTCAGTGCTAAGATTTTTCAAATCAGTTGAGCAAGGTAATCTTCAGCTGTCCACTGGGATTTACATGGCTTAGATCAAGAAATCCACACACTGGCATTTAGAATATTGGCAGAGACATTGTGGATGTAATCTAAAGCTAAAGCATGGCTTTCTGTTCCTTTGCTTGTCTGTCCGGTATCAATGCATCTGTGAAAACAGTATTGACTAGGCAGGTCAAACGTATGTACCAGCAAATTTCTCAATTACTTAAGGTAAGCTCTGTGCTATTGTTGTCTGCTTTCATTACAGCAAGAGTGATGGCAAGCAGGCTAATGTAAACAGAGTGCTTTGCTTGAATTATTGAAAACAGAGACTTTTTTTGTTGTTTGTCTTATATGGGGTACTATCTACTTAATGGCCTGGTTGTTTACCTTTTTTTCTTCCTAGCTTTTTAGACGTTTGCTATTTCTTATGTTGGAAAGAATATTAAAACTAAAATAACTGCAGGTAAGTTATGCTGTGAAAATTTCCAAAGTCTGAATTACTGACCTGTCATATAATGGGATGTTTATGACAGTGGAGATTGTTTTCCTTGCCATGTAAACATATTTGAAGGACAAGTAGTACTGCAGTTCAGTTAAATTGCTGGGAAGCCATAACTCTGATGTTAGAATTATATATATCTACTTTATTAAAGAAAACATTTTTATTTGGCATTTTTACTTCCAGAATGCAGCAGTCCTCCCCCAGGTCCTGGTAAAGAATGGGAAGAATATGTACAGATCCGTTCACTTGTTGAGAAAATTCGAAAAAAGCAAAAAGGTAAAGGTGAAAGACTATAAGATAACAGTGTTTCTGAGTATTGATTTGCCTAAAGAATTGTCTGTTAACAGCAAAATGGAATATTTTTTTCTTGCCTTTATATAAGGCAATTATGCAATCCTGTTATTTTGTGTCAAAAAAAAAAATCTTTACTCTCTGACATGCAGTTGCTTTTTACACCTGCAAGTGTTTCTGAAATGTTCTGGTGGGCATGAGCACTGGCATTAACCATTTTAATACTCAGAATTCTGAATGATTATCACAGACAGGTGATCCTGTGAGAATTCTAAGTAGAAAAAGGAGCTTGAGATTGTGATAAGAAGACAATCTGAAGAACTAGAAGCCCTCAGAGAATAATAGGCCTTTTTGATTCCTGATTGCATAGTCTGCTGCTCTGCCTCTATAAATCTGGGCATTCTGAATTTAACTTTGTAACTGTTTTATTCTTAGATCAACACTTTACCGCATGTTGAAACAGTTTCAGCAATACAACATTGTGACATTAAGTGGTGACAAAAATATGTAAATGCACAAAATAAATACGTCAGCTAATAAGTCTATTTGCTATAAATCAAGTGCATAATTAAAATAAAGAAATGCTTATTATACCACAGCTAACATGGAGTTTTATTGCCAGCTTTCTTAAATTTAAAGTATACTTGTTTTTCAGACTAGTACAGTTTTCTTCCAGTATGGTCTGCTACGACTCAGTGTCGATGATATTTTCATCTTATTTTCGTCTGTATTTGGAGGCATGCTTTAGAAAAGGATTTTCATGTAATTTTAATAAACTTAACCTCTTTTATGACTGATGTGTTTTAATGGCTGAGAAGTATCTTTTTAACCTAGCACTGAATATATTTGGGCTGGACATACCTGAAAAGTCCTGAAACAGTTCTTTCTCCTCTGGTACTTATACAGTAACAGCAAAAAAGCCAAGCTGCATATAAATGGAGCTTGACTGGTTCATGGTGTTACTTGATAAAGCAAATTCTTAAGAGGCTTGAAATTTCCCTTTCACACTGTTTTTAATATATTTTGACTGATCATAAAAATCCTAATTCATGAAAGGACTTAGAAACCTCTAAACACCAGTTATTGGCAGAGGGCGTAAGGAAGAATAAGTGGTACTGTTTGAGTGACTGCATCCTGTAGTGATGTAGAGATGAACTTGATCCATTTTTTTACTGTGCCATGACTTAAATAAACTTATGGTACGTGTCCAGGTTTCTTTGATGTAATACATGTGTTATGATAGATCATAATTTGGGTTTGTAAGAGCAGAGTTAGCATTGGGGTTGGCCTGCTCACTGTATCTTTCTTCTGCACCAGAAAGATCAAACCATCCATGGGGAAAATGGCTGCTGGCAGAGATGGTAGAATTAGTTAATAGAGCATATTTTTTTTCCTTGAAAGATGCAAAACCTACTAAGCACATCAATGCTGACATACAATTGTCTTTTAATATAACATATTTATGTACATAGTGAGTGTGAAAATATGGTGTCTTTCAGAACTGTTTTTTAATGGAACATAGTAATTAATACTCTGCAGTTTTTGAATTCAATAAAGACTTTAAACAATTATCAGAGGAAGTATCAGTTCCTGTCGGGAACTCTGAGATGTACAAATTAGTATTTTTTGCCAAAAATGTCATACTTTGTGCTTTTCTCGACTAGAATATGAACATGAACTAAAATGATCTTCAGTATGGAAAACAATTAGAAAACTGAGTATTTTTAATTTCTAAAATTTTCCTTGTTTGACTCATTGGCAAAATATTAAATAAAGCTAATTGTTCAATATAGATTTTCTTCTGTATAGTATAGCTATATTTTTGTTCAATATAGAAACACCTTGTTCGTCAATAGTGCTTAAATTTAAAGGGCCTGATCCTCTCTTTAATTTGGACCACACTGTGTATGAGGAACAGAGGTAGAATTTCAAAGATGCTTACATAATGGCCCCAAATACAAGCTGGATGTTAAAAGCTTCCAGTAGTCTTATACAGTAGTAAAAGTTGGAAATCTAAAGCAGAGTCTTGGACAGTATAAACACCTACTCAGTTCTGTAGAAACTATGCAACTAGTCTTACTAGATTTGTGAGGTCATTACATTCCAAAAAATACTATATCAATGTTGAATTTTTATGCTGCATCATCAAAGACTAGTTTTAGATGATACTTGCACTTTTAAGTTAACTGCAGATTTAATTGGTTCTGGGGCTTGAAATGCAAAATTTTGAGGCAAGAGGCAGAAGATATTTTAAATACACTAATGCTCCTTTCCTAAAATCCTGTTAATCTAAAAACATATTTTATCACCTCTGCTTAACCAAAGTGTCTTTGAATGGAAGCATCTTGCTGATGACATTTTGTCATACATAAAATGGCTGGAGCATTCAGGGGCCTTTGAACACTTTTAATGTGATCTGCCATTAGAGTTTGGTTTGCAGAGAACACACAGAGGCAAAGAGGTACAAAAGGAGCTGGCTGAGTATAGCCAGGAACTATTAGGGAGAGGTTCAAATCAGATGACAGTAAAGGGAAAAGATGAGGAAATGAATGAAGCTTGTGATTTCACTGGTGGACCACTTGCCTGTTGGAGAAGCCAAGTGTGTAAAAATTTGTACAAGCAAGCTCTGTGATGTCAGGAGGATGATCAGTCCTTAGATATTTTAGTAGATCCATATGCTACAGGAAAAGGCTAACTGCCTTGAGATCTGCTTATCACCATTCGCAGTGCTGAATTAATGAAATTACAGCTTGCCTCTCAAATTCCTCCTTGTGTCTGTATCAACGTGGGGTGGTGATTGCATTTATCATCAATATTAAACTTAGAAATATTTTTGCTCCTTTTATTTAAAAGGAAAAGGGGAGGAGAGCTTCATATTTTGTCACGACTCAGTTTAGGTGGTTGTGTTTTTAAGATGACTGGTAAGCCAGTTTGGCACAATATTGAAGTTGATGAAAATTGGGTATGACATTTGTATAGTACTGAGTAACACTTGACAAAGACCAGTTCTGACTCAGCTACTTCAAAGTAGCACTGCTGTGGGATAGCAGATAGCTTTTTCCATGGGCTTTTGTATTGAAGTTCTTTATCTTTCTAGATCCTCTTATTTTTCTGCATTTGTTTTTTAATAAATTGTGTATATAGGTTTGTCTGTTGTCTTTGATGGAAAAAGAGATGACTATTTCCCTGAATTGATAAAGTGGGCAACTGAAAATGGAGCATCCACAGAGGGTTTTGAAATAGCTAACTTTGAAGAGGAGGGATTTGGTTTGAAAGCAACAAGAGAGATAAAGGTGAGCATGTGAACATTTGACTTAGATTAGAAAATCGTGTTTGGAATATATCTGCAGAGCTCTGAAATGTTCACCACCTTCCCCTCCCCCTTTTAGCTGCTTGTGAAACTGCTGTTCTGAAATGTTCTCAACTCTGCTTTCTTGAGAAACTGTTTATAAAATTGAGTATTAATTTGTATGACTCTGATAGTATTGTGAATTTTCAATCTTCCTTTTTTCCACTCTATATTGTCTGTACTCTTTACCTAATCACCAGAGTACTCTACCCTGTTTATGTATCCCTTTCTTCCATGTTTTCTAACTATTTAGTCTCTTCTCTTCTTTCATGTCCCTTCTTTTAAAGAATTGGTCTTTTTTGCCTCAGAAAGAGGTATTTGCAATACCTATTTTCTAGTGAAAATGAAACTCCCCCTAAATCACAATAATTGTAAGGAATGTCTTTTATCAGGTGAGGAATATAGACACGCCCAGTTACCTGACTCTTAAAAAGGAAGCATTTCAGATTGTGTCTTTCCATTCCCATTGTACTGATGATGCAGCTTTGAAGACCAATCAGCTGTTACAGAAAGAATATTAGAAAATGAGCATAGTATATTAATTTTAGGGCTTTAGTAGCACAGAGTTAATAAGCTGCTAGAAATCCTGAGCACTTCTTCTAGAATAAAAACAGCCAGTGTGAAAATACTCCACTGTGAAAAAATATTAGGTCACGTAATTATTAGCAATATAATGTTTCTGATAACTTTAAAGTAGTGCGGGCAATTTACATGTTAGCAGTTCCAAACTGAAGCACTTTATTTTGTAATCTTAAGTGTCTGTCTTCAAAGCTTTGTGTAATGCAGACTGGAACATTTGGTTAGCACAATATGAAACATACCTTGTTTGTTTAATTTGAGGTGGAAGAGAAGAAGATTTTTGACTCAGAATAATTTTTATTTAAAAAAAAAAGAGAAAACAACTTGTAATTTAAAGTCAATATATATTTGAGAGACTTGGCATATCATATAAATGCTAGCTGACGCTCTGTATTTTTCCTTCCTGTAGGCTGAAGAGTTGTTTCTGTGGGTTCCTAGAAAACTGTTGATGACGGTTGAGTCAGCTAAAAATTCAGTCCTAGGTAAGAGCTTAAGGAAGTTCTTAAGCAAGAAATTAATATCTATGGGATCATTCAGTAGGAGACTTTCTTTTTTTAGCTGATCTTCTTTATTACAGGACTTGCTTGTCATGCCAGCCATCAGGTTTGGAATACCTAGAAGCTTTAAGTGTCAGTGGAAAGAATTTAATTTCCCAGTTTGTTTCTGGCTGAGTGCACTAAATATCTTCCACAAGTGTATGTTATTTTGAACACATACAATGTAGCTTGTATAACTCTTGGAGATAAAATGTTCTGAGGTACTGAGAGTTAAATTCTTAACAAAATGTTATTTCATCATGTTAATTTAAGATAAATCCAAGGTGATATTTTCCGTGGACAGTTAATTCAGTGCCTCACCTTTTTTGGTTAATTCAGGATCTCTGTATTCTCAAGATCGGATTCTTCAAGCCATGGGCAATATAACGTTGGCATTTCATCTCCTTTGTGAGAGAGCCAACCCCAACTCTTTCTGGCTGCCCTACATTCAGACACTCCCTAGTGAATATGATACTCCTCTCTATTTTGAAGAAGATGAAGTACAGTATCTTCAATCAACTCAGGCCATACATGATGTTTTTAGCCAATATAAAAATACAGCTCGGCAGTATGCCTATTTCTACAAAGTTATTCAGGTAAGCATCTTAAATGTAGTATATACATATTGTTCTCATGATCCTTATTGAGGAAGCTGTGAAAACAGTGATACTAAATAATAGGACAATAGTATTGCTCTTAAAAGTCTGAATCATTAAAGCAATTTTCTGCTGTTTTTTTGAACTGCTGTTAAAATTTTGCAGTTCAGTAGGCTAATGAGTATATAAAAATGTATTTAGTCAGTTGAGAGAAGTGATTACTGCTCTTTGTTTGAAATTGGGTGAGGCTTCACCTAGAATACTGTACAGCTTTGGGCCCACCAGCACAAAAGATGTGTTGACAAACTGGAAGGAGATCAGAGGAGGACTGTTAAGATGTTATTTGCTTCAGCCCTTTATCCATATGGGAGACTGAGGGAACTGGATTTGTTTGTTCTGGGGAAAAGGAGATAAGGGATGATCCAGTCGTTGCTTTCATCTTGCTAACGTTAGCCGTTTTCTAGAAGTTTGCCTGTGGGAAGTTTTGCTACGTGACCTGCAGAGATCTACAACCCATGCCTCTGTGATTCTTTGGAAAAAATATAGCTTGCACTTAACAAAGTAAAATTATAATTGTTAATTGACAGAATAAAACCATTGCATATGTTGTATTTCCAGTGACCGTGGATTAATTGTTGTTTTCTGTTCTATTTAGCATAATTATTTTGACTGCTTTCAAAAACAAAGATAAACCCATCTGGTAACAACTTGAGTATGGAGAGGCTTGAGATGGGTGAACTTTTCATTGTGTTCTAAAGTAACGATTTAAACTGAGTCTCTAAGATAGACCTCTGTTACTCTGACTGATATCTAGACATAATTGATGTTGTAAGTGAATGGTGATATGTTGTTCTCAAGGTAGTGCTCAATGTCCAGACATCCAAAGCTTTTTGTAGCACAGTCTGTAGTATATGACTCGATGTGCTGAATTTTCCCAACTGTGTGATCTAGAGATATTTTCTTTGGCCATAGGAGAGGTGAGAAGACATAAGGCAATCCTGTTCTCCTTCAGTGTTACCAGAGCTCCAAAGCTTTTATATTAACTGTTTTAATTCAACAGAGATTAAACTATTTTATGTAGCTGTTTGATGTTTCAAGAACTGAATATGTTTCAAACACAGTGTCAGTAACAGAGGGATGCGTTATGAAAACTCAAGTAGTTGCAAAAAAAATGGGTCAAAGCCAAATCAGATGCACAAGGAGTAGGGTAGAAACAATGTCTTTGATATCAGAAGGGAACCGAATTCTTCCTTCCAGGTGTCACAATTCAGGAAAAATAGTTCAGCCACTCTCTTTTCCTGCCATGTGCTATCTTAGGGTGCCAGTCCACACTTGACCTTCCAGCTTTTCACTTTGTCTCTCAAAGTGTACTGCTTGGGAAAACAGAGCTTCTAAATTTTGTGTCTTTAGAACATCTTTTTACCCATAAAAAGTTCTTCTGTTTTTGAGTTATTAGGAGAATATTGTGGAACATTATCCAATTCTTCCAACTGCTATTCTTGCTCTTGCAGTACTTAATCAGGTAGCTGAACTATCACTATGACTAGTGTGAAATACAGTTTTACAGAGAAATGAGATCTGGAATAAAATCCTTGATTTTGGCTGCCATGTGTGCAGTATTTCAGAACCTGTTCTCAGTGACTGATGAATACATGAAGACTGATATCAAAGTGATGCAAACATAGCTGAAGAAAGTAAATAAAATGCGGTACTGTGACATCAGTTGAAGCCTGAAATATCTACTATGTGAAAAGCATCTTAAATGTTTGAAAAAACATTTTTGTTTGAAAGTGTCCTGTGGCACATAATCTGTTAAAGAATGGCAAATGCATGCAATTTCTATCATTGTCCCTTAAAGCTAACCAAGGATTGTTTGTACAGCGTTTAAGTTAATGTGGTCAAAGTAACATCTCACTGAAAAATAATTTATATTCCACATCAAAGTCTACTGTTGACTGTTAAGAAAAGGGACAGTTTGAACAAAGAGAATAATGTACATGAGATGACTTTAGGGGCAGAATGTCTTTAGAAACCCTTGTGATGGGGATGTGCTGTATGTGGTAACAAGCCTTTAAGACGGTGCACTGTTATATTTTCTGGTTTAAATTTGCAGTTCTATAGAAGTTGATATGGGAGCTCATGAGGAAGACTTCTCAGACTGATATTGTTGAGACTGATTTAGTTCAGTTTGATCTGCAGCAGTGGGAAGCTTTTGTGGAAATAATGTTCAAATAAATGGCTGTCTTCTCTTTGAGCTTTCCATTAGTATACGCATGAAAATGTTTAGTACTGTACTCTTGCCTTTTATATGAACTGTTAAAATGTAGATCCTGCTCACATTTGATCAGAAAACTAGATCAGATCTTTTTTTATTCTGCTGAAAAATGCTTTTATTGCTTGTTTTGTGTTCTTGTATAATATAGCTGTTGTTTCACATTGAATGTGAGCATGAAGGTAGATCAGGTAGGAATCATTTGCTTTATTTACTTTTCTTTTGAGAATGAGAGGTAATAAATATTAGGCACATTTTATGTGTGTTCTGGTTGTTTGGTGCCTTACTTCAGCACTGCCAAGTAACCACAATTTCAGCTGAATGTTTCTTTACTAGTATTCAGTAAATATCCCAGTAGAAAGTTATATGAATTCAGCTGGCTCCAGGAGTGCCAAGTGTACGTACTGGGTACCTATTATTAATGATGCTGGTGAAAAGTTTTCCATAAATTTTAAAAATTTTTGATCTCTGTCTCTGCTATCAAAAGTAAGAGCTTATAATTCATGAAATGGTGGAGAAAAAAGTTAATAGAGGAAAAAATAAAAGACTTTCTTCCCTAAAAACAAGATGCCATTTTTCATTATTCAGAAAAGCTAAAATTAATTTTAGTATCAGCTTGCATGCACTCATATCATTTTGTGAACAAAGTTGACCCACAAAATATTGCTGCTAAGTATAATTCATGAGCATATGGAAAAGGGAGGAAGTAGTGAGAGAAAAATTTGTCATCTAACTGAAAAAAGCAAAGCAAACCAACTTAAGTATTAAAGGCAGTGTACTTTGCAAACTTTATGTAAGTGAATGTTAGATTTGGTTGTATACCGTTATTTCATTCAGTACTACTAGTGCTTTAGCATAAGTTTTTTAATGAAAGCTGTCCTCTGTGACCAGGATTTTTTTACTGCTTAAAGCATGCAGACTAATTTTTTTTAAGTGTATAAATACATTTTTTGTAATACAAAAATCTTAAAACTATACTTACTTTAATGATAGTTGTTCTACTGCAGAAAGTAATACTAGCAGCATCTTAAAATAAAAGTTGTCTTGTTGATATTTGAAGATACTCAAAAAGGGACTATTTTGTGCAGGCAAAATATTTTAATTGCAGCATTTTTAGTCTAAAAAGTACTTCTGATGGCTTGGGGAATAAAAGAGTCAACAAATCATTTTTTTCAAATGCTTCATTTCTTTTAAAATAGGATTGATAGACTGTTATTAAAATAATTTGGCTTCTGATAGGTGTGCAGTTTTAAATATTATTTGAGAAGTGTTGTTTTGTTTCCTTGACTTCTCCATGAGGGTGACTGCTGCAGTTCTAATGCTTTCTACAAGTGCTGAGTCTGAGTACACGTGAAGAATGGGCAGATTTATGAATTTCACAGCTGTTGCAAGCTAAACTGTTGTCTGGTTTGACAAGCAGAAACAGGTGGGATGTTGAGCAGACAAAAATAAACCCTTGAGCATGTTAGCCAGGCTCTATAAACCACACTGACACCTCTCTAAACATACGTAATTTGATAACTAAAAAATAGTTGAAAGTTCTTACAGTTGTACTTTAAAGGTGCATTTGGCCTCTGCGTTGCTATCAAAATACAGGGAATGGTCAAAAGGCTGCTTTCATTGCTGCAGACCTGTTTAGTTTGCAAGATGTTTTTGTAGTTTGTTCCAAAGAGAAATCCTGTAAGCTGCAGGGTTTTCTCTTCTCAGGGGAAGAGAAAGGAAGGTATGTGTGTGACTTCCATTAACATTTATGGGCATTGCATGCCTGCTGAAGGCTGAACAAAGCCCAGATATTTATGTCTTAATGTTAAAATTTTTGTACACTGAAATGTGGTATAATAGGCACAAGAGGGAGCCATATAGTTTACAGACATTCACAGTGAAATTATATTCCAGAGGAAAACACGATCAAGTTTGAACCTTTTTGGAAAGACTATACAGTGGGTTTCATGTTTGATTTTCCAGTGTATCTGTGTACCTGTTCTAAGTCTGCTACAGAGGGGCTTTTGTAAATTAAAACTAGACATGAAGACAAAGAGTGCACTTAAGAGAAGGTGGAAGGGAAACTATTTATTGTTTGAACACAATAGGTGTGAAACAGTGTTTTATCTTTTCCCCAGCTCTAGTAAAGGCTGTTATTACCTGCCTAAATAAAAGACAATTTTGTGATAATTTCAGCTGACTTTTAAAGTCTTCCAAGTGATAAGTCTGAAACTTGCAGAGCCCCTTAGGTAGTCATAGCTTTTGCCGTGGCAGCCGGTGTATGCATGCATTGGCACTCTGTGTGTAAGTGGTAGCTGCATCTCATGTGCTGGAAAAAAGATCAGTTTTGCAGGACTGTCCAGGATGGCAGTTTGCAATTGATTTAGAGAGTGTTTTCAGCCTGTAGTCTTTGGTCCACTGCAGTTTTTTCTGAAGGGCACCAGCAGACTATTTGTCCGTAAAGAAAACAAACAAACATCCAAACCAATATGGGTGACGCTGTACTGGACATCTGCTATAAGCTGCCTGATCAGGAGGGACAAGTAACCTGGAAGGAATATGGAGATACTGTCCAGTCAGCCAGGGATGTGGTTAGGAAAGCTGAAGCCCAGCAGTGATTGAATCTGGCAAGAGTTGTCAAAGGCAACCAAGAAGGCTTCTGACTGTACACAGGTGACAAAAGGAAGACTAGGGGAGATGTAGGCCTGCTGCTGGATGGCACAGGGGACCTGGTGACACAGAACAGGGAAAAAGCTGAGGTACCAAATGCCTTCCTTTGCCTCAGTCTTTACTAGTAAGACTGGCTTTCAGGAATCCCAGGTACCATACACCAGGAAAAAAGGCTGGAGCAAGGATGATCCTCTTGGTGGAAGAGGATCAGGTCAGGGAATATTTAAGCAAACCAGGCATATACAAGTCCATGGGCCCTGATGGGATGCACTGACAAGTGCTCAGGGAGCTGGTTGATGTTATTTTGAGGTGACTCACATGCCCAAGGGTCAGGATGCCATCCAGAGGTCCTGGACAAGCTTGTGAAGTCAGCCCATGGGAACCTCATGAAGTTCAACAGGGCAAAGTGCAAGGTGATGCACCTGCATCAGGGCAGCCCATGATGTCAGTATGGCTGTGGGTTAAATGGTTTGAGAGCAGCCCTGCAGAGATGGACTTGGGGGTACTGGTGGGTGAGAAGCTCAGCGTGACTCAGCAATGTGTGCTCGCAGCTCAGAGACCCAGTTGTACCCTGGGCTGCATCAAAAGAAGAGTGGGCAACAGATCAAGGGAGGTGATTCAACCGTTCTGCTCTGGTGAGACCCCACCTGGAGTACTGTACACCCAGCTCTGGAGACCTCAGCACAGGAAGGACACGCAGCTTTTGGAGCAGGTCCAGAGTACAGCTTACAGAAATGATCGGAGGGCTGAAGCACTTCTCCTGTGAGGAAATGCTGAGAGAGCTGGCATTGTTCATCCTGGAAAAGGCTCCAAGGAGACCTTAGTGCAGCCTTTCAGTACTTAAATGGGGCTTATGAGAAAGATGGGGATGAACTTTATAGCAGGGCTTGTTTGCAAGAATACAAAGGGGTAATGATTTTAAACTAAGATGGTTGATTTAGACTAGATCTAAGGAAGAGATAGTGAAACACTGGCACAGGTTGCTCAGAGAGGTTGTAAATGCCCATTCATGGAAACATTCAAGGTCGGGTTGGATGAGGCGCTGAGCAACCTGATCTCATTAAAGGTGTCCCTGCTGATCACAGTGGGGATTGGTCGAAGTGACCCTTAAAGGTCATTTCCAACACAAACTCCATGACTTTCAGTGATCTTTGAGTGATCATGATGACTGGGAGGAGTTCCTGAGGACTGGAAGAAAGCAAATGTCACTCCTATCCTCAGGATAGAAGGAGGACCTAGGCAACAAGCCTGTCAGCCTCACTTCAGTCCCTGGGAAGGTGCCATTCAGTAGGACTTTGACAGGCTGGAGAAATTGGCTGCCAGTTGATGAAGTTCAACAAGAAGTGCAAAGTCCTGAACTTGGAGTGAAATAATCCCATTAATATGTTTGGGGACAAGTTGAACGTGTTCCAGCAATATGTCCTTGCAGCAAAAAAGGGCTAGTGGCATCCTGGCCTGCATTAGGAGTGTTGGCAGCGGGTCAAGGGAGATGATCCTTCTCTACTCGGCCACACACAGAGTGCTGTGTCCAGCACTGTGCTTCCTGATGGAAGAGAGATCAGTAAAAATGTTAGAATTAAACTAAGTGGAGAAAGCAGAGTCAGCTATTTAAGTAACATTTTAGCAAGTAAATTTAATTTTCTTTGACTCAGTTTTATGCTTCTTGGAAAAGTTAATGAGCAAATACTTGCCAGTGCTTTCTTTGCCTTTAATATAGATACTCTTACTCAAGAAGGCAGAAGCTGCCCCATGAATCACACCCCTTTTTATTTTATTTTTTTTTTAATATAGAATCCATTTGGTAAAAGTTGTTTGAAGTTTTTAGATTATCTGTAGTTTTCTTTCATCCAGTATTCCACAGGAACATATTCATACTGGTTTTCTGACTAGTGTGTATTGACATCTGGACACTGTTTGTGAAAGTGTTATTGTAGTCCCATTGTGAATACAAGCTTTGCAGTAATCTATCCAAAGATGTTTTGATCTGTCTATGTGCAGTATTGGACAGAGAACTTAATTTCCAGGAGGCTGTAATCCCTTTTGATCAGATACTAAATTTGATTTATTATTCATATAAAATTTGACTAATTGATTTAGCATGAATGAAATTCTAAAATCCAGTCGCTAGCTGTTGGGGACTAGAATATCATTTTGGTTAGGATGTTTAACACATCAAATTCTAGATTTCAAAATAATATTATAGCATCTTCAAAGTCTGGTATCATGTTTGACTCTTCAATATTGGTTGTATTAGCTGAGAATTTGCATCTCTAGCTTAATTTTTACACCAGTTTTTGAAGTTGTGATGATGCTTTCAATATGACTTATGCTGCTTTTATATTGTTTTTCTGTGCTGTTTTTAATCTATCCTTTTCCAATAAGCATGTGATTTTCCAGGTCAGCATGAAGTAGAACGTCTGATGTCTCTCTGTGCTTGGCTTGAAGATACCACCATTTAACTTTTGTGTGCCAAATGACAATTGAGTTGAATGCAGACAAGCATACTGCCTTTTAAAACACTTTATTCAAATGTTTGGAAGTTGTTTATTATTTTTAAGTTGATATAATAGAGAATATTTTAATACTTCTAAAGAGTTCAACCAATGTGCAATCAAAAGCAGATGTACTTCGAAGCGGAATTCAGTTTTGCTTCTGTACTAGGTAGGTCTTTAGGATTCTCAGTTTTCGTCCCTACTTGTTTTATACTCGTTGGCATGACAGTCAAATAGCTTTTTTCAGAAGTGATGTCAGCAACACTGTGAAAAATGGGTGGAAGAAAAATGGCACAGTTGTAAACCCTGTAAAATCTTTCCCTTTTGTTTACTTGTCTGCTACACTGTAAGGAGAGATTTAAAATTGCATGGAGTGGGCAGATACAAAGGTAAAATAGTGTTGCTATTTAATTTGCTTTGTCTGAATTTCAATGCCTGAGATGTTCTGCTTGATCAATAATAAATCAATAGGCAGTTAATGGAATATATTTATGTTTTTCTGTGTTTTTCCTCTGTGAAGGCCAAAATATTGTATTAATCTGTTTTGCTGGCAGCAAGCTGAAGATTGACAGTATGCTTGTACTGTACCACTTAGTGTATCTACTGTAAGGTGATTTAGACTTTGCAAGCATGTGCCAAATTCCTGATTTTTGTGTCACTTCTGGTATATCCCACCCCCGGCTATGATGACAGTAACAGCAGATCCTGGGGCTTTGCTGGGCCGTTCCTGTGGCTGCCCCTCTCCATCACAGAAGCAGCTCCAGGCTTTGCTGGGTTGCATCTGTCCCTCTCAGACAAATGAAGTCCTTACGTGGGTGGGAGGTCTGCTGCCTCCTTCCCCTGTTCCTTCCTTGCCTTCCACAGGAACACGGCGACAGCTCTGGGCTTTGAGCCAGCCGGACACAGGAGGAGGTGTTTGGCTGTTCGGGCAGCGTTTGCTCCTCAAACAGCTGTTCCCTATCTCCTCCAAGGAAAAGGTGGCAGGCCATATGGAGGCATCCCGTGGTCCAGATTCAGGCGATGGGTGCCAGTTGGACCGTGCTGGCCTAGATCGAAATACAGGCACGTCCTACATGAAGTCTGCTATTTCTTACGGTCAAAATGCTTCTAAGTTGGAGGACAGACAGGATAAAACATATCTTTAATTTTGGATATAGATGTTATCTTTCTTTGTACAGTCATTGTTAAGAACTCCTGATCAGTAGGTTTTAATTTATTTTATATTCGGGATGGTTTGGATTCTGTTATACTTGCCTAAACGCCTGCTTTCCTCTAGAGAAGCAGTGATGTACTTCAAAGCATATATGCCAGTGCAAAACAAAATTTGTTTCTGCACAGTTTAAATCACATTTGGGAGGAATAATACGTTCTCTTGTTAGTATTATGGGCTTTTAAGGCATTTTTTTTGAAGATGGGGTCCTCAACCATTCTTCTGGTTGAGAAAGCAGATAAGCATCTCTTTTTACAGCCAATAGAGTGGAGACAGTTTTTTGTTTGGTTTTCTGTTAGTTGCTTTTATTTTATTTTTTTAACTGAGTTGCACTTTCCAGGACATTTGAGTTTATCCCCGGAGATGTTGTCTGTGTCTGTAGTGGAAGTGAGTGCCTCAGCAGACATCAGGAGATCATCATGCATTTAGAAGTATACTTTCTCATATAAAGTTTGTACTTATTGTGCAGATTTAATATTTTTCTTGATGTAACAGCAGTTACAAATGTTCCATAAATTTAAAATATGATAACAAGCTGATGTTTCTTAGAGTGAAATACTCAAAGGATGTATTCTTTAAGCACTGCAAAATTATACAGGGTACTTATCTTTGTTAAAATTAGTAATTTAACTAAATTACAAAGTGGATTATCCTCTTCAGTCAGACCCAATGCTAATACTCCACACAGTAGGACACTGATACGTTGCTAAGTAAACCAAAGTTTATTTTCTTGTACTGCTCTTTAGATGTGAGTTGAAAAGGAAATGGTAAGTTTTTAGTTTTGTATGTGTGTGCCACTGTAGTCCCAGTATATCCGGTTCCAGGACTTACCATGCCCCATGTGCCATGGCAGCTTTGGAGCATGGGAACTTGGTTATGGGATGATCATGATCCAAGCTTCCACCTAAATGGCTCCTGGTATGATTTGTTTGTTAACTTGAGTAGTTGATTCACAGGTAACCAAACTCTGGCCATGCTGCATAATATTAGTGCTTGTTAGGAAACTCTTTGGTTGTGGAGTAGTTATGAATAGAAAATCCTGTCCCTATCCTTTCAAAGAAGTTCACTTCAGGTTTTCCATCAGAGCATTTTATTTGTGGCTTGTGTTTCACTCAATTAATAGTAGAGTTGTGGGATGACTTTGTGCGTGAACACAGTGCCTGTGCATTGCACTAAACAGAATCATAGAGTATTCTGAGTTGGGAGGGACCCACAGGGATCATCAAAGTCCAGATCCTAAAATTAACAAGGTAAAATGTTTCCTGAAATGAAAAATGCTCAAGGTAAACCTTATACCTCAGGGACAGCCTAAAGAGTAAATGATATGTCGTGGTATGCAGACATAGACCCTTGTGAAGAAGCTGTTTACTGTAGCTATCTTACGGTACCTGTGTGCATGAAGCACTGCAGACTGAACCTATCAATCTAAGGCTCAACGTGAACAGTAAACTCATATTTCATAAGGAGATTTACCTCAGGAGATAATGGACCTAGTGTTAGTGTGTCTTTCTGTTACATGAACGGGCACAGGAGGGAGTGGAGAGGCTGTCTCACTGGAAAACAAGGCCAGTCTCAGCCTGGCTTCTCCCACTTCAGCCCTTAGTGGGGCTCTAAGTGATTTTGTGAAAGGACAAGAAAACTTGGTCACTAATTTAAATACTCTGAGTGTCTTCCATTTTAGGAAAGACTGCTATTTCAGAATTGTGTATGTTAAAGAAGTATTCTGTAAATGGAGTAATCAAGAAGTGGGTGTTAAGAACTCCATTGCTGTCTTGCCTATGTAATAAAGGAGATGCCACAGGATTGTAGGCAGGGTACTCAGTTGCAGTCAATTCAGAATTGTTTGTGTACTCTGTCAACCAAGTGGTAATGTCCACTTTGCATGTGAAGTGGGTTGGCAATCCTTCAGACCCTTGAGTTAGTAGTTAATGATTGAGTGTCTGTTATGCTACTGCAGTTTCATTAACTAAGAACAATTTTTGCAGGTAGAAGGTACGGAAAAAGGGACTGTGCAGTTAAATTCCATTGCACCAGAAGGAGTCATTCCACTTTGCTTCCGCTGCATGAATCCCCTAATAGTCTGGAACAGTGCTTTCTTGTGTATATGGGCATAAAGTAAATAAAAATTGCTGACATAAAGAATAAGCAAGAATTTTATTTAGATTTAATAGGTTTCAATCCTTTTTTATTTTAAGATTCATTCTATTAGGTTTTGGAAAGTAGAATCATCTCTCTTCCCTTAGAAAAGTCATAGAACAGCACAAGTTTGTGGATGTTATTCTTAGTGTTTCATGAATTGGGGCATTTGAAAATTCCAGAGCATGCCTCTGTACTTATAAACTGTTATTACCAAGTGAAATAATCTTTGGCTTTGTCTCCTGTCCTGTACAGTGAACTGACTTCCCTCATTAGGTTAGGCAGCATATGTCCAATGGAAAAAGTGAATTCTTGTTTCCCTGTAGATCGCTAGGATCCTCCATTCTGAATTCTTTATTTTACTTAGCTTTAGGGCAGTTAAAGCCTCAGCAGCTCCACAGAGAGGAGTTTCTCTTCAAGGCTGCTGCTTCAAAGGATTTCCAGAGCTGGGAAAGGGACAGTAACCAGCAAATGCTGACAGATCTTCCTGCTTCTGGCCCTGAAAGTGTGTGTGTGTTTGTGTTTTTGTACACCTACACATTGGCCTGAAACCATCAAGTAGCATCCACCAAGGCTCATAACGAAATCTCCCCATGTTAATGAGTACATTGAAAAGGGGAGAATCTGCAAAGAAGAGGAGGAAAAAATTGTTTGGTCAAAAGCAACTAACCCTTGGGGTTTATGTTCAAAGGAATGAAAGTTAACAAGGTGGAAGCTTAGACTGGTTTGGGCTTTAACTGTTTCAAGCACCCATAGTGTTTTGGGGGCTGTGAGGGGAGTGCAGTGATGGCCTCAGTATAATCTCATATAATGTTATGATGCTTTTCTGAGATAGAAATGGAGCTGTCTGCGCTTCAATGGGATACAAGAGGTTTTTGAAAATACTGAAATCTGATTTAGTAATACTGACGCAGTGATTGCCCACAACTTTGCCTTGGACTTGCGAGTACTTGAAATAGTCTTCACAGAAATCCAAGCATCTCTGTGTCTATAAGCTCAGGAAACCAAAAAAAAGCAAGGATTTTTTTAAATTATTATTTTTTTTAACTAGATGGTACAGTGGAGTAGTAGATGACTCCGATGGTCACTTTATCTCAGCTGAGAGGTGGTGCCTTTTTGAAAAAAACCTAATTTGGATCACATCCAATGATTCAGTTAATTTTTTCTTACGTGGATTATACAAGGGTTAATGGCACAAAGGAATATACTGGTCAATATGACTTCACATCAAAATACATTAGCTCTTTTCAAGGCATCTAGTAGGATAAGAACACAAATTTAACACTGTGTAAACTTTAAATTTTCCTTCTACTGAAACATTTTATTGTGTGTTACAGTAACAGGACTTGTACTTTGTATCACTTGGTAAACAAGCAAATATTAAGCTAATTCTAATGGAAATTGCCCATCAAGATTAGGAGCTCTGATAAATGAGCTTTAGCATTTTATGATTGAAGAGGGGAAGGGGTTACTGCCTCTGGTAGTCCGGCCACTCTTTTACAGGGGGCTCATGCCCTTAGGCTGGACAGCAGAAGTGAAGGTTATGTGGCTTCTCAGCCAGAAAGGCACCTCCCCTTTCTCCAGTGCAGCCTTCATGCCATTCAAACGAAAACGAGTCCTCTCAAAAGTGGAGGAGTCCCCAGCATCTAGTTTGTGGGACTTGAGAATCATTATCTTGTGATGCCCATCCAAAAGTATGATGGGGAAATTATTGGTGCGCGTGGGGGTGTTGTGTGCTTGTGAAACATGAGACATGAACCCCTGGAATATTGCTCCTTCAGAGAAAGAGAAAAAATGTCTGGAAGCATCCTTTTATTTTTTTTTTTTCCTTTTCTCCCGCCCCCTCCCCCCCCTCTCTGATTGCCATACTGAGTAACTGGCTTCTAGTCTGATAATGTTTTAGGTGACTAGAATAACAGTCTGTCTCTTTCCACAGTGGCTGCAGACAATCTGGCAGCAATCACTGTTACTTTTTAATATTTCTGGTTATTTTGAGATATCCTCCAAATGTCTCAAAGAAGGCTTGGAACACTGAAGGGGGAAAAAAAAGCGTTTTTTTTTATTCTTTTTTTTTTTTTTAGGAATAGCAGCATCAGGAGGAAAATGAAATTCAGCATGCCACTATTTGTTTTTGCAGTGGTCATCACCCTGATTGCCAGCTCTGACAATATTTTCACAGAAAGGGTAACGAAATAGATGGTATTTGTTCTTTATAATAACTCTTTCAGTAGAATGTCAGGACCTGCATCTAAATGAATATATTCACGTTTTCAAGTTCCCATTTTTTATTTAAAGCTTCCCCTCCCAACTTTCTGAAACTACTTCATACAGACTTGGTAAGTTAAAATTAGGGTTCATGCAGTGGATAATGTCACATTTGAAAGCTAATCTGTAGAGACCTAGCTGCGTGAACCTGTAAAAGCTAGATCTGATTTTTTTTACGTATTAAGTGTTTGTTTAGTTTAAATATGTCTGTATCTTTTTTGATCAGTCTGAGCAATTTGCATGCTATGCAGCAACCATCTTCTATACTTTATTAAATATCTGTCAATTATAAATATCAAGGTTTTACATTAATGTCAAGATAGTACATCAAAAATTCATGGAATATGTGACTTTTTTCAAGGGTATTTAATACTTAATGCATTTGTGTCATTTTTCTTTCTAGATATATTGACAGGTTTTATTAAGTGTTTGTTAGGGAGATTTCTTTTTACCAAGGGACTATAAAGAGAAGCTGCATACTAAATCAAATTTTTAATCAGAATATTGTTCCTTTTTGTGTGTCTTCAGATTCTTGTAATCTATAGGGTTTTTAAGTTACATAGTAAAATAGACCAAGTCAGAAATCTAACATGACCAAATATGCTGACATATCTTAACTTTAAAATAGCTACTAGAATATTGTTCCACGGAATGCTATAAATATGGTAATTATGAAAATATGGTGCACTGGGATTTTATTCTGCCTTGTGTATTTTAAAGACTATATATTTTGTCCTTTATTGTAATTTACTATTGGTTTTGTGTGAATTACGTACAGATGGTGCCCATATAGGGGCAGTACCTAAGTTCCACAGATTTACAAATGGGGAGGGTTACAGAGCGTTTTGTGGCATCCAGGATCTTTGCCCCGTGGGTTGGGTGCTCAAGGTGGATGTTACAGAGGGACTGCTTGCGTCAAATGAACAGTTGACCTCACTGCAATCCACTGATCTGATACACGTTTCTCACAGAGAGGACAATGACAACATGTATGTATCTTGCATCCTGTGGTTGTTTGCTCCAAGTTTGGGTCGAAGCTGTTAGCTGGTGCTCCCGGTGTGGAGCGTGGTCCGGAGCTGGGCACAGGGACTGTCTGTAGACGTCGCTTTTAGGCTGTTGAGCCCCTCGCAGTCTCTGTGATGCCTTTTCACTTCTAGCGCATTAGTGACCATAGTGATTATTGCCCTTGCAAAAGCAACATGTTCTGCTGAGAGCCGCTGTTTGGGGGGTGGGAGGAGAGCAGAAGAGGGCAGAGCAGACAGACCGGGAGTATTTGCGTTCCGAGCGTCTTTCTCCCGCGATGAAGCGGCCGGGCCCCGCTCGGACGGGGCTTCGCTTGCCTACACCGGAGGTGCGTTACCTGGAGCGAGGGTTCGGGAGTGCTGGAGGCGGCCGGGCCGTGTGTCNGCGGGCACGGCCCGGGGCGAGGCGGGAGCGGGGATCCCGGCACCGGGCTGAGGGCATGGTCTGCAGGGAAAGGGCCGGGAAGCAGCCGCGGGGCTAAGGGTGAAGTGTCTTCTGAAAACGTAAGGGGCAGATTGAGACCTGCGAGCCCTCGCACCGATCGCCACGGACCGCACGGAAACGCGGTCTTAAAGGGAAACGGAGGGGCTGATGCTCGCACTGTTGGTGGTTTTTCCCTGCTTAATTTGTCAAGCTACTGTTTATTAATTAATAATACTAACAATAAAAGTTAAATTGAAATTAAATTCTCATAAATCAATACTATATGGTGACATTTGTTTGTAAGAATTATTTCCAGCTGAAGGCTGAGTTTCCACGTTCATTTCTGGGCTCGGGTCTGGGCTGTGCTGCTGTAGCAGAGGTGCCTCCTGAAATGTCTTGGTTTGGGTCTCAGTCTTGGGCTTGCGCTCAACGTTTTTTGTGAGAAGAAATAACTCTCTGCAATGTGTTGCTACCATTAAAGTCGAAGGGATTTGTTATGCAATGACTGGGTCATCGATGTGAGTGAAAATCATACGGATAGGCAGAGTGCTGTAAAAAGAAAAAATAAAAGAATGAGAGGAGGGACAGGAGCCACGGGAATTGTTAACTTCAGTCATGTTCCGGAGAAAGCCCATCCGAAGGGTTAACCGGAGGGGCTGAGGGAGAGCAGCCACCTGGGACCTCACACCCAATTGGCAGTCTTTTGTAATATATAATTTGCCTAAAATTGCGCACTGAGCACAAGCTTTTGTTTTCTAATTGATTTACGGTTTGAGCCACTTTTACCTCATCCCCTACTGTCCTGCACACAGTGCCAGCAAGTACATTACAGTGAGAAATGATAAATTACCACGCACTTGTGATGCTAATGCATCAAGAGTAAAAAACTGCTACTACATGGAGCTTCATGCATTAAGAGCGTAGCAAAGATAGAGCTGTGCAAAAAATCATTTGTATCTTCTGAAATAACCATTTGATCATTTACTTCAATTCGTCTTGGAGACCTAATTGAACCTGAAGGTTAAAATTTATGCTATTATGGCTTTCCATTTGTGAATTGGAACAAAGTTCTAAAGAAAATGTGTGAACGTGGGCTTAAAGCTACCTGTATCTTTGAGACTTTTAATAAGTTAATTGGAAAAGTAACAGGTATCACAGCTTCTTAAAGCCTTTAGAAATTAAATATTTGCTTGTTAATGACAACTGCAGTATGCATTCTCAAATGACATGGCTCCACTTTGAGATAGGAGCGTGTGTAGATGGCTTTATGTAGATGCTGTCTAATCAGTGTTTTTCACCAGAGGTATTTAAATATTATAGTCTGTTTTTGTTTCAAAGGTATAGTGCAACTTTTGCTAACACCATTATATCTATCAAGGGAGGATTGAAAATCTTGTATAATATTTCTTGCATTTGCGAAATACCCTACTGATATCCCAGAGGAGAGGAAAATGTGGAAGTAGGTGAAAGCTAATGTACGCTTGTTGTGGGATTTCTTTCCTCCAGTGTGCATCAAGGGCTGGATTTTGTTTTACCTTCACATACTCGGTCCACCTTAAATTTTTTTTATTTTTGTACAATGTCTGTGGGTTCCAGTCTTGAAATATGAAGAAACAGATTTATGGCGGCTGCTGGGCACAACAAATTAAGTTGACAGTGATGTATGAGAGCATAATAGCATGATGATCCCTCTGTAGCGCGGCTGGACGCCTCCTGCTTCATTTGGCTCTTGTTAGGATCTGTTAGGCAGCTAAATAATGAAATTCTGCTGACTGATTTCTGATTTCTCTTTTCTTCCTCTTTTCACCTTTTTATGCAACTTACATTTTGCAGACCCATCCTAATGCCAGCAAACTGCCCTTAAAGGATTCTTTCACTTATGACGACTACAGGTTGGTCTGTCTTTTAATTCTTCTTTTTTTTTCTTTCTTTCTTTTCTTTTTTTAATATGGTGAACTGTGGGGCCTGGAAATTCTTCATTGGTGGGAAAGCCCTATTGTTACTGAAATGTTAATTGTAGGATTTGATACCAATACACCTCCTTAGTGAAGAAGAAAGTAAAATAAATATGTGGATTTTAATTGTTACAAAGGAACAGTCATTATGAGCAGTTAATTTAGCTAACTGGCACACACAGTCTGAGATGACTAAGGTAATTCTTTGTTTCTTAAGAAAATAATTCAGTTGATGTTGCAGGAGTTTTAGGGTTTGGGAAATTTTTTTAAAATTTTTTTTTTTATAAAAGCCTTTACCACCACATAGTAGTAAAAGCTAATATCTAGAGCTGTTGCTGTTGAACAGGAGAGCTGGAGAACAGAAGTTGTTCACATGAAACATGAGTGTCACTTGGAGGTGCTATAAGGGGTGACAAATTTAAGATAAAAAGAATAATAATTAAGAAAATGAGAGCTTTAATTCTGTTAACTGATTAAAAGAGCATGAATAAAAGGCATTCATGAGGGATTTTTTAGCCTAGTTGTACTGCTGGGTACGTCTATGAAAGTGGAATTTCGAAAGCATGCCTCCTTCACTTACAGGGTCTCTGAGAACATGCCAGCTTACATGTGAAGTGGTCTAAACTTTTACAGATAAATTACAACAATTAACAAGAAACATATTGCTATTATATTTTGAACAGTGCTTGTTTATCAAAATTATCCACAGTTTTAACTTTCTTTTTAGAAATTAGGTAGATTTCAGTTTGGTACTGTCTTTCTAAGCAATCTGTAGTCCTTCTGAAGAAATCCTTCTGAAAGTCTAATTCTGTATATTAAATATGTGTTAGTAGTGGAGTCTGGGGGAATTAAATTTATTTTGACCTTCTCCTGGTGGCATTCCTTTTTTTTTCCCCTCCAAAAAACCCACAACACATATATATGTATTAAGGCCAGAATACGGTGAAACTAAAATTCTTTTTTCCTTTGATGTTTAATGTTCATTTTTTTGTCAGATATAAAATAAAAAATGAAATTTTAAAAAATACTGAAATGTTAAGCTTTTATAAATATTTTTATGTTTGAAATGACAGCTACCTATCCATTTACTTCACTGAAAACTTCTAAGTCAGGTTATGTCCATGTGCTAAACTATGTTATGCTCTTTTCATGCTTTTTACCTGGGTATCTGTTTGGAATATTGCAGATTTTTTTTCCTCTCAATTCTGTTAAGCAGAAAATTTAGCAGTATTGATCTAAGCCAGAAGCTTGCAAACTGAAGAGGAACACTTAACAAAATGCCGTGCATGTGTCAGGTGGTGACACTGGTTTCCAGTTCACTCAGTACATGAGATTTTTAGAGAGTGAGGGGAATAATACACCCTGGTTCTTACAAGAGTCTACACACAGATGAGAGCTCCTGCTGCTGAGCAGTGAACTGCTCTGAAACCTGCAGGAGTAGCTGACCCCAGGTTTGGGATGTGTAGTGGGAGATCCATGTGCAGTGAAGGGCTGGGGAAGCAGAAGGTGACGTAGGAGTGGATCCTGGTTGAGGAATGGAACCAATGGAAAGTATGAAGCTTCTCTTGCAAGAAGCATGGAAGAGGGGATTTGATCTATGTGCTTGTCTTGGAAACCTGGGAGCTGCTGCTTTTCCTGCAAGTGATATCGCCTTCTACAGTGCCTATAGTCAGTGTGATCTTTAAGAAAACTAAGTTTGGAAACTCCCAGTCCAAATGCTTGCTTCAGGTGGGACTATGGCCAATCTTATTTTAATGTTTTGAACATTGACCATCTACTGTTTTTAACTTTTGCAGGTGGGCAGTTTCCTCTGTTATGACACGGCAGAACCAGATTCCAACAGAAGATGGTTCCAGAGTTACACTTGCTCTGATACCTTTATGGGACATGTGTAATCATACTAATGGACTGGTAAGGATTTCTTCAGTGTTGCTGAAAGACTTTAGGGCTTAAGTATTAAGCCTTACAACTGCTGTAGAACAGTTTAGTAATATTTTGCATTATGCTTCTTAACACAGGTATGTTATCTTCCCAAGTGACCCTAAAAACTCAATATCTGAAAGAAAGGTTTGTCAGTTTCTCAAATGTCTTACGATAGCTTTTCAAGGAGAGCTTTCTTTATCTAGAGAAAACTTTACAAGTGATTGGATACTTGTGTAAAGTTAGGTCCTATATGCGTGGTATATACTTAGATGTACCTTTAAAAGTTTTCGTTAATACCTTTTTTTCCAGATAAGCCTAAGTAGTCTCCTGACATGGACCTTTGTTTTTGATGGGCTGAAAATGGTTCAGAATACTGGACAGATTTGTTCTGAGAACAGAAAGCAGACATTGATGGAGGCTGCCTCTTGCAGCTACCACTAGGGAAAGTGCTTAGAGATGTGCAACTAAGAAATACTGCCTGCTCTCCTAACCGTGCCCGAAGAGCCTTGTAATGGAGAAGGCGGCAAGAAGAACAAAGCCTGGTTCAACAAAAACAGTACATCTGTTACTACATCAAAGAAACAAAATGCAAAAATACTACTTTAGGGCATATTAAATATTTAAAAGGTGACATATGTATATAGAAAGTCAGACCTGCTGACGTTTTGGCTTACGTGCGCTAGTTCAGAGAATGAGCTCCTGATTTCATGAACAGGCCAGTTAATGCTGAAGTGAGGAAATGGAAACCCAGAAGAGGGTGGCTTATCAATGTTATTTAGTCATGCTCATATACACTTCAAAATTCATACCCTCTAATTGTGTTTTCAGTAGATAGTACTGTTTATTGTAAGCACTGAATATGACCATACTATTCAAGTAATATGGTTCTTTTGTGGGAGAGTTGACCCGAACATTAGGACAGCAGCATGTGTTAGTGTTGTTGGTGTAAGTAAAGTCTGTTTTAAAGGAATAAATTGTAAAGCAAGTTTTTTTCACTTGACATTTAGCTGATTTACTATGACTGTACCAATTACAGCACGGTAGGCTAGGCTACAAAGTTGCAAGTGTTTGGGGTTTATTATTTATTTCTTTTTCCTTATTGCAAGGTGATTACATGTTGTTCTTTAACAGTGATTCTTGCCTTTGCCTATTTGTTATGCAATGTGACAGCTTTGCTTTAGAAATAAAGTTCACAAGAGAGTCTCCAGTATAAAGAAAATTGCTTAAAATTCAGAAATGTGTATTTTTGTAATATAAGTTGTAGCTGCAAGCATCAGTACTTCCTGTACCCTTTTCCTGCTGGGCATCTCTTTCTGATGCTTTTGCAGAGACTTGTCTGCATTCGTTAGACAACTCTTAATGAATGCCTTCAAAGTCGGGATTAGAGGAAAGAGGAAGAGAATTAAGGCTCTGGGAGGGAAAAAATTAAGTAGCATATATTAAAAGAGCAGCTATTTATGTTGTTTCACTCATTCAAACTTCTATTTAAATTGATAAAGTAATTTTTATTTTTATTATGCTCTTTAACAATGGGTTTGATATAGAGCCAGCCTCTGGAGCCAAACTTGCTAATACAGTAGTAGGTCAGGACTGGAAGCATTTTTTTATGCTGAAATATATCCTAGAGGGCAGAGGGGGTTGTGTTAAACTTAAATGTTTTGTATGTGTGCAAAGACTTCAGTGATTTATTTCATATTTCTACAGAAAATAATTTAAGTGAATATGCATTTAGGAAGGATAGAAAACTGTAATATTGCTAATGGGTTAAGAAAAGCTACTAAACAATTTTTGTTGTTGTGCTATTTGCCATGCACTATTAGAAATGGGAGGAGGGGAACCACTAAGATAACTGTAAGCTGTCTGCATTGTAGTTTATATTATTGTAGAGTGAGATGAAGGTGGACTCTGCTCTAATCATAGCACATCCCTTTAAAATACATGAAGGGAATTGTTATTCACTGCAGGAAAGTAAGAAAAGATGGCACTGAAAGCACCTGTGTCTAGTTTATTCCAAATGTAGAGCTGAAATACTTATTGAATCAATCAGCTACTGTATGTCCCTGTTCTCACTTTATTCCACAGGGCCTCTTTCCATGAGCTAGATAACAAAATGCTCTATGGATTTTAACTGGAGCTAGGTCCATCCAGCTTTTTGTTGCTTCTGACACTATTAATTAGATCAACCTGCCTCTAAGAACTATTTCAAAATGGTTGTCTTCCTGCATTTCTCATTGTTATTCTTTAGTGGGATTGTATTTTGACAGTCAGAGGTTGATTACCAGTTCTGACAGAGCTTTGAATAAGCTACATTCTGCCTGTTGGGCTGGGTCCATCCTTAATCACTGACCAAGCAGACTATTGCATGCTTTATACACAACTTGAAATTCATGTATCAGTCTGCTTCAGAAATAAACTGGAGGGATGCAATTTGTCAGCTATCATGTGGGAAGAGAAGTAAACACCCTGTTAATTCTCTTACGTGACTGCTATTAAAAGAAAGAGGAAATAAGAGTCTAGCACTCCATTATGCTTTGTAGAAAAATCTTTCAGAAGTGCTGCTGGGTTTTGCGTGTTGGATTTGGGGTTTTTTTTGGTGTTTTTTTAAATGTTGTTTTTGTTTGTTTGTTTGGGGGTTTTTGTTTGTTTGGGTTTTTTGTTATTGTTGGTGTTTCAGAGGCAAAAATAAATAAATAAAAAAAAAGTACTCTAGTGATGCATGCTTAAACTGACAGAATCCTCCTCTTAAAATACTGGAATTTCCCTAATCTGTGAAAGCCTCCCGTTCCACCAGCATTTCAAGGGACTGGAATGGACTTTTCACATTCAGAACTATTTCACTGAGTTTACACACTGAGAAAATTTCAGGATAGGTCAGGAGTTCCTTTTTCTGAATGGCGGGTGTTCAATTACTACAGCTTGTGTTTTTCAGTGGGCTGTATTGCATGGCTCTCACATTCTCTTCTGATCTCAGCATGCCACAAACCCATAAGTGGACCTGCAGTGGTGGCACCCACACGCAGAGGGTTCTGCAGGTGTCCGCAGGGTTGGGCTGCCTGTGCTTGGGGCTGCCATTTGGGATTTGCTCCATCGGAGGCAAGTTCCCCAGGTTCACTTTGAAAGCACTGTTTTGGCTGACAAATGCACGTTTGATGATGCAAGCAGTGCAAAACTGTTAATGTGTAAGCCATCAACCAGGCTTTCAAAATAATCTGTGGAGTTCTGTCTTTGGACAAGCTGCATCCAAGATGGGAATCAAGGTATACCGCAGCTCATGTCAGTCGGCTTACAAAAAAAAGTACGTTTTCATTTTCAAAGGCTGAGAGAGAATCTTTGGCTTCTTCCAGGCTTTCCCTCAAGCCCAGAGCATATTTTTCCATAAGTTAGCTCTGTCAGTACTGAATTCAGACTACCTACCGTAAAAGTTGCTCTCTGATTTTTCAGCAGCTTGTGTTCCATCCTGTGGCTGCATCTTTGGCAATAATATTCAAGAACATGTTGTTTGCCACTTTATAAAAATATTACATTTTCAGGATAGATTTCCTTGTTAGTGTGACCCCTTTACAGTTTAGTAATTGTTTTTGGAAAAATAGAGGTTTGTTCAGAAAGTTTATCCTCTTCCATTGCCTGCTACCATCACAAAAATCCTTTTAGCATTTTAAGAGTATTACTTAACTTTTAGATAAAGGGATTATTTTCAAGTAAATTATAATTCTCTGAAGATTGTATCCCCTAAAGATCCATAGTTATCTAATCCTTTTTCATTGAGAGATCAAAAATGTGTTGGCAGTTGAAGGATAAAGCACAGCATATAGAGCTGTCAGTGCCTTGCTCCCTTGGGCCTCATGGGAATGACTGAAAGCTCCAGAACTTTGTAACAAGCTGCTGGCTTTAGCATGGCGCTTTGTCTGTGGCCTATGGAGGCTACTTCCCTCAGAGCCTTCTGCTCACTTCAGGTAGGTTATTTCCTTTAATGCGAAGATTTTTTTAAAAAGAAGTTGCTCAGGAGTTGTAAAGCAAACACTACCAGCTATATTCTGACATGCAGGGAAAGAAATGTATGCAATTTCTATTGTTAATGTCTCTTTCCAATACGAAATTTTGTCAATGGTGGGAGAGAGAAATACAAAATGCTAAAAGTTCTTTTGTCACTCTTTCATTGGATAGATCACTACAGGCTACAATCTAGAAGATGACCGGTGTGAATGTGTGGCACTTCAGGATTTCAAGGCTGGAGAACAGGTAGTGTGAACAGTTATCTACCTAATTGTTCTTTCATGAAGTTCTGTGGACACTTGGTAACTCCCTACAAAATTTTAATAACAGAGTGTTGGGAGTTAAACCCTGCTACATTTAAATTTTAATATGCTGAGCTAATTCTGTGTGAAAATAGTACCAAACTAAACAAGTGTACATTTTTCAGAATAAAATTGTTTCTATCACTTGGTAGACCCTAACTATAGGAGAGTTTGATTCCTCATATTTTAGAGAACTAGCTGAAATATTTAATCACTGGTAAGTGCACATACACAGGCATCAGGCTTGATATTCTGGAGGAGCTTAATAAAAGGCCATATGCAAAGGACCAAAGAGAAATATTTTATAGATTTGGAGCAGCACTTTGTCTGCGATAGTGGATTGTGGAGTCTTTCTTAACAATCTTATTGGCTTGTTTCTTGTTAGTCTTCATTCATTTAAAAGGTGAAATGCAGTGGAGTTGTCAGTCATTTTACCCGTGTTGTCATTGTCATGCTTAGTGAAAATGCCTCTCACACAGGCATGCATGCATTTACCTCTTCACCCTGAAACACGGGGAGAGTCTTGCAAAGATGCATAGAACAGTTCAGGATCCAGTATTTTGATCAGAACTGCTAAGAAACAAAAACGAGTGTTCAAACTAGTGATGTGTTGAAGACAGTGGTTCCAGGAGTGTAGGAAATCTCCTGTGCTGTGTCAGCAGCCAGCCTAAACCCTCAAGTGTAGTAGCACTCCTTTATTTTCCTACTGCTTGTGCAATTGCAGTCAGCATGGCCAGACAAAGGCTTTGTCTGTGAAACATCCTGAAATGTTTTATAACTCAGTCTCTGAGTGATTACCTTTACTGTATAATCTTGCCAGTCTTAGAATTTATAGTATTTTGGGTTTTGTTTTTCTTATGTATTTTTACCTTTTTTAGCAAGGAAGTGTCTGGAGTTTTTTTTTAATATGTCTTTCCAGAGGTATATTTGTCCTCATTGCTATGCTGGGGTTTACAGTGATTGTGTATTTTTGCTCTCAGAATTTGTTATGGTAGTCAAATATTTGCTGTTTTTTCCAATAGTGGTGTGATGAGTTAAAAGGGGTCCACAGTTTTTCCAGAAGTGATCCAATTTATAATTTTCCACAGCTGGCAATGGATGTGTCATATAGCTGTTCTGGCTACTCTCTCCATTTCACTTATAGAGGCTTCCTCTGTTTCAATTTTATTTTAGTAGTTTCACTTTGTCTGCTATTTATCAGGGTTGGGGTTTTTTTAAAATTTCTGTGCAAACTTTAACTGTTAGTGACATCTTTAAAGCTCTGTAATTATATAATGCTTCAGTCCTTTAATATACTGTGCAGATGTTATTTTTTACGGTTTCAGCAGGAAGAATGTATGATCCATGCTTTTACTACTAAAAAATGTGAGACAGCAAAGTCCACAGAATCTATGAAATAAAGCAACTTTCTCATTCTGTTTAATTGGATTTTTTCCAAAAACACTCATGGGGCATAAGAGCATACTGTGTAATCTACACATGATATGTGACTTTTAGTTTAATATGAGATGTATCACACTAGTTTTAAAACTTGAGAGGGTTAGCAACTCCTTCCTTAACCACTGCCTTAATATACCTGGGCAGGTCACGTGTTCATCATATGAGTGTGTTACAGTATAATGTTTACTATAATTTAATATCATATTTAAGCATTTAGTGCTTAGGATAAATAGTTCTAATATAAAGTTGAAAACAAAGAAAGTAAATGGCATTATTGCTGTTACTGAGCCTTTTAGAGAGCACTGTGCCTTTCTCTGTCAGCTAGAGAGGAATGGAAGCTTGCAGGCATCCAGAGCATTGCTGTATCCTGAGGTTCAGAAAGGAGTTCTGTAACTGCTGAAACTTCTTTTTCTAATTGACAGTTCTGTTATCAAACACAAGTGGGAAAATATCCTCTTGATGTGGGAGAAGACAATTGCTACTCTGACCTCTAGTCCCATGCATGCACTTCATACAGCCTAGCCCTGAGTTAAACACATTCTGCAGGTTATATTTAGGAACTTCTTTTTTAATGTGAAATAATGTAACCTGTATGCTTTAGATAAAAGAGTTCAGAGTAAAAGGCAAAAATAAGTACTGCCTGAACACCGCTCAGATCTCTCTGTATCGTATGCTGTGGTATATCTATAGCTTAAGGTAACATTAAAATGAAAGCAAAGTTGATCCATCAGCACTATAGGTTACTCCTTTGAGTGGTCATTTGGTTGGGGAAAATGACTCCAGAAACACCATTTCTTTTAAGGGGCCCTCCTTGTCTTTTATTTTTTTAGCCTTTGTAAGGCATAGGACCTTTGAAAGCTTTTTTCCATATACTGATACTTTATGACAGCATGAGAAAATAAAACATTTTTATTTTGAAGTATAGAATAAGAACTTCTCTCAAAGTCTCTGTTACATGGATATGTTTAAATCTACCTCTAAAGTATAATTGCCACACTATATACAGCATTTGAGTCGATAACAGAAAACAAAGCATGTTTCTTTATATAACCAAATATACCTTGTACTCAGAATAGTAACTCTTTTGGGAAATAACTTTCAAATTATGTCAGTTTTGTGAGCTGATCTTAAGCTTTTTTCCTGTCCCTTCACTTCTCTTTTCATCCTTCTAGATTTACATTTTTTATGGCACTCGGTCAAACGCTGAATTTGTGATCCACAGTGGTTTTTTCTTTGATAATAATTCACATGACAGAGTGAAAATAAAGCTTGGCGTGAGTAAAAGTGACAGGCTGTATGCTATGAAGGCAGAGGTCTTAGCTCGTGCTGGTATCCCAACGTAAGTAAAACACAATGCCATGGGCTTTTTAAAACATTTCCAAGGTATATAGTGTCCAGTAGAGCATATATAAAACTGTTCTGTGGTAGTTTTCTTAGGTGTAATATTTCTCCTGTTTGTATAACAAATTAAAGTTATTGTAATAATATTTACAGAAGTTCTCTGAGCTATATTATCATCTAATTTGAACCATATATAAGGAAAAAAGCCTTTGCTTTAATAACCATTTTAACAAAAACAGAGGAAGGATTAATTTGAAGCAATCTGTGGTTTTTCTTTCTTTTCTATCCCTTGCAGACATACTACAATGCTCAGTATGTGAATCACAGCATTTTCCTTTAGTCTTTTCAGTCCAGAGGGTACTATTAGGAGCAGCAGACATGAAACATTGCATTTTCATAAATTTATTATGAAAGCCATGTAAAATAATTTTAAGTGTAAAATTGTAGAGATAATTATTCTTTTCAGAAATTTCTTTTCTTTTCAATTTCCCAGGTTAGGGAAGCTTTTCAGTTTGAACTAATATTACCTACTTTTTTTTAAAGTTACTTTTGTAACAGTACATTTGTTGTATACTTTAAGGTCTTTTATGTTGAAATAAGTTCAAAGATGTGACAATTGAACTTGCATTTACTGTTGTTGTATGATTATTTCTTTTATTAGTTCTAGTGTTTTTGCCTTGCACTCCACTGAGCCTGCAATCTCTGCCCAGCTTTTGGCTTTCCTTCGAGTGTTTTGTATGATTGAAGGTAGGATGTTTTATGAAGATAACCTAATTTATGTTTGTCTTGTTGGGGGTTTTTTTTTGGTTGTTTTCTTGTTAGCGCAGAAATGTGATAGACATTTATATAAAACATTAAGGTAGAAGATTGGAAAAGTTGAGGAGTTTAGGTTAAAAAGGAATCTATAAGCTAGTGAGAAATGCAATTTTTAGCTGTGCTTTCTGAGGGAATATTTCAGTAACTCCTAAAGCATGAGATGATACAATTTTTTATTTCTTTTAATCTCCCAGGCTGTTGTGAATGAGTGAGCTTTCAAGCTTGATCTTTAGTTCTTAGGTTTCAAAATAGTTCACGGAACAAGATCATGCAAAGCCTAGGGGTTTACATGCTTAAAATCACAGCATATTAGCCATCACTGCTGGAATCATTTAAGTGTGGAATTGGAATATTCTGTACTGTAGGAGAAATATGGAAGAGACGTTTCAAAGTTGAGTACTTTCAGTATTTTGGTAATTCTTGATTTAAAACCAATTCCTGTATTTGCAAATATACTGTGTATATGTATATCTGTACTGTGTATAATATGTTACTTTTTGTGGGATAAAAACATGTACAATTAATAAATATTCACCTAATTTGTGCATAGTATTCATAATGGCTGCGTGCTGGTTAGATGCAGCTTTGAAGGTTATAGAGGTGACAATTTGTCATGACAGTGAGAGAGTTCCTTCGCAGTTAGGGAAACTGTGCAGGTGATGTGGATTTTAGTACCAGTAGGAATACCGAAGTTGTTGAGTTTTTGCATGTGCTGTATTTGCTTTCTTTAATAAAACCAGCATACCTTATTTAGTGTCATGTCTTCAGTTCCTCCTGTCATTCATCTTTTAGAACTTTTTAAGAAATTGGAATGTACTAGAATAGTTCAGTTGGAAGGGAGCTGCAACAGTCATCTATTCCAATTGCCTGACAGTTCTGGGAAGTAAATTCAAGTAAAGAAAATTTTAGGATGCTGATGAGGAAGTGAATTTTGTCTTGGAGAGGAAAATATATCTGGTGAACATTTTTACTGCATTTCTCTGGTATATGGTAGTGCTCAGATTATTCATACGTCCTAAATACTGTATAAGAAAATATAAAGAACCTACATGCATACTCTTAGTGAAGTTTGTGATAACTGCTTTGCAGGAGTGAAATTTATTAATTGAAAGATTAATGGAATTTGTCTAATGTCAAGGAGCTGATTAAATGTTTTCTGCTCTGTGTGAGGTATGATGGATGTCTTTTCTGACCACCTGTAGGAAGTTTCTGTTACTGAAATTAATTCCACTGCTATTTACACACTCTCTGACCTGTTCCTTTTATTATCAAAAAGTTCACTGAAGTCTTTAAACATTTAGTCCCTTTTGTTTATCAAGTATTTTACAAAACATTCCATCTCACTGTCACAGGCTTCTGCTGTGTATGAGAGGCTGTGATTTATAAAGGTTTTTATTTCCAAGTGGAGCAGAATGCCCATTTTCTGCTGACCTCAAGACTTTCAGTTGTCTCTTTGAGGCAAACCCTAGAAATAGCCAGCGTATCTGATAATTCTTATTTGAGGAGAGGATTATTTTTTGTTAGCTACTCAAAGCTATACCATTGAAAATAAATCTTTCTGCAGTTTGTCAACTGACAAAGTGAATGATGAGATTGTTTCTTAAGAGATTGGTTTTTTGCTTATTGCAGAAGAGCTGAAGGAACACTTGATAGGTGAGCATGCCATTGACAAAATCTTCACTCTGGGGAACTCTGAGTTTCCTGTTAGCTGGGACAATGAAGTTAAACTTTGGACATTCCTAGAAGCCAGAGCATCCCTTCTTTTGAAAACCTATAAAACAACTGTGGAGGTAAAATCATCATTATGTGTAATTTAAGTGTCTGAACTGTTCTGTGTTCTGTCCTTCATCTTGTCTTTCCAAACTTTCATCTGAATGTTAGTACATAATTCATTCTGTACTTTTTAAAGTGTAGAAACAGTTTTGCATTATCTAAGGAAAATCAAATAAGATTGTAAAAAGGAAAATTTTGTTAATGTAATTTTTTTAATGTATTTTTTCTTTGATTCTCCAAATAGAGATTACCTGCTTTTTTCTCTGCAAATAAGATGGGGAATCAGTTTCAACTTGTTGTCTGGAGTTGCATTTTCCAGACTGCAAGTAAATGCACTGCTATTGCAAGTGTGTAAGAGAACCTACATGTTGCATATATTTGTGAAGTCACTTGACTTCGCTTGTTACGTGGACTGATTTATGGAGAGAAATTTTGGGCTTCTTTATGAATTCATGACAAATTTCACTGGGACTCCTTGCAGACCCCCTCATGTCCATTTGTCTCAGCCTGGAAATCCTGGTGTCACTGTTAACAGAAAGAGAAGAAAGGTAAAGGATTGTTTTGTTGTGTTGGTTGTTACTAACAAACCTGCTTTTTCTTTTCTAACAGGGTGATAAGTCCTTCTTGGAGACTCATGACCTTACTCCACATGCGGTCATGGCTATCAAATTGCGCTTGGGTGAAAAAGAGATCTTGGAGAAAGCAGTGAAGAGTGCGGCTGTCAGCCGAGAGTATTATACCAAACAAATGGCAGATGGAGCTCCGCTTCCTAAATATGAAGAGAGCAATATTGCCTTGTTGGAGAACACTGTGGCAGACTCTAGACTCCCTATTGTCCTGAGAAACCTAGAAGATGTGGAAGAGCAAGGGGACTTAAAGATTGATGAAGCCATTGATGCTGAAGTCACAGAGAATGGGTTTGTAAATGGTGAAAACTCTCTATTTAATGGGACCAAATCTGAAAGTGAAAACCTAAATAAAGAGAAAAGCAACAGAGGGACTGAAGCTGCCAAAGAATCTTCTTCAGAAAGTAATGATGAGGTTAAAGAATAGTCCTAAAACTTTACTTTCTTGTGAAATTAAACTAGCTGAAGTTTATGAACAGTGCATTTATGTTGGTGTGTTTCTTTGTTAACATTTCTCTTTCTGCAGAGAAAAATGGTTTTGCTGCTTTATATAAAATTGAATTTTAAGTTATTTAAAAGATTTAGCATCCCTTTTCAATTAAGATTGCCATCTTGCTTTCAGGCAAAAACTGGGGAAAGAGGTGCCTTTGGAAGATTTTGCAGCCCTTTGTTGAACCAAATGTATTTTCTTCCTGGGGAAGAATTAAGCTCTTCTATCTGCTGTGCGTTTGTTGTTCTGTCACTCTGACTACTGAAATTAAAAGCTTGCACTGCCTCCTGCCAAGAAAAGCAGAAGGCAGGACTAACTCGGTATTCAGCATAAAGGTGGGAGAGCAGTACAGCAGAAAACTGGATGAGAGGATCAGAAACTTGGGAGACTGGAGGAAAACCTGTTTAAAATCAGGTGTGCCAGTCCAGAAAAAGGTAAGGTGGCAACCTTATGATTGGTAGTTTTAAATGTTGATGAGAATCCAAATTGTATACACTTTAAGTGATCTCTGAAGATTTCAGTTTACTTTGACTTCTGTTTACTGTATAAAAGTATCTCATCTTCTTCAGTCAGAGTTAGGCTGCTACAGTACAACATTCACCAACTTTTAAAGGCTGACTACTTCTTATTTCCAGGCAGTACATTTTATTTACAAGGTTGGCAGAGCTTTTGGATAATTTGAAAGCAGATAGGCCAAGCCACAGCTTTAAACTGTACTCATCAAAGTGAGGTCGCTTCCCAGCTTCTTCAGGTTTTCTCAACTAGCTAGAGATTTTCAAAGCTACACTTTTGACTAAACCATTATTAAAAGGAAAATATTATTAATATTCCTGTCTGCTACTCCTTCATTTCTGTGGTGTAGGATGTAACACTGAATGTGACATGGTTACCTGATCTTACTCAGCTTCGTCTTTTGGTTAAGGTATTAACTGATACTGCTTTCTCAAAGGAATTGGCAAACAGGCTGATGTAATTTTGGCCCAAGTCCAGACACAGCCAAGTATGCCTTGAGCTTAGCCATTTAGATTGTGTCTTCATCTGATGCACATTTCTTGGGATACCTCCACAGGTTAAGCAGGTCTAATGTCACCAGCAGTTTTGGTCACCCTCATATTACATGTTTTAACTTCTCGGTGGAAACAATACAACCCTAGCACTGTGCAATATCAGAACAAGGGTAATTCCAAGGCTTGACTTTGAAATTACCTGGGTATTAGGAGGAGAGGAGGGTGGAATATTTTAATTTTTTGGTGAATTTAGAGGAGTATAAAGTGATTTAATTCTGTTCTCAATATTAAGGACTTTGTCTTTTTGCCTTTGTATCCTTAAGTTCACGATAATGGATAGAATGGAAAGCTTGGACAGTTGTTTTTAAAGCTCAATAGAGGTTCCGAACTGCTCATGCAAGATCGGTTGCAGTAAAATATCTTTTGGCATATTCATAGTTTTATTAGATTTTGCTTCTTTTATACTGCAACTTGGAAAATGTGCTTTTGCATCAGTGTTTGGTGCAATACACGTTCAAGTAGTGACTTTCAGGTTGTCATAGCAGTTCTGGTGTTCAGCTAGTATCAGTGCGGGAAAAATAGAAAAAATAGTTTTTTAAAAAATATTTCACTAAGAATGGCACGTTGCCATTGCACCTTGGATATTGCTTCATCACTAACAAGATGCTGGACCAGTATTTTTGTAACTATATGCTGCCTTTGGTAGAATGTTATGAATTGTTGTCTTGACAATTTAAATGTCATACAAAAGTCATTACATTTCGGTTTTTATTAGGACCAATATTCCATTTCTGTTTCTGCCACTTACATTGCACAACATTGTACTAGATATTATGATGCAATTCTGAAACTAGCCTTCCCTGAAAATTATAACTGTAATTCAGAATTTAAATGCTTTGATTCAATCTGATACACTGTATTTTGTTCCAGTATTTGCTAATATCTATGGCTTAGCAAAGCCTGTGGTCACCACAGGACAGAATGTGTGGGTTTTCTTGAATAAAATATAGTTCTACCATGTCTTCACTAGTGAGTGTATTATACAACCAAAACCTCTACCTGCGACTGACTACTGTATCTTTTGGGGTCTGTGGGAAGAGGAATGCCTGTCCAGGTATACAGATAAAGATTAAAGGAGAAATAGCTGGGGGGCGGGGGGGGAGAAAAGAAAAATATTCTAGTAAACAGAAAGGGAAAGTGTTCTATTGAGTGCATGGTCAAATTCTTACTTTTCATTTGTTAGTGTAACTTAGAAAAATATGTTACACACAATAAAAATAGTGCGTAATCTAATTTCGTAATTTGCATTTTTCCTCTGTGCCTGTGATGGTTCCTCAGAAGCACTAACCTAAAACTTAAGCTTTTGAAAACTGAGGTGGAAACAAAAAAAAATTGGCACTGATGAGCCCTTATTACCATCTGTCATGAAAACAGACCTTTCAAAGCATTTTAAAGTTAACTTTCTTCATAATGTTTGGTTAAGAGGCTGTTCACACTAATCCCAGGCTAAATGCCAAATCTTGCTTCTGTTTAGCTATCTAAAGTATTCCTGTAAGAAAGACATCACTTGGATTTCTCGGACTGTTCTCCAAAAGCAAAACAGGGAAAAAAAAACCTTTTGAATTTTACATGAACCTACCTACTGATAAATCGTTTCCCTAACAACCTATAACTAGTTTGGCTCTGTATGTGAGATGGTGTCCATATCCCTCTGTTGATAAAGTTGAATATACAAAATTGAACAACAATCTCCACTCTGAAAAATGTTTGTAAAGTGTAAATGCAACCTTAGCTTAAGTGCTGTGATCAGTGAGGGAGAAATGAGAGCCTTCTGACTGTGGAAGTGAGATGGTTTATGTTCTTGGCTAGAATAAGTATTCTTTCCTTTGAACATCATTAAAAGGCGGTATGTGCAGAAAATCTGTGCAACTCAACAGTAACTACCTTCTTGAGGCTAATTTGCCTTTAGAGAGGAATGATCATCATGGAGTCATGAAACCTGCATGATTCAGTGGTACTCTGGGAGATTTAGGTTACACAGACTTCTCTAGTTCACATGTTTAGAAACAGGATTTAATATCTGCTGCTGCCCCTTCTATCCACCCTTATTTTATAGAAAGGCATACAAAGTAACTATGAAACAATCTTTGAAATGCTTCAGCCAGACACAAGGAGAGTGCTCTGAAAATCCACCGCTCTTTTCTGATTTTATGGACTGAAAGTCAGTCCAGCTATTTCTTATACTCTGTGCCAAACAGGAGTTTTCAGAAAAAAACACGCTCTGCCGAATTTATCTGATGAAGCAATACCCATCCCTTTTTCTCTAGAAGATTTTTAACCGATCCTTGTTGAAGTCAGATATGGCCACATGATTTTCACATAATTACCATCTATATTTAATAGTTTCTATCATGTTTTCTTCCTTGTATGCATTGCGTGCTGTGCAAAGTACAGCACATTAAATTGGTGACTCATGGTTAGAAAAGCTTTCTTAGCGTTTCTCGGCTTCTACATCTATTTCCTAACAAATGCCACAAGTTTGGAAACCATGTGGAGGATTTTTCAGTTAAAATAAAAAAAATAATCTTAATCCATAATTAGGGGGGGAAAAAAAGACACAAATGGTCCTGATTTCTGGACATGGTGTCATTTTTAATCATGAAAGATTAAGCTAGATAGGGGAGGAAAGCAAGGAGATGTCCTTTCTGAAGTGGAAGAGAAGAGCTGGACAAGCGAACAGCAGCTAGCTTGTCTGGGAGGCAGGGGTTGCTGTTCTGAAGAATATGAACTTCAGTGAGTGTTCTAAAATAAAAGCATCTCCAGTTCTGTAATTACTGTGAGATTTTGATTTCACAATTAGACAAGAGCTTCACTTTCCCTAGGAACTGGTGAAAACATACCAATTACAAACCGTTGTGTTGTTCTAAACTGGCAGCAAAGAGCAGATGTCAGTGGCTGTTGCCTTGCTGTCAGCGCAGCGCTGGGGCAACCAGAGGGAGTCTGGGTTGGGGTCATTGTTGTCCATTAACTTCTCTGCTGTTGTGGGACAACTGCTCAACACTAGGGGGTAAGGAAAGGTTTTGCTAATCCAATGTAGAAGGATTGGGCAAAATCACAGAGAGCAGTATGAAAATAGAAGATAGTGTTGTATTCAGGGCACTCACCCGAAACAATGTGCCTAGACTTAGGGACCTTCATTCACATATTTTTAGATATAGGACAATTTTATTATAAAAAGTTGATCAAGTACAGAAGAGGCTTTGGAACCTGTGTCTTCTGTCATTCCAGTTTGGAGAAACCAGGCAATCATTTTCCAGTTAAATCCAGTTCAAACATGGCAAAGTAGGTGATGCTGACCACCACATCCTGTGCCTTTGAGCACCTTAACATGAATTGGAATGAAACAGATCTGTAGCCCTTTGGACTTGACTTTGCTTCTTCAGAAAGGTGTTTAAAATCTGCATGAAGGCAGGGAACAGAATCTTGCATGTGTGAGTAATGTTGATTTCCCGACTGAATCACCATTATTTAAGCACAGATTCAAATACCAGAAGAATTAGACAATTGAACTTAAAACATTTGTGTTTTATTTAATATTACTGTTCTTAAAAAAGGGGCCAACTTGACAGCCATGAACACACAAGTAATACGCCCTTTGAATAGAATCAACAGGGGGGAAAAAGCACATGTCCCTTTAGCAACCCATACATGACAAAATACCGAGAGTAGCTTAATTCCATCTTGGTTCTGTGTTTCACTTACAGATGTTACTGACCGGGTAACCTCTTGCTTTTTGTTGGTCTGGGGCCACCTACCCACTGCCTTGGTGCAGTTTGCTATCCATCGGAAAAGTGTGGGTTGTCCTCTTGGCCTATTCATCAGTGTTTGACACGGTGCTCTGGAAGTCAGTAGATTTCACATTGTGCTGCTGACTTGGATCCATGCAAATGGAGTATTTATTTCTTTCTTTTAGCTTTCTTTTTGAAAGTGCTATTTGATTTAAATATGCTGCAGTTTGTTGTCATGTTCGCAAAAGTTGTCTGTTCCTCCTCTGTGAGGCTGAAATTTGGAAACTGTGTAGGTGTCCTGCATCCAGCAATTGCTTTATGATATGGGTTAAGGGAAATTCCATTCCCTTTGCTTTATTCTGTGCTGGTTCACCGCTTTGAGTGCTGTTAGTAACTCAGCCAAGGTTCCTAAATTCAGCACTAGTAAGTGGGGTTGTATACAGATTTGTGGTCCAAAGGTATGAATAATGTGCCTTAAAACTGACTCTCCATCCTGAAACAGTCATGCACAAATAGCCTCCTATGAACTGCAAAGGAATTTTTAGATTGCCTTGAATATCTTCTGGAAAGTCCCACTGCCTTGCAGCAATTAATTCAAGTGATTGGATGCTAGGAATGGTTTAGTATAATTGCACACAGGTAGTAATTTATTAGGGTGGCTGTTTCTTTTGGCATATGTCAAGAAGGTCAGAGTTTAGACTTTTTTGGACATTAACCTAGTCTTCTGAAACTCTGAAGTTCCACTTTTTGGTCATTAATTTCATACATGCTGAGATTGTGACAATTAACCCACTTAATAAAGGTCAAGTTTCAATTTTTTCCAATTTCTGGAACACTTAACTTTATTCCTTCTTGAAAATGGGCAGATACAGAATGATAAATAGTTATTAAATGAGAACGAAGATGTAGTTCTGCTGTCAAGATACTGTTGAATGGTTAGTAACAAAAGGACCAGAACTGCTATGGATTTGAAATAAAAGGAATAGCGTAAAACAGATTACAGGTAAATGAAACAGAAAAGTATACATCACAGTAAGCTGTTTAAAATCATTTCCACCTACATCCCTGTTAACTTACTCCACCTTAGCTTCTAATTATGCAAATCCACAATTTGTCCCTTTAATTTTTTTCACGTGCACATGTGATTTTTCCCACAGCTCTTAACACAGCATCTAACCACAGCTGATAGGCATAAAAAAGCAAAGTAAGGAAACGGTGGTGATGTTTTCAGATGACCAAAGCCTAGTCATACTGCATTCTTTAATAAATACGTAGATTTCAATGAGCCACGAGATTAGTTGAAAGTTAGTGGCATCAATTCCTAAAGGGTACGTTGGCATGTTTGGTCTCTTAAGCTATTGCTTAAAAATTACGCTGACATTTTTGAAACCTCTGAAAAGTATCTATCAAAAAGCACATTTATTAATTTTAAATTGTATCATCCATTGAAGAAGTGTTTGCAGATGAATCAGAACTACTCATTTGCTATGTTAATAGAATCATTGCATCTTTAGTATTATGTCAGCGCTGAGTGATTTTTGGAAACCTATTTTTTACGTACATTTTTGAAGTTTTTAGGTATTGACTAAGAAAGAGTCCTTCTGTAGTATTACTGCAGCAGTGTATAGGCTGGTGCTGAACACTTCAGTGCAGGAATGACACACGAGCTTTTCAAATAATAAGAAGCTGTGGAGTGAAAATAATAGTGTTTCCTGTATGATTTTTTCATTAAGTAGTACAAGTACTGCTACCCAAACCTTAAAAATGGCTATATAATTGTCACAAATTCTCAGTCCTGTGCTGCTGAACAGGCTCATGTCAAGTACAGGAGTACGAACTGTCCAGCACTATTAACATGTGCCAGGTAATTGAATTGCTGGACTGATTTGAGCTCCGAATCTCTAATGGTGATATGGGGATGATGGAAGACGTCTTGAGGTGCAGGCTGATAGAGAACTTCTGTCTTCTTCAAGCTGACTTCCAGCCCAAAAAGCTCAGCAGCCTCTGCAAAGCAGGATAAGGACTCCCTGAAACAACATCTCAGCCTTGGCCATATCGATCACCATCACTGGTCTGCTCTGGCCTCCAATCGGGAGGCCTGGAGACACACTATTCACAATGCTGCAATATCTTTTGAAAATACACGCAGGATCACTCTCGAGGAGAAAAGGCAACGCAGAAAGAACCGTGTCCTTTCAGTACCACCTGGGGAGCCATTCTGCTGTGCCTTTTGCAACCGGACGTGTCTATCTCGCATTGGCCTTTTTAGCCATCAGCGCGCTTGTAGCAAGCGTGGGTAGAGTCCTTCACAAATCTTCGTTCGCGAAGCCTAGCCATGATGATGATGATTAACATGTGCACCAATGCAATTGCACAGCATTTATATTTGAATATCATCACTCAAGATTAGATGAAATTGTTTCCCCCTGGAAAAAAGAAAGGTGTTTTTTGAGTTTAAAATGCAACACAGTTTGGCACTGTTATGGCTCATTTTTCACAGGAGAGGTCTAGCTGTTACTTTAAAAACTCTTGCATTGTCCCCATAGGTTTTTACACGGGCACACACTCACTTGAGGTACTCTCTGCTCTTTCTCCCTTTGAGAGGAGTTATTAACCTGTGCTAATGCTGTCTAAATGCTCACTAGTTAGTAGCAATACTTGTGGGACAGATGATTTAGAGCCACTTGATTCAAAATATTTTCATCTAAAACTAAGTAATAATTTCGAGTGATCAAGTATCTGCTGCAAGAAGCAAATACACAGCACAATGATAGTTACCAAGCTTACTCTCAGCAAAGTATATCAATCTTTTCTTTGGATTTTACTTTTGGGAGTAGTAATATTCTCTAACAGAACAATTCAGACATCTTAAGCTGAGTTTCAAGAAGCAGCAGCATTTTTTCTCAATGGTATGAGGTTCAACAGGTAAAATCTTCAGCCTAAAAATGATGTGGAGACTTGAGGTGGACCTCATGCCTTTGCATCAGAAGAAATTCACTAGTATTTTCTTCTTCTTTCTCTTTATTAAGAAAGCTATTTTTGTCATCCATATTGGGCAGCTGTATAAAAATAGGCAAGTTTTTTATCTTGGCAGGATTAAATGAGAAGTATGTATGTATTTTTTTCATATCCTTGAATATCAAAGCAAGACAAGCCTATTTAGGAACTAGAATTTTATTGCTTAACATATATTTGCATCCCGCAGTGAAGACATTCACTTTCATGGCACGTTTTCTCCCAATGGTTTCTAAATGCCTTGCAGCTCTCACAAAGCTGAATTTTTTGCAGTACTTTTCTGAGATGAAGAAGCATTATTATGTTTTCTGACATGAAGAAGGGGCTACAATAAGGTGGCAGAGCCTGCATCCGTGGTGTTGGTCACAAGAGATGGTTTCATTTTCAGGTTCATGTGAAATAGTTATATGAACAAACTACAAGATTGTTTCTAGAAAGAGGAAAAGAGATGTGCCTGCTACATGTTTAGAACAAATGTTTACTAAAATAAGCAGTTCCTCTTTAGGAATAGAAGATCATTAAGCATTGGGGGGTTTTTCTCCCTAGTCATGGATTGAGGGAAGAAAGTATTGCTATAACAGCAGGGCAGTGCTAAGCCTCCCCCAAGGACAGACTGGCATTCACAGATGGAATTATACCTGTTCTGATCTGGCATCTTTCCTGGGTTTGGTGGTGGCGGCAAATGCAAATAACTTAGAAAATACTGAGGAATATCCCGTTTCCAAGAAGATATAAAGAGCCAAATACAGACAAAAAAGTCAAAGTGGAACTTCTACATGAGAGAACCTCTGAAGACTCTTTGAGGTAATGAGCAGTTATGATACAGATATAAAAGTAACAAAAGGTGTTTAAGGAAAGGCATAACTGTTGATTTATTGACAAAAATGTTCTCTCAGGGATGTGTTAGTCTAAACTGCACAAATCTGTAGGAAAGGGTGAGATTTAGCCTATCTTCCTTGTGTAGAAAACTGAAAGCATTTGATGTATCAAAACATCCTATTTTGATGTTTCAAGGTTGATTTGTTAAAAAAACAAAACCTGAGCAGTGACATGATCTCTGCATTTCCCTACATGTTGCCTGAACATTTCTCAAATTACTTAAGTGTCAACTGTTAAGAATTTGTTGGTCATCTTCGAAGTTGACAAAACTATGGAAAGCTCAGAGGTTGCTGAGTCCCATTAAAATCACCAGTCTGGTAGTGCCCTGCTTTAAGGACAGACCTGCTTCATAAGCTTATATGTTGTTAGCTTACAGAAAATCCACATGGAGGCAACCCTAGTCACAGTTCATGGTCAGCCATGAAAGTCAGAAGAAAAACATGCCTGGTTCACAAAAGCAACTTAAGTTTAACACCTCTGGTTTGGATTCAAAATTACCTTTTGACAGTGTAAGGTAATATGGTTCTATGACTTCAACCCATTTCTTTGAAATGTTGAAGTCAAAGACTCGAAGGGATCAATATCTTAATAGCTTTTGGTCCTCTGGTACAAGTGATCAAGAATGAATTTTGCTGCAAAGTGAAGAATAAATTTGGATCTGAGTTGGAAAGTTGCTTTTTACTCCAGCTACAGTACCATTCATCCTCCTTTACATAGGAGGACAAGAGGCAGTCTGAAAGGCAGAGAACCTCAAACTGACCCAATAAAACATAGTTGACCACTGACACTTGATGCTATAGCAAACAAAACAAGAAACCCACCATGTAGGAGGAGTCTGAAAAGGCAAAGCCTTGTTCTCAATGCTTCAAATTTCTCTTAAAGGAAATAGGCAAAGTTAAGATGACAATTAGTCCTCAGCCCTAAGATTACAAGCAGATTTAGATTGAGGGGGGAAGGTAGAAACTTAGCCCATGGGCAGGTAATTACATGGATGTCTAAGAAGCAAGGGTTTTGCATTGCTTTTGGTGCTTTTTCTATGCATGACAGAATGGAAGTTCAGTGGTCTGGGCTGGATTTCCTACATTCCTCAAAAGACCAGTTAGGCTGAGTCTTTGATAACAGACTCATCAGTTTGGCAATATGGAGCTTGAGGAAGTGTGCATAAGTTTCCCTCCTATTTTATTTTGTTTGACAGGCTTTTTTTGAAGATCAGAGCACGCTTACAATTTTTATAGAACTCCTAAATCATCAAGGTTACCATATATGCTTACAAATGGTTTTTGTAGTCTATTCAGTTTTTTCATATGCTGGCTTTATGGCAGGTAAACTGGAATAAATGCAGGCTCTTGCTCCTGACTCCCATCTGATTATTAATATCCTCATGAACACTTGCTGGCAAACTGAGTTAACTCTCTATGACTCGAAAGAGCCACTAAATAAGATCCACATGCTTTTAAACTATTGGACTTTTTTAGTCTAATATCAAGTAAAATGCAGCATATAAGTGATATACCAACCTTGGTAGAGGTTGATATGGCTGTCCATCATCTTCAGCCTTCGTGGGCTCCTAGAAAGTACAGCTGCTTTGGTCAGCTGGCATTCGGCTACAGGACCTCACCAGTTATGAAGGAGGAGGGCATGCATGGGGCAGGTGCCACCAAAATGTTTGTAAGGCTGATATGAGATAATGCAGACAGAACAATAGTAATGAGTCAGTTAAAACCTCAAACAGAAATGTTAAATCTAATAAGCCTAAAAATCCGAAGTGTGTCAATTTTCCTGGTTTTTAGTTTTGTTGGTTTTTTTGAACATCTTTCATATTTGCGAGATCTCTAAAGACACCCGTGCCCTCTCTCGTAACAGGATAAATATGGTACTTACTGGAATGAGATCTCATTTTGCTCCATTTCAAACCAAATAAGTGTGCTCTAGAGATCATGGAAGTCTGTAAAGGGATTTACCTCCAAAGCAAACAAGCCAACCATGGAACAAAGGGAGAACAGCCCTTGTTTGAAGTCAGTGGTTACCAAAATGCAGTATGTTGGCACTCTGAGTGTCAGTTTTTCCTTTTGTAAAGCATGCTGCAGTATTCTGGAGCAGGGACCTCATTCTGTGGTGCAGAATCTCTTCCTTTGCTCTTCCTTTTTCTCCTTTTATCGAGATTCAGAGAAAATGGACATTGGGAACAGTCTTTGCTGCGTCATTCTGCACACCTGTGAGCAGTTTCAGATGTACTGTATCTGTCTGGTTCAGGTGGGTCATGGGAGAAGATTATTTCATTACTAAATGCAAGAACTGCAGAAGAACTTGGTATTAGTTAAATCTTAAGACAGAACCTTGGACTTGAGCTCCAGATTATCCTCTCAGCCCACAGCAGGGAACAGCTGACTACCTCTGCTTCCAGAAGTGCCTAACTTCAGACATGACTGAGCCAAGCTCACAGGGTATTTTCATCCCCAATTTCAGCACAAGTACTGTCACCCTTTTTTTCAAAAAAGGACCTGACCATTTCCTGTGCTCTCTGAGCGGGTCTACAAAAAAAACCCCAGAACCAAGCATAACACTTTAATTCACAAACTGTTCTGTTGTGTTTCTGCCTGAATCTTGTCAGGCAGTGGCCGGTGCCACTTTCAGAGCACTACTTCTTAATTCTCTCTTCTTCATACTTATCTCACTTTAGAGAGTATGAAATTTTTCAGTTCATTATGTTCTGAACTGTTATTTAATTGAAGCTCCTAATGTTCAGTCAGTACACACTGCACACAGTCATTTAAAATATTCCAGCAGTGCACATTTTTTATAAGTGGCTCAATTGGAAGTGATCAAGGTTTGAGACTTCCAGCCTATAAAGGCTTCTGCTGTGGAAATGTGAAGTGCTGCTCTCAATAATTTCAAACTGCTTCCTAAGCATGCCTTCTGTTCCGACTCTCTCAAACTGCAGCATAATTTCTCAGCACAGTTTATGCCCAGAACCTTCATTTAATGGCTTGCACAGAAAGGAGCAAGTTGCAGGATTTGACGGAGCCCACTCACTAGCTGTGAAGCATGGTGGGAAGCCCTGCTCTCTAAACAGAGAGACTTGGTTGGGAGATTTTTGTTTTGCTCACCCCATCTTGTCCAGAGGTATTGGAACTGCCCCCCACTGTCCTTTATTCTGCATGGTGTTTGCCGTGCTCGCAGCTTTGTCCTCAGCTCCATGACATCTGGCGTGACTGAAGCGTGAGCACAAAGACTCTCTCTAAATGGATTTCTTCCAGCAGTGCACACTGAAACTCCAGTGTTTTAAGGTGGATGGCACCCTAGAAGAAACTAGGATGAACCATTGCATCAGGGAGCTCAGAGCACAGCCAACTGCAGTCTCACTGCTCTAGAGTGATGCCACGGTGCAGGGAAGGTACTGCCCAGGGATAAGGTGCAGCAGTGCAGCTCCTTAAAGTAACTCTGCCTGTGTTTTGGACATGGCTGCTGCCTGTGACAACACACACTGCAAGCTTGCTTTTCTTCCCTTTTCCACAACCTGTGTGTTGACGATAAAAGGAAATGTGTTGGGGACGGTTGTCTTCAATCTTCCCAGGCCTGATTCTGTACAGCAAAGGAAAGGCTCTGCTTGTGAGGGGGAAAGTGAAGCTCACCACCTCCTTTCTCCTGCTGCTCAGAGCAAATGAGACACAGGGCTTACTAGCAGTCTGTTGTGGTGGGGCAGGCTAGTGGCAGGCGTAGATGAAGAGTCTCCATTACTTTTCATAGTTCAAATTTAAAGCTGAAGATGAGTCAGAGATTCCAGCTTTATTGAAAATGCTCAGTAATCTCTAGTAATGACCTAGTCTAACTAAAGAACAAGCACTCGTTAAAGGTCATTTTCCAAGTGCTGTCATCCTCTACTTTAATTAATATCAGCCATATATGATGTTGTCAGTGGCTTCAAAATTTTTTGCAAGGGAAGACTGGACTTCCAGTGACATTTTTAATGAAAAAATGTAAATCATCTCTCATGAATGCTGTAACTGAGATATTTATTAGCTAACCCTGGACTGCAGAGGAACACCTATAGAAACAATCTTGGATGATAATGTAGGAGTCAGAAGTCTTCTTCAGTAACCTGTAAGTTGCTATCAGCTAGGGGCGTGACTGAAGAGGCCTGGTAGCCAAAAAGGCCATAAAAAAGGGAATGAAGCACAAGGAGGCAGGGTATACACTACTGATGCTTAATAGAAATATAGAACAAGTATCCCAGGAACCTGCAGATTTGGGAAGCTGTTTCCTTGAAGATCCTTATCCTGATCCTTTAAAAAGATTGATGAAAGCCCCGAAGCCTTAGCAGGTGCTATTATGTCCTTTCCAGAATGCACTAGCAGTAATCACACCAGCTCTAGATTTATACCTTGAGGCTGGAAGGGTCCACTAGATCACTGACCCTGACCCCCTCAGCTGAATTCAATTATCTGATATACATCCATAATGTGCATTTGTCCAAGACAAATGCTGATACAATGATAGGAAAAGATGGTGATTCTGTTGCTATTCTTGGCAGCTTGTTTCAATATTTGATGAGTCTCAAAACCAAAATTTTCCTATTGCTTCAGGTCCTAATGGTAGATTTTGTGCTGCTTTGTTTTGCGGGATGCAAAAGCTCTCTCTTTAGTCCCTGGAAATTTCCCTCTGTGAATATACTTGTATGGAATAGTCAAGTTTACCTCCCAGGCTTCTTCTTTTGATGAGACAAGCACAGAAGGACTCTTGCTGAAAGTTTTCTCCAGCCTGAGAGTTATTTCTCAATGTCCCCTCTGTGTTCCTCTTATTTTTCAGTACTTTTCAAAGATTCCTCAACTGGAATATATGTTGTTGCTCAGAACACCGAGGCTGTTTATGGTGATATTTATGTTTTTAACTGCCATTTTGCCTGGTCAAATATCAAAGTGCTTCAGTAGTCCTTTTTGTCTTAATATTCCTTTGACAGTCCCATTGAGTTCCATACTCATCATTTCCATCACTACTATTGATGATACAGTTTCCACATGTCACAGGTGGAGCCTATATTCTGGTCTCTAGGCATCTGGTTTTGAATTTGGGTGCATTAAAAAGTTCTCAGGTTTCATGATCCCTTTTAACAAGTATGTTGGACCAGAATGTAAAAGCTCCATGATTATCTTAAGTTATTGTGCATGAAATTGTTACATCTTCTTCAATTAATTATTTTTAGATGAATTTACTTATTTTTATAAGTCCAGTGTTAGTGGTTTTTTGATCTCCCTAGGTTTGTGTGCTGCATGCCATGTTCTGACAAGAAATTCTACAGTCGATTTTAATGTTTTCTGGAATATTTTTACTTACATGGATAAAAATAGGGACATGTTCTCCAGTACATTTTTTTGGATCAGAGATTGCTAAACTCCACACTTTTCACATTTAGTCATAATTTTAGAAAAACAACATTACAGAACTGCTTGCAAAGTTTGTGAAGTTCACTCCAAATTCAGTTTTCCCAATAGTGTGTTGAATCAAAACTTGTCTCCCCAGATACTTTCATGTTTTACTGTGGATAAGGACTGTACAAAATGGGTGTTTGTGGCTCTTGTTTAATATGTTTATGCTCAGGAGCTAGTTTGTACAGCCATTTAGTAAGGAAGAACATGGATCATCTGCACTAGTCAGTTCTTGAGGCAGGCTTCTCCTAGAAACGGTCTGAAAGAAATGCCTCTGCTCAGTCAGGCAGCATCAGGTCAGAGATGTTTGCAAACAGAGCTGTATGGTTTCTTACCAGGGTCTCTGCAAGCCTTCACAACCATGGAATCACAGAATGGTTTGGGTTGGCAGGGACCTTAAATATCATCTTGTTCCAAGCCCCTTGCAGTAGGCAGGGACACCTTCCACTAGACCAGGTTGGACTCACTCCAAACCAACCTGGCCTTGAGCACTTTCAGAGATGGGACATCCACAACTTCTCTGGGCAATCTGTTCCAGTGCCTCACCACCTTCACAGTAAAGAATTTCCTCCTAATATCTAATCTAAACATCCCATATTTCAGTCTGAAGACACCCCGCCCTTGTCCTATCCCTATGTGCCCTTGTAAACAGTCTCTTTATAGCTTTCTTTTAGGCCCCCTTCAGGTACTGAAAGGCCTCAATAAGGTTTCCCTGGAGTGTTCTCTTCTCCAGGCTAAACAGCTCAATTCTCTCAGCCTTTCCTCACTGGGGAGAGGCTCCATCCCTCTAATCATCTTCATGGTCCTCCTCTGGACTCACTCCAACATGTCCACAGGTGGGGTCTCACAGGAGCAAAGTCAAGGAGAAGAATCACCTCCCTTGACCTGCTTCTCATGCTGGTTTTGATGCAGCCCAGGGTGTGGTTGGTTCTCTGGGCTGCTCTATCGAAGCTCACCTGCAGAAAAGACCATGGACATGAATCGAGCAAGAGAAGGATCTGGTCTGAGTGGGTTACTGCCAAACCACACACATATGGAGCAGGGGTCCAGCCCTGCTACCCCTCTCCATCCTGAGCCAGGCTTTTCGTGTCCTCTGTAGTTCATATTTTTTCTCAGTTCCTCCTGCACTTTCATTCAGCCACCCCACTGTGTACCTGCCATCACAGATGCCGTAGTCTCTGCCCTTCACATATGTCTTTCACACATATCTCTCACAGAATCCAAACACAAACCCAAGGACTTAGGTGATTTAAAAGTGTGAAGTATTTCCTGATTTCCATAGCCATGTGATACACATTTTGGTGTGTATACATGGATGTCAGTTTGTAGCAGCTTCTTGTGATGTTGAAAACACATCCTAGTAAGCTTTGCAAACAGGTGGGAAAAAGAAAATGTTTCACTAGTTATTTGTACTGAACTGATGCTGGAGGCCATGGCAAACAGGCGACCCATCACACTAGAACCAAATTCCAAAGAGCTCATAGCCTGATGGCCAGTCATTGTTTTGCGCAAACATTACATTCCACTGTTGTAATTCTGCAGCAAACTCCGGAACAGAAGATTTCTAAATGAAAGATCACAACTCTTCCCTTTGTATATGCCCCATTAATATCCAACCCCCCTGGTTCATGCTATAAACGTAATGAACTAATAATCTCCATTTCACCATGAGGCTGTATATTTGTACTCAAAAACTTGCAGTAAAGATTGCAATGACAGATTTATATAGCATTTAAAAAAATATCTTGGAAGCAGTCTGAACCTTGTTTGGTTAGGATCAAACAGAATCATTATTGGCACTCTGAGGCTAAAATTTCTGCCTACTCTCTTCCAAAGCTTCAACCAAACGAATAATACTTTTTTTTTTTAAAGTTCAAAATAACTCTTTTCATTTTCACTTGAGTACACAGTAACTATGTGAATCATAAAAACCTTAGTACTTAGTATTTAGTATCCTAATTCCCAAGATGAGTTGCGTACCATGGTCAGGAACCTCTGGATTAGTAAATCTGATTCCCTGAAGATACTGTTTTTCATATTTATCTATAATTCCCTTCATAAACTCATAAAGTGGCAGTTTAAAATCTGTTATGTTTCTTGATCCCACTGCCTGTACTTAGGACTTGATTCCCAAAACAATACTTACGTGGATGTGAAGAGTCAACTTCTTCTGCTGTTGAAAATGGAGTTCTCCGAAACACCAAGAATGGTTCAACAGACATCTCTATCTTACATGCAACATGTTAAGCCTAGATTGGTTTCATGACAAGAAAAGGAAACATGGTCAAAATATAGTGAATGAATGCATATATCAGCACACTGTACTTACAGGTGCAATTAAAGGAGAGATGCTAGCAAGCTCTTTGAATTGTGCCATACCTGTACTGCTTTCATTTAAACTTCTTCTGCTTCCACATTGCTTTGAGCATCAGCATTTGAGCTGATTTGTGTGGAGAGAGTTCCACTAAAATACACATTTTTTAAAAAAGTAATAAGCTTGTATACTCTTTGCTAGTAGAGACATGTAAAATCCAGTTGAAAGCTATTTTAGATGGACGTTCCTCTTTGTTTGTTTGGTTTTTTGTTTTGGTTTTGTTGTTTTGTTTTGTGAGGGGTTTTGTTTGTTTGGTTTTTGGGGGTCTTTTTTGGTTTGTTTTTTTTTTAACACACAGATTTCAGTAGACCCGTTTTGGTAATACAACCTTGAGCAATTTTAACATCTGTAAATGCCTGAGCTGTTGAGTAAAGTTGAAACAATACCTTGCAGTGGCTCAGCCAGTGAAATTATCACGGAGCTGGTGCTGGCTGGGGGCAGGACATGCAGTGATAGTCAAGTGTCCCAGCTCTTCAACTGCCCTACCCTGTGACCTTGAGAAAGGTGCTCTGTTTTCCTGTGTGCCTTCTTCTCTACCTATAAAATGACATCTTGAGCTAAGTGCTTTGAGAGTAACAGATACTGTCCAGATTTTACCTAGAAGAATTGAGCTGATTTGGTATCTAGGACATAGCACAGTCAAGCCCTGTTTGGTAATGTGGTGGCAGGACAGCACTGGTAACACTGGGAAAGAAACACTCTTCAAATCCCTGCAGTTTCTTCTTGTGACTGGTGAGTTTAGGCTTAAGGCTACTGTGCCATTTCATGGGATGAGTAAGAAATGCATCTGTTGAGCTACGGCCTAAACTCCCACCCACAGGAAAATTGGCAACAATGTTTGTAGCCAAGTGTGAGTCATGGTACCATGTACCACAGTGCCCCGGACCACAACAAACCACAGAATCATTGCCAGAATGGCACAACAGTACTCTGTTCAGAGAAGGCTCTGTGGACCTGCATTTCAGGAATGTTGCCCACTTATGGTGCCAGCCCTGTCATGAAGAGCTGTGCCTATTTGACTCCTTTGGTTAAATCCAGAGGCAGAAATATTGGAACTAGTTGCTGTGGGCAGGCTGACTTCTGAGGAGCCACATGCTACTTTCTCCAGCACCAGCAACATCCCAATGAGGGGATGCAAACAAAAGTAGGGCTTCTCATCTCAATACTTGCATTTATCTGAAAATAATTAGCTGAAAGAAAAAACTCCTTCTGTCCTTGCAAAGCTGTGAGAAAAGGGAAGCACATCTAAGATTGCTTCAAATGAAACAGCGAGGCTCAGAGGAACCAGAGAACTCTGCTTGTATGCTGCATTCCTTACTCCTGAGACAAGTTTATGAAGGAATGGAGTGTCTTTAATCATTTAATTTGGCTAATTTAAAACTACATATGCATAATTTATTTACAGAGAGGTAAAAACCTCTAATTCCTGCATTTATTATTGTAACGCACAGTATTAGAGTGATTTTTTTTTTACTATTGCAATCTGCACACTGCCTGAGAGTGTTAGTGCTCTACACATCATGCTTGAATGAGTGTGTTTGAGGGGGCTTGAGACTCCAATTCACATGTACCAGCATCCATAAATTATGTACGTAACTTCCATTTATACACACAGGCGTTGCAGAAATTATAATACAAATTAATTTACAGGCCTTTCACTTCCAGCCATTGTTTTATGCTCCTTGTCTTAAAGAAAAAAATATATATATATAAAAAAGATCTTCTATTTCCCACTCCAGGGAGGTTCAGTTTTAGTAATACTGCAATAGTGCCCTATGTTAAAGGTACATTTGGCTTATTCACAGCAAAACTCAGGGAACTAGCCTTGTTGAAACTACCTCCAAATACAATTTATGTAATCTATTCGTGTAAGTGGGACACCTTTTCTAATTCCAGCTCATAGGAATTTAATTGCCAAGTTTGAACCTTTGTCAGGATATCTGTCACTTTTCAAGGACTTCATGGATGGAAAAAGAATTCAGTGAGGTCCAGCTCTTTTAAAAGGTTTGACAACTATTCTGACCTTCTCAGTGTGTAAGACGTGAGCCCCAGAAGACCTGGCTGAGGCAAAGTGAGAGAATTGATTCCAGAGTTGCCTCATTCCCAGGTAGCTTTAAATTGTGTTCCAGTCTGACCTAGAAGGTTTCTCCCATGTAAGTACCAGCCCACTCACCTTTAGACAGCTGAATTTCCCCTCATTCATGTGCTGACCTGGGCTGTACTTTGTGCAGCCAGCTTCACTGAAGGCATTGTGTGTCCACCATAATGCCTCTCATCACTAATTCACAGTCCCTTGGCATGTATGAAAGCTTAAATTATTTCCTGCAGTGTGCATTAGCTTGCACATGTCTATGCTGAATTTCGTTTTCCATCATGCTGTCTGGTCAAGTCTTTCTGGAACATGTCGTAGCTCCCCATAGTCTTGAGTAACCTAAAAAATTCTGTGTCATCCGGACATTTTGCTAATTCACTATTTACATACCTACTCCCAGGTCACTACGAAACATCTCTTACTACAAACTTTGGGCTGACAGGCATAAATTCTTAATGTGTATTGAAACTATGAGCCAATCTAGGGCTATTTTTTAGTTTAATATATTTGAAGTAGCTTTTAATGGCTTATCAGTAGCTGTTGAAGGTGGTGAAATCTGTGGTAGCACTGTAGATTCTGCTTTCTTGGGCTGGGATTGCCATCAGAGACAGTGCAGCTGACATTCTGCTCCCCTAGGCTAGAAATAAGCTCTTTCCTAAACCTGCATGGGATTTGAGCCTCTTCCTTTCACTGTATTTTTCCTATGTAGGAAGGATGACAATTCCCATAGGCAGCAGCAGCTACTCATGGTGCAGAAGGAGAAATATATGTCTCTATTCTAGAAAATTGGGTTGACCTATTCCCCTGGAGGTGGTTGGCACAAGAGGAAGAAACAGGAGCTGACAGAGGCAGCCAAGACCATGCACAGGGGCAGGAGAAGGATGTGGGCCAGTCCTGGCTGTTGTTGAGACTTCCGCCAAGATTATCTCCCCTAACTCTGCTTGTGTAGTAAGGAAGTTATGGGTTTACCCCTCAGGTTTACCTGTTTGCTCTCCTTATAAATGCTAAAGCCAATATATGGTGATGTGTCTCTTTTTCCCAAAAATGGGCCGTGTTGAACGTAGCAGGTACAGTGTCTAACAGTGTCCCTTTGGAAGGACAATGGCCTCATCTTTTTAATGTGCGATGCACCTCAAAAGTGTCATTTAATCCACCTGGTTCCGTACTTGCCATTGTAGAAACTCTCTGGTTTACTCTGTTTACTCTCTCTTCCTAAGCCATAGGAATATATGTCAATACTAGTAGTGACAAAGAGGGATGTGCTGTGGGCTGTAGGCTGCTTTGGAGGAGAGGAGAGGATCTGGGCAATGAAGGTGACGTAGGAGCTAATAATGGATTTTGAAATTTTAAGAAGTAAATTTTACAGAGAAGGAGGAATCTCCTTTTTCTCTGTCCCTTCTAAACGATCTCACATGATATAAAATATGAGCTCTCCTGGCAATGCCAGCATCAATTGAAAACATTACCACCAGTGTCTGATGCTATGTCCAGCAGCAGCAAAGAAAAAACATGAGCTGAACCTCAACCAGTGAATGGTTGCCACCAGCAGTGATGCTTTGTTGACAGCAGTAGAATGGTATCTGTTTCTCAGAGGCTTAGGTATGTGAGACCGATTTGGATTATGGTTGGCAACACTTAGATGGTTATCTTTGCAATCAGAAGAAAAAAGACTTTTAATTACAGCACAGTAACACTATCAAGCTGGGGCAAATCCTGTGCTTAATCCTGTGCTACTGCTCTGGGGTTTTACCTGGTTCAGATTCTTGTCTTTAGCTGTCTCCTCATGAAATCACTTCCTGGACTGGATGTTTTTGGTAGAATCATTTTTGAAATAAAATGATGGAAGGCAGAGAAATAGTTGACTCTCATGCTGGGCATACTTGCACACTCAGGAAAATATTGCTCTGCCCACCTAAAATCAGGGAGAGTTTAGTCCCTACCTAAACTCAAGGGAGAAGGCCACAGAGCTGCACAGGTGCCTTTGCAAACCATTGCTCATTTCTACCACAGTAAGGGAGTAGGGTCCCCCAGCCACCTCTGGCTCAGACCTCTGGCCCTGCTAGGGAAACCAGAAGCATAATCCCCCCATTCTGTCCCAGCATCATGCCAGGTAAAGAAGAAGAGAAAATCTCAGTTTCCAGCTTGCCAACACTCCTGTATGAAGTAACACTTCTGCAATCTCCTTCTTCTGGTGCCCAGCCTTCCACACATGGGCTGAACTGATCCAAAGTGCCTTGGCAGGGAGCTGCTGAGTGCCGTTTCCCCTGTGCGGGGGCTGCGCCGCAGGTGCGGTGAAAACATCTGCTTCCCCAAGATCATCTTCAGTCACCCGGTTCTCAGCCTGGAGGCTCTGGACAGCTCTGCCATAGATTACATCTCCCACATCATATTGTACCTCATCATCCCCTCCGCCCTCCTCCCTGTCCTCCAGCCTTTCCTCTCCCCTCCTGCCCTCAGCCACCCTCTGGCTTGCTCCCTGCCCCTCAAGCCATCCCCATCTGCATTCCTCTCGTCTGCCCTATTTGCCTCTCACCACAGCATCTAACAGAACATGCCTTTCTCCACATGGACTGGGCCAGTTACCCACGGCTCTCCATGGGGTGCTGTTCCCAGCAGGCAGCAAGGACCCTTTTCCTCCTGCTGTATTTGAGGTGACTTGCAACTCCTGGGGGTTCCATGAGCACTGGAGCAGTCTCAGGGAGCTGGAGTTCAGCAGAACAACCCTCCAGCAGGATTTTGTTTGGGGGCTGAAGAGATAGGGTAAATGGTTTGGGGATTGCCTTGTTAAGAAGGGGTCTTTGGGGTCTGTGAATGAGTGGATGGGGTGGTGAGAAGGGGAGCAAGGGACAGGAACCCTGCGGAACAGGACACACTTGAGTCTCAAGGCTGTCTGGAAGCTGTGGTTTCAGGTGCAAGCTCAACCATAAAGCAAAGCTGCCTCCAGCACTGCCCTGTCAGAGCATGGAAATGGGGCCAGCCCCTGCTCAAAGGCAGCATAAAGTCCCTTTTCTTCCCATGGGCCCCGGCCAGGCCTGCCCTTACTTGCTTTGCAGAGGACTGCGAGCCCCAGAGGGAGCCCAGCCCTGGAGGGAGCCCAGCCCTGGAAGCTGTGGGATCCCGCCAGCCAGGAGCTGTGCCCATCCCCTCCATCCCACAGAGCCGGTGAAACCTGGCTGGCTCCCCCAAGCCCCGGTGAGCCACACAGTGCAGTGGGTGCTTGCCTGGAGCTGGGGCTTGTGTGGCACTTGGGGTCTGTTAGAGGAGGAGGAGTTTCTCCCTTGACATTTTCAGACATTTTCACAGCTCGAAAAGGAACAGGAGGGATTGATGACTCTGAGCCCAGCAAAGACAAAGAGGTGATCCTGCCCTACTGGGCTTTGATAAACCCAGGCAACCAGCCACCACTTGTTCTTACAATCACTCACTCCCACATATGCATGAGAAGCACTATTGTGGGGCTTTTTCAACATTACTGCATACTTATTAACTGATGTGCCTTTGTTTTCTATCTGAAATCTTGTTTCTAAACCTCTCCTTAAAACTCACCACATATATGCACGCACATACTTATTTTTCTGTCAAAGAAATCAGTACTGTAACATTTGAAGGGGAAAGGACCATTTTAAATTACATTTTTTTTTCTTCTCACCGTTTTCTTTTACCAAATTACTTTTCAGCTCTTAATTTCACAGACATTGTGCTCAGTTTCAGTAGCCTGCAGAGGTCTGTGGAGGTGTGATCGGGCAAGCTTTTCGCTAACAAAACCTTCTTCATTTTTTTCTCATAAGCACAATGTTTGCACCTTGCAAACCTGACACTCGTACTGAGGCATAGATTTGTAACGGTATTTTGGCATCTCCCTCCCAGCAAGTCAGACTTGGAGATTTGGCTTTTCCAGTATGATAGTTTGCTCTTTTATTGGTTGAATTTTCCTTCTGTTGGAGGAATGGCAAATCTGAATTGACTTCTCTGGGAGCAGAATCACAGGAGCACAAGGCAAAATCCTTTACAAGTATCACCTTATTAACTGTCTCAGATGCCCATCAGGAAAAGTAGGCACTTTAACTCATTTTTCTCCCCACAGACTCCAAGGTAAAGCAACTGGCTCATAATATGAGAACCCACTTCTAATTCAGGGTGATGGCTACCTGGTTAGATGCAGCAACATGCAGATGTATTGAAGAAAATGTGACACAGCGGCTTCCTAGCAGGACTTCACAGCCCTCAACCCCTGAGTGCTTTTTAAGCACCAACTCAGTAATTATGCATCATGGACAGGCCTAGTTTTTCGCCATCACTTCTACATTTCACTATGACTTTTCAAAATGATCAAATGATTGAGGTCTAGAAAGTTCACACTCTCTGTCCTGTATTCAGGCTACTGCACAACACTATTGTGCCATTTAGGCACTTAATGAAACTAACTGTGTTTGCAGTAGTCCTGCCTAGAGGGCCACAGGGAACAGGACCCTGTCGTGCTAATTTCTGGATAAGCACATAATGAGAGTCCCCAGACTGATGAATATATTACATAAACGGAAAAAAGAGACCCAGAGAGAGCACAAAAAGGAGTGCACAATACAGAAGCCCAGAATGCCAGGTCAGTGGGCATCTCAGCTTCAGAATGTCCTGCTCCCACTTGAGTCCAATCATTTGAATACCATTCACAGGGGTGGGAGTCTGTTGGATGCACAAGCTACAGCTGAGACTGCAGCTCAGTATCTATGTGTATCCAAAGGGATTGTCAAGCTTGAGATGCTCTCCTTGCTGTGTCCTGTAGGATGCTGCATCTGAATAGCATCATTTGTGCCAAGCATCTCCATGAAGGAATTTGAGACATTATAATTCCAAAACACCCACCAAACCCCAGCAAACTGATGAAATGCAACTGAAATGGCAAAATTCTGATGTGGTCAATTAACCCCCTGCTATGTAGAACCCTGATATCTCTGTATAAATAAAATAAAAGGCAATAGTGCTGGATTGATGGCATAGCTGCAGAGGAAAGCAGTGATACCATAAGATAGTTTCTTATGAATTATTTATTGGGTGCTGTGATCAGAGCTCTGTTTAGCCTCTGTCCTGCTCTAGGTCATCACAACTATACACCCTATGCCCTAACTCCGAGCATTAAGCAGCCATGCCAAAGACAGGATCTTTGCATGACTGCCTCTAGATCCCAACACATACCCGTGTAGCCCCTATAATGGACAAGCACATGTATTATTAAGCAGCAGAAAGCACTTGTACAAGGCTGACGGCACACATGACTTATTTACACTGACCTAAAATAGCAGCACTTTAAATGATACAAACACAGAAGACTTTAAAGTGCTCCATGGAGATTTGTGAATATAGGATAACCCTTTGGCTAATCCTGAAACATTGTTTTCTTAAAAAGTCGGCTCATTCTCTTTTATGCACCTGCCATTACTTTCCTTACCTAGAAGTGACTTCCTTCGGTTTTCCCTACATATTGGATTATTAGCAGCCTGGTTATTAACAATCCTCCCACTTTTGTTGGCAGATGCAGCCTTCCAGAGCTGACAGTTCCTAAGGGCTTAGGAATACTCTCCCTCAGGCTTGCAGGGTGGTGGATTTCATGGGGTTTTCCCTTCTTTTAGATGCGTTTCCTGATGGAAAGTGTGTTTAAATGGCTCCGCTTCAGTTATGCCCACTGGCCAGGCTTGGCACAAGTTGTTCCCACTGTCACTTGATATCTGTTTGGGTATGGGGGCTGAAAGTCCAGTGCCCCTTGGGAGGTGTGGGCCCAGATGAGGAGGGAGGTCACTGCCAGGGTGGCTGGGAAAGTCTCCTGGGGGTATGCTGGGAGCATGGGGTGAAGGCAAGAACTGGTAAAACATTAAAATGTATGTATGTGTGTGTGTGTGGGACCTTAAAGATTATTTAACCAAAAAAAACCCCCTCAAAGTCTGACTTATATGAAATTTAATTTAATTTATTTTTACACCAGCAGCTGTCAGTTCAAAGAACAAAAACAAAGTAGCCATCTGTGCTTAATTTCATAAATCTACTGTAGATTGTCACATGATAGTGGAACTTGGACAAAAACATGTCATGTGATTGAGTCCAGTCCCTTTAAAGTCAAGCTTTCATATATTGTCTGATGTAGCTGCAACTATAGGCATGAGGCCCAACTAAGCAGGCAGTGACATGTCATGAACTAAGCAGGGTCAATCTGACAAAAACTCTGGTTTCTAGGACTTGTAAAAACTTCCCCTCTTTTTGTGGTAAAAGTGTTTTATTGTTTTTTTTTCTAATTGTGTTGCCAGTATCTGAGTGAAACAATGAGCTTATTAGATTTATTAGCAATTATTATTATTATTTATTTATTATTAGCAATGCCTGTAATTAGCAATTATTATTAACAATGCCTGTAACATGAAATGTAACATGAAATAACTCCCTTCCCCTGACAGTGGCAATGGCATGGAAAAAGCAGGGTGCCAGGGAGCTGCGAAGGACCGAGGGTAGTTGCAAAGTCAAGCAGTCTCACCTCCCATCAGAAGCTCTTCCCTAGTTCTTTACTTGTGACAAAAAGAGTTTTCTTAAACCTCCACAGAACACAGGTAAATCAGAGAAATGTAAAAAAATTAAATTCTCTTTACCCATTCGAGAGGTAGGGCTAATAGGGAAAGTCACAGTGTGTTTACACTCCAAAATCATATTACTAAGAAAGTGCAAGGGAGAGAGATCAGAGGGGGTGTAATTAAAATACAGATCAAAAAGTCACATTTTTCAATTTGCCATGTGAAAAAAAAAAATAACAATCAGCTTGTCATATTCTCATTAAATACCAGATGGTTGAGCATGAGTAATAGATCTCTGGCTGACAGAAATCTGCAAACTCTTTTCTTTGGAGAGTTTTTAACTTCAGCAATCTGACCATATCGAATATTCAATAACACTATCAAGGTGAATGTATTTGTTTAGTATTTATGTGCATGTATTTGTCTGTGCGTGCCACAGCATACGTGCGTGTGGGGTGGAAACAAGAGCTGAGCCTCAGAGAGAGTAAAATTAATTCTTAGCAGCTAAGTTTAGCTGCCTAACACGCTTTTATTCTCACACTCAACAGACACAAGAGTTTCCTGAGGTTTTAATGCTTTCCACCTTCTCAGGGATAATTAAGTGATGACCACAGCTATGCTGAAAGGAAAAGGCCACAGCTCCTTTATCTAATGCATCCACATAGCTATAAATCAGGGTGTCGCTCTCCCGTTGAGCCCTGCAGATCAATCCCTTTCTCGCACCACTGCCGTTGCCTCCAGTGGGGATCTGGCAGCTGCCAGCAGCCCTGTCCCACTGCCTTTTCCGGGGCCAGCTCACCCCCAGACTAACTTCAGCAAAAGTTTTACCATGTTTGAGTTACTTCTCTGGTTTTTGTTCCTAGTGCTGTGTTACAATGACATTGATGGGATCTGACTGTCAACCACCACTGAGATGGTATTAAGAGAGAATTAACAAGATGCTTCTTTTCTTCCCCACATGATTTACTCTCTCAGTGTGCAACATGAGGCAGCACAGGGACAGTTCAGACCTAACCATATCAGGGGGTGCTCGTGGAGGCAGCACCATCAGCACTGCTGGTTTGATAGAGCCAAACGCTTATGTAGGTGGCACGTCTCTTCATCCCAAGTACAAAGACGAATACGATTGCTACCTCACTGGACTTCAGCCATTTGTGAGGCTTGATATCAGCACACCCAAATGACCGGGAGTGCCCTGAAAGGCCCGTGTAATAAAGGAAATATTTAAGCCTGCCAGCAACATGGGAAATTTCAAAGAAATTCTGCATGTGTGCAGAGGCAGCAGCCATTCTCCTCTTGCCTGCCACAGCCTGTCATAGAAGTGAACACATGCTGGTCTCTCTTGGAGACCTTGCATTTTATTTTAATTCCAACACCACCACACT